>BQMB01000774.1:272500-574393 GCA_027943415.1 Closterium sp. NIES-67
GGTGAAGCCCCCTGTGAGATCCCCTTAGAGCTTCTCCCAACACTTCTCAGACCACGCTCTACTACTCACGAGTTTGACTAGGTCAGCATGCACGTCGGCTTTAAGCCCCGAGGAGAGGTAGCTGCTTTTGACTGTGAAGCCCCCTGTGAGGTCCGCGTTGAGCTTGCTCACCACCGCGCTGCCCTTCACTGCCCTCCCGCCCACGCGGATCTGAGTCAGCGGCAGGAAGTAGCGCGTGCTGCAGGGGGGGGGGAAGGGACAGGGGAGGGACGAGGGGAGGGACGAGGGGAGGGGCGAGGGGAGGGACAAGGGGAGGGACGAGGGGAGGGACAAGGGGAGGGACAAGGGGAGGGACGAGGGGAGGGACGAGGGGAGGGACGAGGGGAGGGCGAGGGGAATTGGGGAGAGAGGCAGGAAGTGTGAGGGAAGGGGGCAGGACCAGGGTAGGGAAGGGAGAGTGTGCTGCCCTTCACTGCCCTCCCGCCCACGCGGATCTGAGTCAGCAGCAGGAAGTAGCGCGTGCTGCAGTAGGGAGGGAGAGGGGGGGGTGGGAGAGAAAGAAGTGGGGAGGCCTGCTGCTGTTCCGCTAACTGCAACTGCTGTGCCATTATGTGCAGAAAGGAGAGGTGGCTCGGAAGTTGGCGTGCAGTGCAGCAACAGCGGCACATCGAAGGGGAGAAGTACAAGGAATGGCAGCGAAGGGCGGGGGGAGAGGGGGGGTGGGGAAGAGGGGAGGGGGAGGGGGTCAGGGAGGGGGTAGCAGGGGCTCGATAGACTCCAGCACACCACACACGCAGCGCATGGGGCACTCACTTGTTGTCAAAGCCCCAATAGTCTGTGGTGGTGACACTAGGCAACCCTAGGCGGAAGCACTCGAGAGGCACTCAATAGGCACACGAGACGCACACGAGAGGCACAAGGACTCTAGGGTTTGACAAAAAGCGAAAAAGGCGCATACACTCACTCATTGTCGAAGCCCACATAGACCGTGGTGGTGACGTTGGGCGGCACGAGCGGCGCCCCCAGCTACAAGAACCCCGAGTTGGATGTGGATTCGAAGCACAGGGAGAAGGCGGGCGGCACCACAAGGAACGCACGCGGACTCACTCATTGTCGAAGCCCACATAGTCCGTGGTAGTAACGTTGGGTGGGACGAGAGGCGCCCCTAGCGACAAGAACCCCGAGTTGGACGTGGAGTCGAAGCACAGGGAGAAGGCCGCCGGCACCACGGCCGCTACCGCCAGCTGGTTGAGAACAGAGTAGCTCCGGGCGCCGAGACCCAGGACTCCGTCCACTGCCACTGGGTCGTCCAGGTCTTCAATGGGGCGGACGCTGGCGCAACTGCAGGGGTAGAGGGGAGGGGGGAGAGGGGAGGAGAGTAGTTGGCATGAGTGGGAGCAGTGGCAGCACGGCCAGCGCAACCAGCTGGTTGAGAACAGAGTAGCTCCTGGCAGAAGCAAGCCCCCCCCTTTTGCCCAGGACTCCGTCCACTGCCATGGGGTCGTCCAGGTCTTCAATGGGGTGGACGCTAGCGCAACTGAAGGGGGGGGGGGAGAGTTGTGAGGGCGGGCAGGAAAGAGAGAGAGAGCGGGTCGAGCACGGAGTAGCAGTAGTTCCTCGCGATCAGGCCCAGCCCGGGACTCCGTCCACTGCCACTGGGGGTCAGGTCATCCAGGTCGGTTGCTGACACGGCTGGAAGACAGAGAGAGGGTGGCAAGAGTTGGGGGCAGAGTGCGGAGGGGGGAGGCAGAGGGCGGGCGGTAGGAGGGATCAGTGGTGCCTGACATGACAGCTGGAGCAGAAGCGGAACGAGTGCCAGAAAGAGGTGCCTGCCTTGGGGGATGTAATGACACATGTGACGGCCAGCAGAGGATACAGAGACATGGAGGACACAGACACACAGAGGACACAGAAACACGAGGACACAGAAACATACCCAAACACCACAGTCGCAGCAGCGCTGGTAGTGGTGCCATCAGCAGCCATGAGGCCGATCCGGTCCGCCACCAGCGTGCCGTTGGTGGCGAGGGCGTACTCGCACACACCCTGCTTGCCCCCCTCCGCCAGCTGGTTGCAGCCAAACACGGGGGCGGGGGAGCATGCTGCGTCCTTGCACCCCACAGGCTTGGCGGTGGACGATGCTGCTGTTGAGAACTCGGAGAGCGGCTGCGGGGAGGGGAGAGGGAGGAGGGGAGGGGGGGAGGGAACGGGAAGGAGGGAAAGGGAAGGGAGGGGAGTGGAGGGAGACGAGAAGGAGCGTGAGGGGGAGGGGAGGGGAGAGGAGGGGAGGGGAGCGAAGCGATACACACATCCCGTAAGTCCCCAGGGCGTAATCGCACTCGCACACGCCCTGCTTGCCCCCCTGGAATGGCTGGTTGCACCCAAACACTGGTGCCAGCGCGCATGCTGCGTCCTTGCAACCCACAGCATGGCGGTGGACGATGCTGCTGTTGAGAACTCGGAGAGCGGCTGAGGGGAGGGGTGGGGGAGGAGGGGAGGGGGAGGAGGAAAGGGGAGGAGAGGATGGGGTGGGGGGAGGTGGAGTGAGGGAGAGAGGAGGGGGGAGGGAGCGTCTTGCTGAGGAGGAGCGACTTGCTGAGCTTGTCTCGAAGCCCGCTCTTGGATCTTTGGTGGTACACAGGAGAGGAGAGAGAGAAATAACAGGAAGGAAGGAGTGGGCTCGCGAGCGACAGAGAGAAAGGAAAGGAAGAAAGGGAGACGGAAGCAAGGAAGGGGAAGACGCCAGGAAGGGGAAGACGCAAGCATATGCTGTCGATGGAGGAGGAGGGGAAGCGGGGGGCACTGCACGAGAAAACGTGAAAGAAGCGGGCGGTGAAAAGGGGAGAGAAAGGGGAGAGAAGGGGGGGAGAAAGGGGAGAGAAAGGGGGGAGAAAGGGGAGCGGCGGAGAAACCCACGCTGACGATGGAGGAGGAGGAGGGGCACTGCAGGCAGTCGCAGGAGACCCAGGAGAGGCTCGTGCTCGTGTCCACGTTCACCACGAACGTGCGCGCCGGCGTGCCCAGGGTCAGCAGCGTGTACATGCGCCTGGGGGGGGCAAAGAGGGGCGCAAGGTAGGAGGACCGCAGCAGATGGGCCGGCAATTTTTGAGGCGCCTAATAAGAATCAAACGTTCACCGCGAACGTGCGGGCCGGCGTGCCCAGGGTCAGCCGCGTGTACATGCGCCTGGAGGGAGGGCGGCAGGGGCAGAGGCGCCAGGGATCATGCGCGGGTGAAGAGAGTTCGGGACAGACAGGGGAGAGAGAATTGGAGGTTCGCGGAGGGGGTGGGAAGATGCGCGAGGGTAAGGGGGAGGGTGACGGGGGAAGGCGCGGAGGAGTAGCAATGGACAGGGACGGGGAAGAAGGGAGGGGAGGGGGAGATAAGAGAAGGGAGAGGACGGAAGGAGAGGCGTGTCAGGCAGGAACAGGGCCTGCAACCACTGCAAGGAGGAGCGGCGAATAGTGTGTTGCGTGGTTCCACGGCCGACGTGCGGGGCGTGTCGGGGAGGGACGCCAGGCGTGAAGCGCCGGGTGGTGCGAGACCCCTCGCATCAAGCGCGCGCGAGAACCAAGAGCATCAAGAGCATCTAGTAGCATCAGGCGTGCGCGTGCGCGGCGAGCGGAGGCGGACGGTGCGGAGGCGGGCGGTGCGCAGGCGGACGGTGCGCAGGCGGGCGGTGCGCAGGCGGACCGGGCGGCATACCCGAAGTTGTTGAATGGCGACGAGATGTTGAGCAGCGCGTTCACGCCGTCCGCCGCCTTACCCGCCAGCACGCGCGCATGCCTCCGCTGAGGGCGGAGGGGCGGGGGGGCGGGGGGGAGGGGAGGGGGCGGGGCGGAAGGGTGGTTGGGGGGAAGGAGGCGGGATAGTATGGAGGGGAAAGGTGAGGCGCGGAGGATAGCAGAGAACGAAGTTGAGGGGGGGATAAGGTCAAGGTGGGCCACAGAATAAGACCCGATAAGAGACGGCGGAACACGGAAAGGCGGTGACTACTCCCTTGCGCTACGATCCTGCAGATGGAAACACTGACATGCTCCCACCCACTTCCCCCTTTCCCCTACCCCTCCTCTTCCTCTTCCTCTATCCCTTCCTTGCCTCTCGAACTCTCCACTTAGACTCAACCGTGCATCGCAGTCGTACCGAAAGTGGCGCGGAGGCGGATTTGGCGGCGTCAAGCGAGAGGAAGACCCGGGATGTGAAGTGCGCTGCCCCGCCGTTTGCGCCGATCGCGGCGGCAATCGCGCTGCTGCCGTCCTGCAGTTGATTTGAGCCGGCGGAGAAATACGGGCACGTATATGCGTTAAGGACATCCCACAACACGCTTCTGAGTGGACTCAAAAGCTGATGGAAACATACGATGTATATGCACGCAGGACATCATGACACGTGGAGGTGCGTCCATGTATATACACGTGTCGTTGTGCGGATTCACAAGCGGTGCGCACGTTAAGACTGACGCGTGTTTGCCAGGTACCACCTCATCAATAAGACGAAATTTGAGTACCTGAAAGCACCTGAGGGCACGTGAGGGCACCTGAGAGCAATTGTGCACCTGTGTGAGGTGAGCAGTCGCCGCGGAGAAGAGAAGCAGGGACGCCAGCGGCACGAGCCAGTATCTAGATGACAGCCACGACTGTGTGCGGCTGCCGAAGTTGCCGCTGCTGCTGCTGGTAACTAGGCTCCCTCGTCTATGGTGCCTTCTGCCTCCGCTGCTGCTGCTGCTGCTGCTCCTTCTGGTGCAGTAAATCGATCTAGATTCTGACTCATGCTGCACTTTTAGTCTAGACTTCATTCTGATAGCAGCGGCGATTTCCGATTATGGATATATGATGCCCGAACTGCTGGGTAACGAATCCGCGGTACTCACAAGCGCCTAGACGCAAGCACTCGGGCCAAACAGCTCGTGTCGTGGTGCAGCTGAGAGGACAGCCTGATCGCGAAAGTCTAGGTCCGCGCGTCAGATCGTTCGTGTGTAGCTTTCGAGTCGGCTCAGAAGCAGATCGATGGTGTGTAGCTATGCGACGACTGGCGCGGAGTAATCAGCAGGCAGCACTGGAAGTTGTTAGCACGACTTCGAACCGGTTCGGACGCGCAGGTAGTACTAGTATCTGATTATGCAACCATGCCAGTGGTTTCCGCCATGCATGTATGATTCTTCCTGCTTGCTACAGACTCCTCTTGGTCGGACTTGACGACCACCTGTAGAACAGCAGAGCCCAAAAACAAATGGGCATTCGACAAGAAACCTCATGATTCCTAGGATATATGACAGCTCCAGTTCTGAGGAAAAGCTTCTCTCACGCTGTTCAGGATCACGACTGGAACCTGGATGCTCGGGACAGAATGAGGGCGCCCACGTACAAAGCCAGTTTCACTTGGCATGTTTTGTTTGTTTAAGCCCTCTCGAACTATTTTCGTGAATTCTGCCTGCCCAGCGCAAAAATTACATTTCGGCCAAACCTCCCTCCCGCAATTTCCTTGGGATTGTCGGTGCGTGCCCTCCCTCTCAAGACTTTTGATTCTCCTGGTGGTGCAGGCCACCGCATTTCACTCAGGGTGGCTGTCGACAGTGCCAGGTGGTGTCAGAGCGTGGCGCGGCGCCAGTACGGACAAACAGACCCCGCGCTTGCATTAATGCAAAAGAGATGCATACCGTTCGGTGTAGATGAGACATCTTTAATATATAGACTACGTACTTCTAAACTACAGTGGAAAGTCAACTCTATCAACCTGAATTGCATGGTCTATGCAAGCTTAGTGGCTAGTGCAAGTTTTGTACGTCTCCTTCATCCCTTCACAGCTGCTGACAAAAGAATTCCATTTCATTGACATAGTGATGCGTACATGTCAACAAAGACCACACCACACATACCCCATCCACTCATACTCAAGCTCCACTCATGATGCTGGAACAGTAGTGCCATGTCAGCGAAGCGGAGGTGCTGCTGATCAAGCGGTGACGTTAGGGAAGTAGGTGACCTCCCTGCTGTTGAGTGGCTCTGGCAGGCGGTTGTTGGTGCGCTCCTGGTTCAGCTCTCCCATGAGATTCATGAAGCTGGCAGCCTGACAGGTGTACATGCACGACCATGGGGAAAAGCAGGATCAGGGAGAGAGTAAGTTCCAAGGATCAAATGGAGCCGCATTTCTGGGCACTGCGAACATGGGAGAATGCACTGGTAGTGCCAGAAGTAAACATGGCGTAATTCAACTACCTGAGCGACGGAGAGGAACTTGGCCTTGCGCAGCACGTGCCACTCGACGATCTCATCGCAGCCGGGAGTGGTGAGCGAGCCCGGGTAGCGCCAGAACCCCACGGACGCGTCCACCATCTCCCTCCAGAAGTTCCCGGGAACCTCAATGCCCGCCGTCGCATTCACTGCAGACGGGGTCTCGGGCAGCCATGAGTTGACCCACGCACTGGGCTTGTCGTCGCGCTGCAGGCGGATCAGGACGCCGACTAC
Organism: Closterium sp. NIES-67; assembly: GCA_027943415.1. Classification (NCBI taxonomy): domain Eukaryota; kingdom Viridiplantae; phylum Streptophyta; class Zygnematophyceae; order Desmidiales; family Closteriaceae; genus Closterium; species Closterium sp. NIES-67. The sequence continues at coordinate 278,964 of BQMB01000774.1, forward strand.
TGCGAGCTGGGAGGGGTTGTCGATGTGTGCGTGCACGAAGTGGGCCTCCATGGGGGCGAAGAGCCCGTTGACTGCGTGCTCTGAGAAGGAATGCACGTGCACCTGCTTCAAGGCATAGCTGCCGCTGGCTATGTGCAGCATGTAGGAGTTGGATGGGTTCGGGACCACCTCTGGGCGACAGAGAGGGGATGGAGAATGGGCAGGGTAGGAGGATGGAGGCCGAGAGGGGAGGAGAGCAGGGAGACAGAGAGGGGAGGAAAATGGAGAGGGTAGGAGGGTGAGACGTGAAGCAAGGAAGAGAATGGGGTGGGGAGAAGGGAAAGACAGACAGAGCGAGTGTTAATGGTGCAAGAGGAGAGGAAAGATCCAGAGAGCCAAGAGAGGCAAGGGTTACCACAGCAGGAGTAAAAGAAAGAAGAAGACGAAGAAAAAGCCGGGAGAAAAAGTGAGGCGCCGTGACTCACGGATGGTGTAGCCCTTGTTGACAACGGTGGCAGTGGTGGCTGCCGTTTCATAGTCCACGTGGAACTTCTCCGCCTCGCTCACAGTCCGTGCCTCGTCCATCACTATGTTGATGGGCGACTGGCTCTCACCTGACGCACACGCGCCCTGGGTGGAGGGGGGAAAGGGGGGGGGCGGGGTGAGTTTGGGGTGGAGAGGGTTCCAGTAGTCTTTAGTGAGGCAGCGAAAGAAAGTAGTAGACGCCTCGTTCACGGTCCGTGCCTCGCTCATCACTATGTTGATGGGCGACTGGCTCTCACCCGACGCACACACGCCCAGTGGAAATTGGTTGGAGAGGGTTTCAGTACTGTTCTTTAAAGAGCCAATGCTGAACTGACAACCAGTGGTTGCTGCGACCTGAATGACCCATGCGCCACGGATTGAGCAAAACATCCCTCCCATGCGCGTAGCAGCATGGGTTAGCCAAAGAGTAAAAAACTTAATCTGTCAGCACCGAAACCTGAATCGCCCTGAATCGCCAGGACCCACAGTCATCTCCTCCCCGACCACTTCTGATTACCTCCCAGTCGAGGCTGCTCTTGCTGTAGTTCACTCCATCGGCGTTCGCGGCAGGCGCAGAAGCGAGGAGCGCAGCGATAGCAGCTAGCGTCACCAGAGCCACCAGCTGGGGTGCGCGGAGGGGATGGCGAGCCATTGCGAGCGACGAGAACGAAGAGCGAACGACGGAGATTGGCGGTGAGCGTCTCACGACAACGGTGATAGTAGCGATTGAAGTGCAGTAGCTCAGTTACTTCGACAATTTGAAAGGTACGCTGAGTCCGGCTGAGATTTATAGCGGTAGGGACGCGAGGAGACCCTGGGACGACAGAGGGAAGCGCGCAGCGCATAGGGGAGGACCGCGCTCCCATAATGGATAAGATCCATGGATGGCGTTCGGGCCGAATCGCCGAGCCCTCCATCCATGCCGATGTGCAGACGTGACGTCTGGTTCTGGCGGCTCTTCCGAACCAGGGGAGCCATCCGTTCCGCGCGGTGAGCTCGGATTGGCTGAGCTGAGCTGAGGGATGCTGGTCTGCGGGATAGCGGACAGGCGTCGTCGGTCGCGAACCGATGTGCTGGTGAGAGTCGCGAATGGACGGCGATTGGGACGGGACACAACGTTTCGCAGGGCCAAGCGTTGGTTCCCCAGGGTCCTTCTGGCAACCTGTGAGCTGGCTTTTAGAGAGCTGTCTGCCTCGGGGAGTGAATCTGGTTTGTTTGGGGGTGAGGGGGTCTAGACTAGAGTGCTGTAGCGAGCGACCTGCAAGGAGACATCACAGGCGGACTCGCAGCGCCAGAAGGGGTAATTGTGTGGGGGAGGAGGGGGGTTGTGTGGGAATTTGGGAAATGGTAGGATGGGATGGGATGGGATGGATGGGATGGGATGGATGGGAGGGGTGCCAGGCTTCAGCGAAGCAAAGGAAGCGGCGTGGTTGTGAACGGTGAGAATGGACCTGTAAACTGCATATTCCTTATACTTACGAGATCGCTTCCACATTATTGTATAGTAATTCCCAGACTACATCCATAAATTATATGTGCCTAGGTTTTTCATAATTCCTATAATCAACCCAAGTGATATATATTTTTTCGTATTTCAAACGCTTGAAGCTTCCCCTATGAACGTTTGTACAATTGGTGCCGTTTGATATGTGTGGTTCCAAAATAGTCACGGATCTGTCCCATAATAGTGCTATAACCGGAACAAAACTGATCCCCTCGCAACCGTTTTCGCGACGGTCAAAATCCCTGTAACCGTCTGCTCTGCGACCCACTTGTCCGCGACAGCAGCGTGCCACAATTTCCTTCTGTTACACCTTGCGCCACCCAGTTCTGTACGGTTCAACCCCGAACCCTCAACCCCTGGAATTCGCCCCTCACAGCTCACCGCCATTCCTGCTGCTAGCCCACACGGTGCTACGACGGAACTGCGGACGAAGCAACCGTTACGTGCCGTTCCGTGAATCTTTTCACCCCGTCATTTCTAAATTGGCCCAAAAAAGCGGCCATCGCCAATAGCTGCACACTGCACTGCGTCGTTTTCGACCTCGTTCTCCTCCTCGACGCGATTCTTGGAGAACGAGGCGCTTTCGCGGCGACGCGACGACTGATCGAGCGAGCAGGTGACTGAGCTAGGGATAGGCGAAGTCGCACGCCATGGATGCGCGACCAGTGGTCGCGGTCGTGGGCGCGGGAATGGCGGGCGTGACTGCAGCACACACGCTGCAGGTGAGAGATCACAGATCGCTCTCCGGCACGTGGGTTGTACGTATGCTGCTGCACACATACGTGACCTGAATGTTGGAATATGCCGGCGTGAGAAGCCACTCCTCCTGCATCTCTTCCCCGTCCCTTCCTTTCTTCTCTTGCCCTCTCCCACTGTCTCGTTCTGCCTCCTCACCCCTCCCTCCCTCATTCTTTCCGCTATGCCTACCTCTCCCCATGCTCTCAATCCCTCGGTCATACGTCTTTCCGCACTCCCTTTCACTCCCTTCCCCCCACCCGTCTCCCCTCTTCCTCCTCCCGTCTCCCCACTCCCCCCTCCCCCTTTTTCTTCCCCACACCCCCACGCACCTCCGTGGCGTCCCGGCCGGCGCCATATCAGCAATCGGGGTGTGTGCGGGTGCTGTTGCTGGAGGCGAGTGACAGAGTGGGAGGCCGCATCCACACTGCCACACTCGGGGGCGACCTGGTGGAGGTACTATCTGGGCGCGTGGGGTGGAGGTACTATCTGGAGCGTGTGGGATGGAGGTACCATCTGGGCGTGTGGGGTGGAGGTACTATCTGGGCGCATGGTGGAGGGCGTATTTCTGACTATGGTGAAGGCCGCTGATAGTTGTATTTTGAGTTGTATTTTGAGTCGACTCAAAATACCGCAGATAGCAGTGCAGGGAGGATGCGATGATGGTCGATGCCATTACCTCTCTCCAGCCGTGGCGGGATAGGACTAGAAAATGGGTATTCTGTCAGAAAATCGATCACCTTCCATTGTCTCATAGATAATCTCTCTTCCTCTCAGTCCCCCAACCTCTCTCCCCCCCCTCTCTCTCCCCCCCTCTTCGCTCTCTCCCCCTTCTCTCCCCTCCCCCTCCCCACCCCACCAGCTGGGCGCCAACTGGATCCACGGCATTCACGTGAGCCCCCTCCATCGCGCAGCAGCAAGGCCTGCTGCACAGTCCTTTCGCTTCACCTCCTCCGCCCTCTCACCCTCTCTCCCCCTTCATCCCCTCCCCTCCCTCCCCCTCCCCCTCCCTCCCCCTCCCTCCCCTCCCCCTCCCCCCCTCCCCCCCCTCACCAGCTGGGTGCCAATTGGATCCACGGCATTCACGGCAGCCCCCTCTACGCTATAGCACAGGAGCAAGGCCTGCTGCACACCCGTGGCAGCCGTAGCACCCATAGCACTCTTAGCCAGGAAGACGGTGCTACCGGGGAGAAGACTGATGGCTTGGAAAGCAATGGCTGCACGAAAGGGGGTGTTGAGGCGCCTGGAAAGGCCCAGGAGAGGCTGTGGAAGGGGGGGAATCGGTGGAGGAGCGAGGGCGGGGGGGAGGTGGATGCTGGGGTGGAGCGGGAGGTGAAGCGCGTGTTCAGGCGGCTTCTGAGGGAGGCGCAACTGGTGGGGTCGCGGGCTGGCAAGGGGACGCAGGGGCAGCAGTGCTACGTGGACAAGACTGGGAAAGAGGTGTGGTGAGGGGTTTAGAGCGCTTGGGAGATGAGAAGCTTGTTGGGGTGGGGTGTGACTGGGTGCTCGGTACCTTGAGTTGAGTTGGCTTTTGCGGGAGTTGTGGTGGGAGCAGTTGGCTTCCGTGTACTCCATAATGTCAGCCCCCCGGAACGGTGTTTGATTTGATCAGGAGCTCCATGGGGTCAGCCTGGATGTGCATGCCCGTGTGCCATTCGTTTCTCTACAAATCTGGACAGAAACGCGGGTATGTGCATGCAGGGGCGCATGCAGGGGCGCATGCAGGGGCGCATGCAGGGGCGCATGCAGAAACGTGTGTGTGAGTGCATAAGCTGTGCGCGTCCCCGCGAGTATTAGCCCCACATGCTGTCTCAGTCCCTATCTCTCCCCAGGTGACAAGAGACGAGAGTGTGGGCCCAGGGGCAGTACGTTCACGAGGGCATGCTGGAGTGCGGCGTTCAGAAAGGATGGAGCTCTGCGAACGAACCCCGGCGTGTTTTTGAGAATTCTCAAAAAGAGCCCCTGCGTGCATGCGTGCGTGCATGCATCTGTGTGTGTCTCACTCACATAATGTCTCAGCCCCTTTGCCTTTCCAGGTGACGTTAGACGCGAGTGTGGGGCAGCACATCCATGATGGCATGCTGGAGTATCTCTCTAAAAGGGGGTGGAGCAACACGGAAACGAAGCTGGAGCAGCGGCATGAGCAGGAGCAAGGCAATCACGGCAGTGGCAGAACCGGCAGCAGTGGCTGTGACAGGGATGACAGCGAGGAGGACAGCGAGGACGAGGATGAGGAGGACGACGAGGACAGGTGGGAGGATGACTGGACAGGAGCCACAGTGCTGTGCAATGCTGGAGACTCTGCCGTCGCCTTCCAAGACTGTGCCAGGTGACTCTCAGGATCAACTCCACAACCCCCCCCCCCCCTCTCTCCTCCTTCTCCTTTCTTTCCCCCCCACCTTCCCTTCTCCACCCCCTTCACCTCTTACCCTCGCTCTCAACTCACACATGCGTCTCTGCACTCTCCCTCACCGCTCTCACTCACTCCGCATCCCCTCTCCTGTCCCTCTCCCTCACCGCCCCCAACCCTTTCTGCTCTCGCCATCCAGTGCCAGCGCCGGTCCATCTGTCGTGGCCACAACGACAGCAGTGGTGGCAACTGAGTTACCAGCAGCAGACGTCGCTGCAATAGCAGCAGCAGGAATGACAGAACCCGCAGCACCATTATCACCACCACCAACAGCAGCAGCAGCAGCAGCAGCAGCAGCAGCACAATCAACATCAGCAGCAGCCGAGAGCAGCAAGGAGGCGATCGACTGGGCAGACGAGGCAGTGAGGGCGCGGGTGGCGGTGCTGCAGCAGAGGGAGCGGCTGGAGTGCACCATCAGCGCATGCCACTCCGTGCACGACCTCTCGCTGCGCTACTTTGGCGAGTACGAGGAGTACGGCGGCCCGCATGTCACCATCGCCAAGGGGTATGTATGTACGCGCGTCCGCGCTTGTGTGTGTGTGTGTGTGTGTGTGTGTGTGTGTGTGTGTGTGTGTGTGTGTGTGTGTGTGTGTGTGTGTGTGTGTGTGTGTGTGTGTGTGCACGTGCGCGCGCGCATGTGAGTGTGTGTGTTTGTGTGTGTGTGTGTGTGTGCGCGCGCGTGCGTGCGTGCGTGTGTATGTGTGTGTGTGCGTGTGCGCGCGCGTGTGAGTGTGTGTGTGTGTGTGTGTGCGTGTGCGTGCGTGCGTGTGTATGTGTGTGTGTGTGCGTGTGCGTGTGTGCATGTACATGTGTCCGGGGGATGTTGAATTATCCCACTATGGTCCCATGCCCATGCCCTATGTGTGCGTGTAAATGGCTGACTGTGCGAAAGATTCTAATCTGTATGTGCTATTGCTCTTGTATGCACCACGGGGGGTCATAAGCTCGCGAGCGTATGACCATCCTCAGCATGCTGAGAGATCCGATCAGGGAGCTGCCATGAATGAACCATCCTCTTCCTTATCCTTCCACCTGCACCAAAGGAGTCTATTTTTGAGGCGCCTCAAAAGTCACCTCAAAATGCCATGAACCATCCTCTTTCTTATCCTTCCACCTGCACCATCCTTCCACCTCCACCATACTTCCTCCCTCACATACCATTTCTCTCCCTCCCTCTCTCCCTTATTGACGCCCTCCCCTTCCTTTTTAACCGTTTACCAGTTCATCCCTCCTTTCCTTCACGACTCTCTCCATCCCCTCTCTTTTTCCTATGCCTCCCCTCTTCCCCCCCTCTCCCCCCCCCTCTCCCCCCCTCTCCCCCCCTCTCCCCCCCCTCTCCCCCCCCTCTCCCCCCCTCTCCCCCCCCTCTCCCCCCCCTCTCCCCCCCCTCCCCCCTCACCTCCCTTCTCTCTCCCCAGCTACTCCCGCATTGTAGAGCACCTAGCATCCATCCTCCCCCCCGGCGCCATCCAATTCAACGCCCTCGTCTCGCAGATCCAGTGGACTCCTCTTAGCACTCCCTCTCCCAGCAAAGTGGAGGAACTTTATGCAGCAGCAGGAGCAGCAGAGGCCACAACAGAGTCAGCAGCAGAAGCTGCAGCATCCCTCTTAAAGCACGAGGACGAAGATGAGGGGAAGAGGAAGCCGGTGTGTGTAGTGTTGGAGGGAGGGGAGAAGATCCACGTGGACCATGTGATTGTAACGGTGTCTCTGGGGGTGCTTAAAGAGAGGGCTGCTGGCGAAGATGCCAACTCCCTGCCCGAGCGAAATATTTTCTGCCCGCCGCTGCCTGAGAACAAGCTGCGCGCGATTCGCCGTCTTGGCTTCGGGGTAGCTGACAAAGTGTTTCTGGAGTTTCCAAAGGTACAGTGCACAAGAACCCCATTGTTTGGGAATACCTCAACTTAGTATTTCAAGAGTTATCCGGTGTCTTATTATTCGACTGCAGGTGCTTTCTTGTGGCATCCGGTCACTTCCCATTCATCCTCACTTCAGCTGTCCTCCTTTGAGCGATTTAAGAATGGTCTTCTCAGCTCAGCACAACCCTCCTTTCCTCTGCAACCCCCTTCTTTTCTACTCCTCGTTTCCTTCTCCTCGCTCCCTTGCCCAGACGGCCATATTTGGGCCGGACACAGCAGAGCTGGAGATAGTGTGGGACGCTCCAGCCCAACCCCTTGCTCCTCCTACGCACTGGCCTGGCCCCTGGTGGGAGTCAGATTCTGCTGCCACCGCCGCTGCTGCTGCTGGGGCTGCTGCCGCTGCTCCTTCGGCTGACGGTGATGAGCCATTGCCTCAAGCATCAAACTCCTCCCGCTTCCCTGCGTGGACGCGCAAGCTATTCTCCTTCCACCCTGTCAATGCGCAGTCACGCGTGGTGCTCGCCTGGATAGCGGGCAAAGAGGCATATGACATGGAGTCATGGGAAGGGGAGGGGGGCGAGGGGAATACCTGTAGCCACACTGCGGCTAATGCGGATGCCTCTGCAGATGCTGCTCAGGGCAATGGTGGTAGTAGTAGCCCAGTCCCAGTCCCCTCCACAGCCACCTCCTCCTCCACTCCCCCTCGCTTCAACCACGCTCTCTGCAACGTCATCCGCCATTTCCTCCCAGGGGAAACTGCAGCACTGCTCCCGGAGGCAGTTGCTGGGCTGCGCTCGCGGTGGGGGTCGAGCCCGCTGTTCCGGGGGTCGTACTCGTTCGTGGCCCCAGGGAGCTCTGGAGAGGACTTGGAGATCATGGCTCTGCCTGTTCCTGGTGGGTGTGGTTTTGGCCCTGCGGGGTGCGGGCCTGGTGAGTCTGGCACTGACAAGGCTAGAGGGGCAGCACCAGATGTTGAAGAAGCAGGTGCAGAGGCACCAACTGCTGCCTGCACAGGGCCAGCAGCAGCAGCAGCAGCAGCAGAGCTACAGGTGTTGTTTGCAGGGGAGGCCACGGAGCGGCATCACTACTCCAACACGCACGGGGCGTACCTCTCAGGCATCAGAGAAGCAAAGCGCCTCATAGCACTCTACAAGCAGGGCTAGTTACCAGGCAAGAGGTACAGAACAGAAGACATGCAAAATGAGCAAAGAGATGCTGTGTGGACCATTCAGATCAGATCTTTCAGGGAGGTTATTCTTCAGCAGTGCAGTGCAGTGCAGTGCAGTGCAGTGCAGTGCAGTGCAGCGCAGTGCAGTGCAGCGCAGTACGGCGCGGTGCAGTGCAGTGCAGTGCAGTGCAGCGCAGTACGGCGCGGTGCAGTGCAGTGCAGTGCAGTGCAGCGCAGTACGGCGCGGTGCAGTGCAGTGCCCATCATCTAGCAGGTATGACTGGTTGGTTCGTTTGGAACTTGTACATGTGCCAGGGGATGAGGTACTTCTTCAACTATTCGTGGCACTGATTAGTTCAGACATTGACAGTGATGCAAAAACCATAACTCCCCATAAAACACCCATACTAGGGCCGTGTGCACACAGGCCAGAAATAGACGCACTCCTGGTCCCGAAGGGTTCACACAGAGCAAGTTCCATTTCAGCCTAGTAATCGGCCACAAGCTACGGGCAATGTCAAGAGCCAGAATGCCAGAATTTCCTCCTGTGTATGGGAGAATGCCTCCCCTACCCACACCCCATGCCAACGATGCAAAGAGCGCTGCATGAGGGGAACTAATCGTCAGAAGTTATACCCCCCTTGTTTTTGGCACACCCACTCGCCCCCCAATCAGAAGGACAAGGACAGCCGTCCGTCCGTCACCCAGGCTTCCCCCACTCGTCCCCCACTCAGAAGGGAGCCCAGTGCGTGGGGAAGCGGGCAGTGTTCCACCGTTTCTCGTGCACGGCCCACAGCGGCCACTGCAGCTGCTGCAGCAGCGCCACCTTGAGCTCCTGCATCTTCTTGTCCGCCGCCTTGGGATCGTCATCCAACACCTTGTTCAGGATCTTATGTTCAGGGATGGACAGAGATGGGCAGGTGTGAGCAGAGGTGGGCAGGGGTGGGCAGGGGTGGGCAGGGGTGGGCAGGGATGCACAGGAAAACTCAATAATCATGATCCCCAGCAAAAACTTTTGCGAGCGTGGGGGATCGGGCTGACAGAGGAATACCCCCCCTCGCCTTCAAGCTTCCAAGTGAACTCCAGAAACTCCAAGCTTACAGTGGAGAAATGCCACTCCTTCCCACTCCTCCCCAACTCCACCCTTCATCCTCTTGCCCCCTCCCCCACTCCCTACCTTGAGAGCGAGTGCGGGGCGGTTGGCGCGGCGCTCCCTCATGATCCCCAGCATGCCGTACTTGGCCTGAGACACATCCGCCCACTTGCGCAACTCCTGGTACGTCTCCTCAAACGCATCCCCCCCCCCACCACCACCACCACCACCAGTACACGCCCCAATGGTAGACGCCCCAATGGTAGACGCCCCAATGGTAGACGCCCCACCGCCCGTAGAAGCACTGCCATCACCACCTGCAGCCGCCGCTGCTGCTGCGCCTGCTGCTGCTCCACTTGGTGATGCCTCTGCTGCTGCTGCTGCTGCTGCTGCCGCAGCTGCCTCTAGTTCAGTGAATGCCGCTGCTGCATCTAGTTCGATTCCCTCTGCTGCAGAAGTAGGGGGTGCAGGGTCAACGGCAGAAGGAGCGGCGGCGAAGGGAGCATCGGCAGGCGATGATACTGCTTCTGTGGTGGCAAGTGCGGGGGCTTCAGCTACTGCTGCTGCTGCTGCTGCTGCTGCTGCTGCTGGTGACTCTGATGTTGGCTGTGGTAGTGGGAGGGGTGACCGGAGGGTGAGAGGGAGAGGTTGAGGGAGAAAAAGGGAGAGAGGGAAGGAGGGGAGATTGAGAGGAGAGTGGGAGAAGGGGTGAGTCTTAGGGTATGGGGAAGGGAATGACAAACGAAGGGAGGAGAAACAGCAACAAGCATCAAGCGCAAAAGAAACAGAGTAACACAAATTGGAAATAGAGATCTATAGAAATGGACGACTACTAAGGCAAACGCCAAGTGCTGGGTGCATCTGCGCATGTTTATATGTGTGCGTGTGGGTATGCCAGCATGTGAGAGATGGTGCGTGGCAGCATGGCAGCATGACTAACAGTGGCAGGAGCAGCAGTGAAGGGCGACTGAAGGTCAGCTAGAGCCAGCGCCTTCTTGTGAAGGGCCTCTATCAGCGCATCCCTCTGCGCCTCCTTCTCCTTCTTCTCCTTCTGGTGCCATGGCAAGGGCAAGTTTCGCATGGGTTGGGGGGGAAGAGGGGCGGGAGGGAGTGGTGGGGGAGGGGGGGAGAACAAGAGGGGGAGAAGGGGGAGAAGGGAGTACGGGGGTGTGTAAGAAAAACGGAAAGAACGAGCAGTTTCGAGGGAAGGGGAGAGGGAGTGAGGGAGGCACGAAGACAGTGCGATCTAAAAGAAAGGAGGGGACAGAAATCCTCAGCAGCAGCAGGATCTGAGGAAAAACGTACTATCACACCCCCCACCACACCCCCCATCACACTCCCCATCATACCCCCCATCACACCCCCCATCGCACCCCCCGCCACACCCCCCATCACACCCCCCATCGCACCCCCCATCGCACCCCCCATCGCACCCCCCATCGCACCCCCCATCGCACCCCCGCCACACCCCCCATCACACCCCCCATCACACCCCCCATCACACCCCCCATCACACCCCCCATCACACCCCCCATCACACCCCCCATCACACCCCCCATCACACCCCCCATCCCACCCCCCATCCCACCCCCCATCACATGCATCCATGTGCACAGAAGCACCGAGTGCAAATGCAAACACCCATAACACTGGATTCCCCAGGCCACCTGTATGTATCCCACCCCACCCCAACCCACCTGTCCGTCTGCGCCCTCTGGTTCGCTCTTCATCGCCAGGAAGACTGCAAGAGCCGTGCGGTCAATGCTGCCCACCACTGCATCTGCTGCCTCCACCACCTGACATGGGTGGTGCAGGGGAGGACCCGGGGGGGGAGGAGCAGGGTTGCAGGAGCCTTTCAGTTGACTCAAAAGCAGGGGGCGTATAGAGACGGGTGAGAGGCAAAGTGGATGAGAAACCAGATGAGTAGAGTAGGGAGAGAGGGATGGAAGGGGGAGCTGATATGGTCATCAACGGTCAACGTTGGTCAACAGGTTATCTGCTGCCTCCACCACATGACGTGGGAGTGTGCAGGCAGTAGGGGGCAAACGATGATGGCGGAACAGCAGGCAAAGGCTTGTATGCGTGCGTGCACCGACAACTTTCATGTGGTCGACGAAAACAAGGCGAGCATTTCGGAAGATGTGGGAGGGAAGGACGAGGAAGAGGCGTCTCGAGCAGGGAGAGATAGGGAGATAGGTAGATAGGTAGAAAGGTAGATAGGTAGGTAGGTAGGAAGGTCCGCTCCTGAGTCCACTCAAAAGCAGAGAGGTAGGTATCTGGAGGATGAAGTGGTGTGGAGCTGGGTAGGTCAGCATGAAAAGGCGCACGCGTCACAAGCAGCGAGCTAACCCACAAACCACCACTGCTTTTGAGTCGACTCAAAAGGCGCATGCGTCAGCATAAGCAGCGAGCTAACCCACAAGTCACCACTGCCACACCACTTGCACTTTGAATCAAACACGGAGTAACAGTCAACAGAAGAACGAACCTTGAACAGGTAATTGACCCCTACGGAGTTGAATGTCGGAGTAACTATGGAAGGCGAGTAGCTGTGCTAGGGGAGTAACTTGAATGGAGAACGTGGATACCTTGAGCAGAGAGGTGGGTCGCATCTTGGCATCATCGTAGAATCGAAGCACTTCCAGCAGCAGAGGCAGGTGCCCGGGGTACTCCTCCTGAGACCGGGGTGGCCACAACAGAGGTGCAAGGGGAGGAGGAGATGGTTGGGGAGACGGGGAGGAAAGGGAGAGGGGAAGTTGGAGGGACGAAGCTGGGAGAAGCTGGGAGATGACTAGCAGGCTGGAAAACAGCGACGAAGAAAAATCGGAATGGAGCAGCAATGAGCAACACAACTTGCTGAGGAGCACAAAAGCAATGATAGTGCATGCACCGTGTGCAACTAGTCTTGTTTTGAGAAGTATCAAAACTGAAAACCGCAACCTGCTGTAGTGCACAAAAACGATGATAGTGTATGCAGAGACACACCTCCATGCAGACTCGATATCGAGGGTAAGTGGACTCGAAAAGGGGAAAGAGACAGCGAGGGAGAAAGAGAGAGAAAGGGGAGGAGAGGTGTCTAAGGGGAACCGGCAGGAGGTGGAGGAGGATGGCAAGGAGGCGCCTCAGGTGGTTGGAGCGTGCCTTGAGTTGCTGCGCCATGCCCACAAACTCGCCTTCACTCTTCGCCCGGTCCCGCTCCTCCGCTGCCACCGCTGCCAGCACCTTCACCTTCGCATCCCGCAGCTGCCGGGGCCAGGGGGTGAACGATAAGGGATGGGAGGAGTAGGGATTAGAGACCTCTCGAAACAAACTCGCCCTCGCTCTTCGCCCAGTCCCGCTCCTCTGCTGCCACTGCTGCCATGCCAGCACCTTCACCTTCGCATCGCGCAGCCGCTGGGTGTAAAAAATGGAGGATGAGGGGAGTGGGATGGGAGATGTTGTTTCAGGATTGAAGGGGTTGGGATGTGGGGTTCGGGTTCAGGGTATACAACTGCGGGGGAGAAGGTTTCAGGGTTTCGAAGTTGTGTTGCGGGGTTGGGGTGCTGAGTCAGGGTTCAGAGTTCAGGGATTTGGGATGGGTACTATGCAATAGGTCGGGGTTTCGGGTTAGGAAATAGTGATTGGGGGAGAGGGGGGGGGGGGGGGGAGGGAGATAAGAGGTAGCGAAAATGAGAAGAGTGGAGATGAAGGGCACATGTGGAATGCAGGTGGTGAAGGAAGAATGAAGATCTCGAGTGCATAGGAACGTGAAAATGAGGAGGTAGGGGGGGGCGGGAGGAGAAGGGAGTGAACCAGGGCAGCGGAAGCTGGTATTGAGGAGAGAGGGGAGAAAGAGGGGAGAGAGAGGGGAGAAAGAGGGGAGCGAGAGGGGAGAGAGAGGGGAGAGAGAGGGGAGAGAGAGGGGAGAGAGAGGGGGGAGAGAGGGGAGAGAGAGGGGAGAGAGAGGGGAGAGAGAGGGGAGAAAGAGGGGAGAGAGAGGGGAGAGAGAGGGGAGAAAGAGGGGAGAGAGAGGGGAGAGAGAGGGGAGAGAGAGGGGAGAGAGAGGGGAGAAAGAGGGGAGAGAGAGGGGAGAAAGAGGGGAGAAAGAGGGGAGATTCATTGAGAGGGACAGGGAATGCGAGTGGGAGAGAGAGCCATGGACAGGGAGTCGAAGAGGAGAGACAAGGGGAAAAGCGCATTACCTCCTCGTGGAGCCTTTCGGCGGCTGTTTTAGTGGGAGAAGCAGAGGAGGAGGACGACGAGGTCTTCTTATCGTCAGTCTGGTGGGGGAGGGAGAAGGTGTGGGAAGGAACGGTGAGGGAGAGAGATGCACGACCGCTGCAGATGTGAGCCGCAGCAATGGACTTAGGCATGTGAACAACAACGAAACACAACTTACCATCTTGCCTATTGCAAAATGCGCACCTTGCTTGCAGGCGGTACGGTACCACATAGGTGACATGCACGCTGAGTGGTTCAGCCAAGTTGGTGTCCGCGTTGACAAACTAGGCTGCCTTCTAGGCCCCCTTCCCAACTGCCCCGCTTCCAGGTTGCCCCTTTGACTATACCACACACGCACCTTGCTTGGAGGCGGCACCACATAGGTGACGTGCACGCGGCACGGAGCAGCAGAGTTGGTGTCTGCGCTGACAAACAGGCCTCCGGTCTTGGCAAGAGTCATGCGGCCCAGTAGCAGCGTGCCAGGTGTCGCGTCCTGATGGCATGTGGCAGGACACAGGGAAGGCGAGAGGCGGAGGAACGGGCAGATGGGAGACGGGTGGACAAGAAAGGAGACGAAGGAAAAGATGGGAGGCGATGCAGCGGGGCAGATGCAGCGAGCCATGAGGACGTGACGTGGGTACGTATATGCAGAAACGTGGGCATGGTAAGAGAGATGGAGAGAGGGGGAGAGTTGACGCACCTTTGGGAGGTCACCTGGGCCCGATATGAAGAAGGCTCGCTTCTCACTGCACTCACAGGAGGGACACACACACACACACTCACGCACGCACTCACACACGCACACACGCACACTCACGCACGCACACACGCTCGCACTCACGCACGCACTCACGCATGCAACACACACACACTCACGCACTCGTTGACTCACGCACGCAGACACGCACACACAAGCGACACAGAAAAACCACCACAACGGAACGGGAGCGGCACAGAGAGAGAGAGGGGAATGGAGAGGTGGGTTCACTCAGTGGACAACGATGCTCACTCATTGAGGGTTGAGCACAATGAGTGTTACTCACAGTCCCACGCTCCTGGCAAAAATGCAAAAACGCATTCAAAGCATGGAAACAAACGCCCTGCTTCCACTGCCACCCTCTGGCTTTAAGTCAACTCAAAAACAGACCCAACAAGCACAACCACATGGCAACTCACTCGAGGGCCGTGATTGCAGTCTCTGGCAAAGAGTAAAAAAAAAGAAAAGTCCCCCAACTAGCTCACTTGGGCCCCATGAGGGCGTTCTTGACCGTGTCAGTGCCCGCGAAGATGGCACTATCTGCTGTGTTGTACACACTGAGCTTCAAGACCGACTGCACAGAGAGACCAAGGGAGAGGACGTGTAAGGGAAGGGAGGGAGCATTCTAAGAGTGCTGAAGGGAAGCACTGCCAGCGAAGATGGCAATGCCTGCTGAATTGTACGCGCTGAGCTTCTAGACCGACTGTCCCAAAGGGGAAGAGGGGAGGGAATGGGGAGGGGGTGGGGAGAAGAGTGTATTTTGTGAGGTCTGTATTTTGTGCACGCCTGGCTTCCGCACAGACTGAACCGCAGAAAGGGAGGGAGGGAGGGAGGGAGGGAGTGGTGGTGGAGTGGAGGGAAGTGGAACTTGAGGCGTCGTGACGGGTGATGCATGATACAAGCATGGCTTTAGCATCGACACCTGCTTCACTTCTGGCTGACAAACGAAGATGACGATGTGGTGGTGGTGGTGGGTGGGTGGGAAGAAGCGGATTCCTCAGCAGAGGTTTCGAAAAGAGACGGGGGAGGAAAAGGAGAAATAGTTTGCGTTGGCGATATTGCACACACAAAGAAAGACTTTTCAGTCGACTCACTTAGTCACCTCGATATTGCACTTCAAAGAATGAACGGGAGAGGGACGGGAGGGGGCTATTCGAAGACAAGAACCAGTGAATGAGCGCCAACAAAGCCCCTCACACCCCCACCTCCTTCCCTCCACCCTTTCCTCTTTCCCCCCTCCTCCCCCCCTTCCTCCTTCCCCCCTCCTCCCGCCCCTCCACCCCCGCACCTTGTCCTCCAGCGTCCGGTCCATGAGCAGCGGCATGGCCTTGAGCTTCTCCAGGCGCGCCACCTTGCCCCTCCCCTCCTTGCCTCATCCCAACCTGCGCTTTCCCTTCCCCCTTCCCCCTTCCCCCTTCCCCCGCACCTTGTCCTCCAGCGTCCGGTCCATGAGCAGCGGCATGGCCTTGAGCTTCTCCAGGCGCGCCACCTTGTCCCCGCGGATCTGCAGCTTCAGCGTCAGCTCGCCCTTGGGCAGCTTGACGGGCTTGGGGTACGCATCCTCGCAGGCCAGCAGGCGCCTGTGCGAGTCGAAGAGCTGGAAGAACTGCCCCTCCACCTCGCTGTCGTACAGCCGCTGGTTCAGCAGCGGGAAGCGAGGGGTGTAGCGGCCCGGCTCTGATATAGATAACTTGTAGCTGAAGGGGAGGGGGGGAGGGAGAAGAGGGGGGTGTGTGGGGGTGCAGGTGGGTGAGCGGGGGGATGGGGGTTGGGGGTAAACGGGAGCATTCAGCGCGTCAAAAGGAGGCGAGTTGTGGCTGGGATTCGATGTAGAGAACTTGCAGGTGGACGAGTGGCACGGGGAAGGAGAAACATGGAGGGAGGGAAATGCGTGAATTGGGGGGGGGGCCTAGATTTGAGGCGCCTCAAAACTAGACTTCTATCGCGCCGTTTTGAGGCGCCTCAAAACTAGACTTCTATCACGAGAAACATGGAGGGAGGGAAATGCGTGAATGGGGGGTGGGGGAGGGGAGGGGGGGGGCGCAGAGATAGGCGGGCTGGGGCAAGGGTCACGATAGCTTATAACTTGGGCCGGATTGATTGTTCTGGGTAAGAACAAGAGCGTTAAGAGCGGTTGGATTGGTGGATACTGTGCAGGGGCGAGCTCAACCCTGGTGAGCTCACCCTAAACCCAACTCCCTCATCCTGTCCAGTGCTCCAACCAGCCCACCCTCTCCCAATCCTCAACCTCTCCACAAACCCCCTGCTGCTCCCCCCCCACTCCCCTCTCCCCAACCCCCACACCCTCCCCCCCTCACCCCAATCCCCCCCGCTCCCCAATCTTCCCGCCACCTGGAGCGAGCATATGCGTGAGGTTGAGCTCCTGAATCTGCCTGCCCTCAGGCAGCATGTCCCGTGTGAGGAGTCTACTTTTGAGGCGCCTCAAAAATGAGCGCCTGAATCTGCCTGCCATCGGGCAGCATGTCCCGGGTTGGCAGACAGCTTTGCGGCGCCTCAAAACGAAACCCCCCTCACCCCAATTTGCCTAATCTCCCCCTCTCTCCCCCATCCCAGGCGCCTGACGACGAGAGCGAGCACGTACGTGAGGTTGAGTGCCTGAATCTGCCTGCCATCGGGCAGCACGTCCCGCGTGGACGACAGCGGCTCCACTCGCGCCTCCGACGGGCGGTACGTCGAGCGCAGCTGGCGCATGGTTTCGGATGGCCGGGGGTTGAGGTTATGGAGGGTACAGGGGCAAACAAGGGGCATGGGGGCAAAACCGGGGAAAAGAGGGGCAAAAAGGGGCGGAAAACAGGGGAAAGACAGGGAAAAACGGGGGCAAACGGACAGGTGTTGTTGACGGGCTCCACTCGCGACTTCGAGGGGCGGTGGGTGCAGCACAGCTGGCGCATTGCCTTGCGAACAGGTGCACGAAGGGGCAAGGAAGCGGAAGAGGGAAGTGGAGAAGGCAAGGGGGGTAAAAACGAGTGCAGCAGAATCTAAAGAGCGAGCGAAAGAAAGAGAAAACGCAGTGTCAGGAGGGGCAAAGCAGAAGGGACGGGGGAGGGAGCTACAGAGAGATTCGAAGAGATGGAAGGAGGGAGCGCGGGAGGGGGGGAGGGGGGGAAGACGGAAGGGAGGGAGGGATGGGGGGGGGAGGAACGAAGGGAGGGAGGGAAAGAAGGCATTGTGAGGTGAGGTTACTCGGTTGAGCGAGATGGATGGTGTGAATCGCTCCATGCGGAAGGGCGCAGAAGCAATGTCGATGCGTTGCACGTTGGAGCCCCCGTTGATGGTCACATCGCCATGCAACGGAGCCAACCCGTGGAACTCCACCTGCCAGGCAACACCATGCCGTGCCATGCCATGCAACCCATGCGATAACATGCAACCCATTCCCTTCCATGCCATGCCATGCCATGCACACCACACCATGCAATGCGCACCATGCCAGGCCAAGGAGGTATGAGGTGCGGAAACAGCAGTTCCAGACAGGGCGGTTAAGAGGCGGGTGGAGGGTCCGGGTGGGGTGGAGGGGAGCGGGAGAAGGTTATGGGGGCATGTGGCGAAGAATTGGAGAGATTGAGGGCACGAAGAAGAGCACTGAGCAGGAATGACAGCCAGGACAACAACAGTCGTTTACCCTCTCCCTCCCTTTTATCCCCCACCCTATGTCCTCCCCCCCCCCTCACCCCCCCCACCCCCCCTCTCTCCTCTTCCATCCTTACCTCCAAATCAGCATCTGGGGGAGGCTCAGCCCCTGGCCACAGACCTAAATCAACCCCACAAATTTCTAACGTGCCGCTTCCTTCCACGAGGCACGGAGGCAGGACATCGTCTAGGAGGAAGGGGCAGAGAACTGGTAGAAGGCGCATGTGCAGCGAAACGTGGGGCAGCGGGCAGGTCAGCATCCCACCCCCGAAACCGCACGACCCAGCCACAACCGCCAAGACTCGCCCCTTTCCTCCCTTCCCCCGCAAACCCCCCACTTCCCCTCCATACCATCACCCTCCGGCAACCCTACCTCCAGCTCGGCATGTGGGGGCGGCTCAGGCCCCCGGCCACAGAACCAGTTGAGCCCAACGGAAACCTCCAACGTCCCTCCCCCCTCGACAAGGCAGGAGATGATCTTGGAGGAAGGCGCAGAGAACTGGTAGACGGCGCACGTGCGGCGGTACGTGGGGTGGCAGCAGCCCACCGCCCCACCCTCAGAACCAGTTCAACCATACTCCCAAGGCAATTCCCTTCATCCCCCTCCCCCCCTTCCCCATCTCCTCCCCCCAAAACCCTTCCCCACAAACCAACCCCCTTACCTCCAATTCAGCATGTGGGGGCGGCTCAGCCCCCCGGCCGCAGAACCAATTCAGCCCCACAGAAACCTCCAACGTCCCTCCCCCCTCAACAAGGCAGGACATGGTCTTGGAGGAAGGCGCAGAGAACTGGTAGAAGGCGCGCGTGCGGCGGTACGTGGGACGGCGCGCGGGCACAAGCTGCAGCGTGTGGATGACGACGGTGAGCGGGACGGTGAAGGAGGAGATGTGCAGGTGGATCTCCGCCCACGCTGCTCCCTGGGGGACGACAAGGAAGGTGCGGTGCACGTCGCCTGGGAGGGAGAAGGGGGGAGGGAGGAGGGAGGGGAGGGCAGGAGAGGTGCGATTGGAAAGGGGACGAATGGGGGAAAGGCGAAGGAGGAGAGAAGGGGGGGGAAATAGGGAGAGATGGGGGATGGGGCGGGGCAGGCACGAGCTGCAGCGTGTAGATGACGACAGTGAGCGGGACAGTGCAGGACGAGAGGTGCAGGTGGATCTCCGCCCACGCTGCTCCCTGGGGGACGACCAGGAAGGTGCGGTGCACGTCGCCTGGGGGGGGGGAAGGAGGAGGGGGGGAAGGGAGGGGAGGGCAGGAGAGGTGCAATGGGAAAGGGGGCAGGAGCGGAGGACAAAGGAGGAGTGGTGTGGATGGATCTATGACTGCGCAGCTGCCTGGGGGGATGCTGCACGTGACCTGGGAAGGGAAGGACGAGAGGGGATAGGGGAAGAGGTTTGATGGGGAGGGGGACGACAGGCGACAGGCGACAGGCGGGAACGAGCTGCAGCGTGTGGATGATGACGGTGAGAGGAAAAGCGAAGGAAGAGATGTGCAGATGGATCTCTGGCCAGGCTGATCCATGGGTGGAAAGAGCAGGGAGGGGGAGGGGGAGGGAGGGGGGGAAAGGAGGGAAGGGAGGGCTGGAGAGGTGCAATGGGGAAGGGGATGATAGGGGGGGGAGAAGGAGGAGAGGTGCAGATGGATCTATGCAGATGGACCAAGCAACCACTACGGGACTCTATACCAAAAGCAACGCATCACCAGCCCACCAACGAATCAGAAACGAATCACCCACCTGGTTGCAGCATGCCGAAGGGGAAGCGGTGGGGAACAGCGGGGTTTGGCAGCGCGACGGGCTTGACAACAGTGATAGGCACTCGGAAGAGCGTCCCCTGCCACTCATTGGCCGTGTCTATGGCGCGCAGCTCAGCGTAGTGCAGCCCGGCGGGGAGCGACGAGGGGTCCACTCGCACACTGGCGGGAAACAGGGGGGGATAGAATGTGAGGAGACAAAGGGGAAGTCTATGGCCCGCAGTTCAGCGGAGTGAAGCCCTGGAGGGAGCGACGAAGGGTCCACTCGCACACTGGCGGGAGGTGGAGTAGGGGGAGAGAACAGGAGTGAGCGAGCAGAGAAGATGGGGAGGAGGTGATGTGGAAAGCGTTTTCCACATCAAGCTCGGATGGAGGAAAGTAAAGCTGGACGTCAAGACATAGGATGGCATGGCATGGCATGGGACTGAATGGCACAGTGTGGAATGCCGCACTACACTGCACAGCCTGTCAGCCCAGCACAGCGCAACTAGAACACATTATATCACAGATCAGCACGGCACATGCATTATCAAAGCAGCACTGACTAGAAGTTGCGGCCGTTGTTGGGAAGCAGCAGGAGGTCGGGCGCCTTGACCCAGTCGGCAGTGGGCACGAGCTTGAGTGTGCGCTCAAACTGCGCCTTCACTGTCAGGTTGTCCGCGTCCTCATGGAACCACGGGTCCACAAACACTTGCCACTGTGAGACGGGACGCATGCTCGCACACAGGGCAGGCAGGCGCAGGAATAGTGGTGGCAGGTGGGGGGGGGGAGACAGATCCGAGATACTCTTGGGCAAAACCCGGAGAGAAAACGACCAGGGAGGGGGGCAAGACGAGAGCAAGAGAGGAGAGTAATGGGGGGCGGAGGCAGGAGACGGAGGGGTGGCGGAACGACACCTATGATGAGGGATCACGTACCTCTGAAGGTGTGTAATGAGTCGATTTTTTAGTCGACTCAAAAATCTACTCATTACACACGGTGGCGGAACGACACCTATGATGAGGGATCACGTACCTCTGAGGGAGCATCGCTTTCACCAGGCTCTCTGATGTATATGCCTCGCCGAGAACCACCTGGAGAAATGGGCCGAGCGAGCACGGGAGAGGGAAAAGTGGGCCGACGACGGGAAGGAAAGGAGGGCGGTTGCGTGAGAAAGGAGGGGGGGCAGGAAGGAAGGAGGGCGTTGGAGTGGATGCGAGAGAAGGAAGGGGTGAGAAGGAGAGGAGGAGGAGCAATATGGAAGGCGTTGGGAGGGAGATGTGGAATGACAATGTGAAAGCAACAACTGGTTAAGGGAGGGAGATGTGGATGGCGGGGGGGGTGGCGGGGGGGGGGGGTGTCAAATGTGTGGGAGGAGACAAACGTGCTTGTATTGAGGGGAAAAAGAACGGCATAAAACAATGCCATTCTGTGGACTCATGTGTTGCTGGCTGTTTGGCCATATTCCTTCCCTATGTGTTGGTATCCCCAGGGCAGGGCACGCCAGGAGCAGGAGGCATGCAAGGAGCAGCTCCAAGAGAACGTATGGCCCCTCGCTCCAAGAACGGATGGAGTTCCAAACAAGCAAGCTCCAAACAAGCTCCAAAACAGATGTGTGTTCCCTTCGCTCCTGGGGTCACTTGCAATCGCCCCAGGATTCAGCATGGCGCCATCACGGTGTGATTCACCAAGACTTTGAGAGCACCGCAATGCCGTAATGCCCTGGCCAGCGGATGAATCACAGCCGCCTGCCTCTTGGCGTTACCTGCTCCCGACGCTGTTTTGACGAGCACAGAGTAGCGAATGTCAGATGTGAGTTCAAGGGACGACGCTGGGTGACGGCACAGGTACTCGAATGCCCTGTGGATGAATGAACCAGGCAACCATGCACACTCGCACACATACACACACGCACATGCACATGCACATGCACATGCGTGCCCACTTGCTCAGATTCAACCGACTCACATGCACATGCCCACATGGTTTCATGCACATGGACGAAATAGAATACCCACACACCCACACACAGACATCAGCACACAAGTAAGAATATTACCGCTCACACGCAACATCATGCTCACACAATAAGCGCCCTGTGAACCATCTGTCCCTCCCTCCCTCCCTCCCTCCCTCCCTCCCTCCATCCCTCAATCCGCCCTCGCTGCATTACCGCCCGCCCCAACCACCAACCCCCTTCCCACATCATCCGCAAACCTGAACCCCAAACCCTCCTTCTGAGTTGGTTTTCAGGAATTCTCAAAGCAAAATCCCCCTTCAAACCAAGAACAGACCTGTCGACCTGCACAAGCCCGCGGCCATGTGTGAGCGCCATGGCATGGTTATCCCCGGCCAGGTCCGCGGCCGTCACCTCCAACGCACGCCGTATGGCATGCGGGCCCGGCTTCGACACCCCCAGGTCTTGCTGCGATGGGCGGTGGGTGATGGAGCGGGTGGGACAGGGCATGCGGGGGAGGGGAGAGAGGTCGGGAAGAGGGGGGGAGAGGGCGGGGAGGGGGGGGGAGGGGAGAAGAGGATTACGGCATGGCCGTCAGCTCCAGAGGCCCCCGTATGGCATGCGGGCCTGGGTTCGACACCCCCAGGTCTTGCTGCGATGGGCGGTGGGTGATGGAGCGGGTGGGACAGGGCATGCGGGGGAGGGGAGAGAGGTCGGGAAGAGGGGGGGGGAGGGCGGGAAGGGGGGGGGAGGGGAGAAGAGGGTTTACGGAATGGCCGTCAGCTCCAGCGTCCCCTGTATGGCAGGCCCGCGTTCGACACCCCCATGTCTTGCTGCGATGGGCGGAGGGTAACGGGGCGGGTGGGACAGGGTGTGCGGGGAGGGGAGGGGTGAAGAGAGTTCACGGCGTGGCTGTGAGTGATCTGTAGCGCTCGCGTGCGACCTCAGCTCAACAAGAGTCAACACGAGTCAACACCACCATATCTTCCTGAGACGGTGGGTCAAAGGGATCCCAAGGGAGGGTGGAAGGGGGCTTCTGAGGCCCCTGCCTGCCCACTGGGCAAGGCCACGGATGGAGGTGCCTGCCATGATGAACATGCGCACCATGAGAATGGGCATGGGCATGGGCATGGGCGTGGGCATGGGCATGGGCATGAGCATGAGCATGAGCATGAGCATGAGCATGAGCATGAGCATGAGCAGGAGCATGAGCAGGAGCATGAGCATGAGCATGAGCATGAGCATGGGCATGGGCATGTGAGCATGGGCATGGGCATGAGCATGAGCATGAGCATGAGCATGAGCATGAGCACGAGCAGGAGCATGCGCATGAGCATGAGCATGAGCATGCGCATGAGCATGAGCATGAGCATGAGCATGAACATGAGCATGAGCATGAGCATGAGCATGAGCATGCGCATAAGCATGGGCATGAGCATGGGCATGAGCATAAGCATGAGCATGCCAAATTGGCAGTACAACACACTTACCTTAAAGCCGGTGGCCCAAAACGTGCAAGATTAATAATCATGACCAGGCAAAAAGTGCGGCCAGGCAACGAGCAGGGGCGTTTTGCTGTGGTGCGAGGTGGCGAGTGTGCTTTGCCATCGAACGAACTTCGCAACACCATACACGACAAGATAACTTGTGACGAAACAGCATAAACCAATCGGGGCGGCAAAAAAAACGAAGCAAAACCACCGCCAGTCAGATTGGACAGAAGGGGAGGGGTGGGCGGAAAAGGTAAGGGGGGGGGGGGGGGGGGGGGTGCGCTAGGCGCGGGTGGGGGGCGGGACACAGCGAGAAACATCAGAAATAGCGAGAAGACAGGACACGCCACTCGCAACCTGGCCGAGAGAGAGATGTGCAACTCTGGTTGCGCATGCCGTGGTACACCTCAGATCCCAAAGGGTCATTTTGAACAGAAGTTTGACCTTTAATGGGGTGGTAGACGGTTTGAATGTTTTCACAACGATCAAGCGTGTTCGATAAGTTTTTTTTTTTTTTGCGAGTTCAGGTCTCAAACCTCAATTGATCCGAGATGTACCATGCCCTAAACAACACTCCCATGTGCTGTGCCTGGTGCTTTCGCAGCCTAGGGCGTAGTGGCGCTGGGCTGAGTTTGCACATCGAAAGTCCAAAAATGTATGGGCGCAAGTTTCAAGTTTATTTCCGCTCATACGCCTGGTGTGACGGGGGCAGTGGCGGAATCGGCTAGGGGTGGCCCAAGATTATGGGCTGTTTCCCGTCGTTTTGGTGCACGACTTCGGTTTTTGCTGTCGCTTTGGGGAACTGGGTTACCAATCGGGTGGTTTCAAGATTATTAATCTTGAAACGCAATTTCTGCAATTTGGGTCAACGGCTTTAAGGGCCGAGACGAGCACTGCCACCCCCCAAGCAGCATTGGGCGAGGCCATGGAGGTGCCGGCCATGAGCAGCACTAGAGCAGAGCATACGGCAGTACGAGAGTCCAGTCTCACCTTGAGCGCAGAGACAAGGAGGGCCACCCCCCCAGCAGCGTTGGGCGAGGCCATGGAGGTGCCGGCCATGACCATGCGCGACTGCAGGTGCGCCGTCGGCACAGGTGACATGGCCCCCCCTGGGGCACTCACACACACGCCCTCGTGCCCGTCTGGCGTGGGACCTCTGCTCGACCTGCCGCCGTGGGTGTTGTGGGGGGGGGAAGAGGTGGTGGGGGGGGGAGAGGTGGTGGGGGGGGGAGAGGTGGTGGGGGGGGGGAGAGGTGGTGGGGGGAGAAAGAGAGGGGGGTAGAGGGAGGGAGGAAGAAGGGATTAAGGAAGAGTGGAGGGACGGTGGAATATGGAGGCAAACAATGTGAGCAGCAGATATGTGTGGATGAGGAGTGAAGGTGTGGCCACCACGGGCACGGGAGCCATGGCGTGCCCCCCCGGGCATACACGCACACGCCCTCGTGCCCATCCGGCGTGGGACCCCTGCTCGACCTGCCGCTGTGGGTGTTGTGAGGGGGCGAAGGGGGGGGAAGGGGGGGAGGTGGTGTTTGATGCAGGGAAAAGGTGGTGGTTGGGGGCAGACAGAAGGTAGAGTGATGGGAGGGATGCACTGTTCTGGGCACTCACACACACGCCCTCGTGCCCATCCGGCGTGGGGCCTCTGCTCGACCTGTCACCGTGCATGTTGTGAGGGGGGAGGGAGGGAGGGAGGGAGGGAGGGAGGGAGAAAGGGAGGGGAGAGAGGGCCTAGCTTTGCAGGAGAGAAAAGAAATTGCCTTTTGAGGTCCATTGGGATGTGTTTCCGAGTACCATGTGCACTAGCACCACCACCATGCATGCACCATCTGCACTTCCCCCACCATCCCCACGCACCAGGTGTACTGCTGCCCAACGTGCAGCACATCCAGTGTGAGGTGAGACGATGCAGCGAGGGCAGGCATTACATGCCGATGCCAATGATGGACGATTTGCTTCGAGTGTTCTGAGACGCCCCAAAGCACCATGTTCATCTCCCCTCCCCCCCGCTCTTCTCCTCCCCCCTCTTCCCCCCTCTCTCGTGCACCCTCTCCCTCTCTCCTCCCCCCCCCACACACTACCACCACCCTCACCATCCCCATGCACAAGGTGTACTGCTGCCCATCGGGCAGAGCATCTAGTATGAGGTGCAAGGATGTAGCGAGGGCAGGCGACACATACGCCCCAATGCCAATGATGGACAACGCTTTGAATGTACTGACACGTCCCAAAACACCATGCTCATCCCCTCCCTTCCCCCTCCACTTATCCTCCCTTCTTCTTGCCTCTCCCCCCCTCTCGCCTCCCCTGTCTCTCCCCCTCTCACCTCCCCTCTCTCCCCATACGCTCCCATGACCACGCACCATGTGTACTGCTGCCCGTCCGGCAGCGCATCCAGCGTGAGGTGCGAGGAGGCAGCGAGGGCGGGCGACACATACGCGCCGATGCCAATGATGGACGATGTGGTTCCCCCTGGCGCTGTCACCGTCGACAGTGCCGGCCCGTCGTTACCCGCGCTGCTCACAAACGTGATGCCGTACTTGTGCACTATCTGTGGGTGAGGGGGGGAGTGGGGAACGGGTAGGGACGGAATGTGCGGGGTGTATGTGAGTCAGCAGTTGCTGTTGCAGACACTGCTCACAAACGATTTTTGAGGCACCTAAAAAATGCTCACAAACGTGATGCCATACTTGTGCACCATCTGTTGTCAGGAGTGGGGAAATGGGGGTGTAGAGAGACGTATTCAAACTGTGAGCTGTTGTCGCCCGCGCTGCCCATGTGATGCCGTACTTGTGCACTATCTGCGGGCGGTTGGGAGTACGTGGGGGAGGAGTGGGGCTTGGGAGGTGTAAGGGAGAAGCATGCCTAACTGTGTGCTGCTTGCCCGCACTGCTCACAAACGTGATGCCGTACCTGTGTACTATCTGGGGGTGGGGAGGGTGGGGGAGGAGTGGGGGAGGAGTGGGGGAGGAGTGGGAAGGAGTGGGGGAGGAGTGGGGGAGGAGTGGGAAGGAGTGGGGGAGGAGTGGGGGAGGAGTGGGAAGAAGTGGGGGAGGAGTGGGAAGGAGTGGGGGAGGAGTGGGAAGGAGTGGGGAAGGAGTGGGGGAGGAGTGGGGGAGGAGTGGGGGAGGAGTGGGGGAGGAGTGGGGGAGGAGTGGGACGAAGAGGGGGAGGAGTGGGAAGGAGTGGAGGAGGAGTGGGAAGGAGTGGGGAGGAGTGGGGGAGGAGTGGGAAGGAGTGGGGGAGGAGTGGGGGAGGAGTGGGAAGGAGTGGGAAGGAGTGGGAAGGAGTGGGGGAGAAGGGGGGAGGAGTGGGAAGGAGTGGGAAGGAGTGGGGGAGGAGTGGGGGAGGAGTGGGAAGGAGTGGGGGAGGAGTGGGAAGGAGTGGGGGAGGAGTGGGGGAGGAGTGGGAAGGAGTTGGGGAGGAGTGGGAAGGAGTGGGGGAGAATTGCGGCACGGGGATGTGTGTTACCTGCACAGCATGCATAACAATGTGCTGTTGTTACCTGCACTGATCACAGACGCGATGCCGCACTTGAGCCCATTCAAACCCAACCACACCACTTCAAACCATCCCAACTCAACCCATCCCAACCCATCCCAACCCATCATCGCCCTCCCACCCATAAAACGCAACCCTACACAACCAGCACTGATATCACCAGCAGTCCCCACCTCACAATCCCCACCTCCATCGTCACTACCAACTCTTTCCCCTTCCACTCCCTGCCCTACCCCCCCCCTTCCCAACCACCACCTGGTTGGCAATGTCAATGAAGCGGCCGTAGTTGGGTATAGCAACCGGCTCGCCATAGCTCATGTTGATCACATCGCACTTGTTCTGAGGGGGGCGCAGGGGGAAGGCGAGGGGGAGACGGGGGGAAGGTGAGGGGGAGACGGGGGGAAGGCGAGGGGGAGACGGGGGGAAGGCGAGAAGGAGACGGGGGGAAGGGAGGGGGAGACGGGGGGAAGGGAGGGGGAGACGGGGGGAAGGGAGGGGGGGAACCGGGAGAGGTGGGACGGGGAGAGGGGACGGGGAGAGGGGACGGGGGTGGCAGGGATGGAGGTTGTGAAAGTAATGTTTCGCCATAGCTAGCGATAATACCATCACAGTGATTCCAGGGGGCGGGGATGGGGAACCACGAAGGGCGTGAAAGGAAGGAAGAGGGAGGAGGGGGGGAAGAAAACGGTGAAGGGATTTCGACTCTAAAAAAAAAGCCCAAATCCAACTCGATTCAACACACTCAACACACCCCCTTCCCCACCCTCCTCCCACCCACACACCTCCACCACGCCCAGCCCAGCACCACCCAACCACTGGCACCACGCCCACCCTAACACCGGCTACCGGGTGGCAACACTCCCGATTCAATCCAACCAAGAACCACCCCCCTGCTGTGCGACGATGAGAGCGCGGATGAGCCCCTGCGAAGTCTCCATGGACCCCAGGCGTGTGTGTTTTGTTTTTGAGAATTCTCAAAAACAAAACACATCCAGGCGCGTGTGTGTCCCCGTGTCCCCCACCTTGCACGACACCAGCTGCAACTTGACCTGACTCGAGAAGAGCCCCCCCCTCCCCTGTTCCCCCCTCCCCCACCCACCTGCTGTGCGACAATGAGAGCGCGGATGAGCCCCTGCGGGGTCTCCATGGACCCCAGGCGGGTGTCCCCCACCTTGCACGACACCAGCTGCGCACCAGGCGCTATGCCGTTCAGCTCAGGCGCCTAGAGACGGAGAGGGAAGGAGAGGGTAGGGGGCAGAGAGGGGAGAAGAGGGGAGGATGGAGAGGAAAGAATACAGAAGTGTGAGAGATTTCAACCTTACACGACACCAGCTGCGCACCTGACGCTATGCCATTCAGCTCCGGCGCCTGGGGTTGAGAGAAAGGAGCCGAGCCATTGGGAGAGGAGTGCGGAGAGACGAGAGCGGAGAGGGAAGAGTGGGGAGTGGCAAGAGGAGAGATGGGGGGCGGGGAGGCAAGGAGGAAAGAGTATTGGAGACGAGAGAACAATGAGGGGATAGTAGAAAGGGAAGACAGGAGGGAGAGGGGATGGTAGAGAAGAGCATAGGGGCAAAGAGAGACAAAAAACAGGATGACAGGGGGGGGGGGAGGAAACGAGGGTTGCAAAAAGCGGGGGATACAGGTGGCGAGGAAGGGGTTGTTTGAGAAAGATTGAAGTACGGAATGAGGTGTCCCGTAAGGGTGCAATCTTCGAGCAGGGCCTCAGCAGCCAACGACCACCCCATCACCCACATTGCCCTCACCCAACCCAACCTCTATCTCCCACACCATTCTCACCCAACCATGCCCCTCCTCCCTCCCTCCTCAGCCCCGCCAAAGAACCCAACAGCAGCAACGACAACAGCAACAGCAATAGCAGCAGCAACAGCAACAGAAGCAGCAGCAACAGCAGCAGCAACAGCAGCAACAGCAGCAACAGCAGCAGCAACAGCAGCAGCAACAGAACAACAGAAACTCACCTCAGGGTGGCACGCAGCGACAATGCCAGCGACGTGCGTGCCATGGGCACTGGCGTCGGTGACAATGGAGAGCACACGGCCCTCGTCGTAGATGTTCACTGCGAACCCACACGCATCCATGGGACTGAACATCGCATGCTGCCGCTCCAACCTGGAGGGTGGGCAGAGGGGAGGCGGGGTGGGTGGGTGGGTGGGTGGGTGGGACAGGGGATAGGGGGACGGAGAAGGCTCATGGAAATTGCTCTTGAAAATGCTAGAAAAACAGTTCAAGGAAAAAGGTGAGACTGGAAGAGGGGGGGGGCTGGGGGCTGGCGGGTGGGTGCCGGGTTTGGGGAAAGGGGGGGAAGGGGAAGGGAAAAAGGGGGGCGGGGGGGGATGGTGCACGTTGAAAAGGCTTCAGGAGCAGTACACTGAGCTGTAGAATGCAGAGCAGACAAAGGCAGGCATGCACACTCACCTGTAGTTGGTCATTGGGGTGAAATCAGCCAAGCGACCAGGCACAGCAGCAGGCTTAGCCCCCGCTTCCTCCTTCCCAACAGCACCGGTAACGCCAGCAGCAGCATCGGCATCAGCAGCGGTGTGACCATTGGCGTCGGCATAGAGGTCGGTGGTATCGAGAGCTGCGCGCCATGTGTTGCCGTCATGCCACACCACTGCGTCTATCAGTGGACCCATGTCCTCGTACGACTGAGGGGGGAAAGAGAGGGGCCAAAGAGAGATATTCTTGAGGCGCCTCAAAAATAGACTCCTCATGTGTTGCCGTCATGCCACACCACTGCGTCTATCAGCGGACCCGTGTCCTTGTACGACTGAGGGGGAGAGCTCAGGGCAAAGGACGATTGAAAATCAGCACGAGCGCAAACAGTAGTAGCCCCTTCCAGTGCACAGCACCACGACTGAAATGGCACGCAGCAGGATCAATCAAACCGGAAGCTCCTTCCTACACAAGCTGTCAGCTACAGACAGCACTCACAGCTATGACTCTCTCCCCTCCCCGTCTCTCCCCCCCCCCCACCGCCCCCTGCCTCGCACCCTCTCCCCCCCCCCCTCTCCGGTCTACTCACGTCTTGCATGGACTGCAACAAGTCCAGTCGTGCTTGGAGCTCCTCCTTCTCCTTCTTGCCTGCTTCGTCCTTGGCATTGGATGACTTCTGCTGTGTCCGCATGCACAGACAGACATATGCGCATGAGTATGCGCACATGCAGATTTTCCCATGCATAAACCATGCACATCCATGCACACAGGCAATGTCCATGTGCGTCCACACGAACGTGCATGCACGCATGTATGCACGCAGCACACTCATATACACTCTTTCTCTCACACACACACATGCAGCAAGCCCGTGTTACAAGCAAGCACATGCACACATCAAGAATGCGAAGATCGGAAACGAAGAGTAGTGAGCGAGCAGAACGAGCAGCAGCCCATCCCAACACAGACTCCACTTTCAGACTCTCCAGTCTGATCTGAACCCATGCATGCATCCCCAGCAGCGCAAGGCAGCCATGCCCCGCTTTTCATCCCTTGCCATCCTCTGCCCAACATCTCTCTCCACTCCTCCCCCTCCCACTCCTGTTTAACCGAATCCACCCACTTGCCCCTCCCCCATTTATCTCTCCTTTCCATTGCCCCCTCCCAGTTTTTCGCCCCCAGTTTTTGCTTTGTTACTGAGGTGCGCTCACCGAATCAAACTCCGCCATCTGGCGCAGAGCCTGGGTGACCAGTGCCTGCTGCTTTGCGTCCCACTTCTTGCGGCGGTCCTTCTGTTACGGTGGGTGGTAACACGCGCCGCAGACGGATGCATGAAGGCAAGAATGACCCCCAAGGGTCGCGTTGGGAGCGGGTGGGGAGGAGGGGGGGGAGAAAGGAGAGGAGGGGTCATGGAAGGGATGGCATGGCAACAAGGGCACATGGGCACATGGGCGCATGGGCACATGGGCACATGGGCACATGGGCACATGGGCGCATGGGCACATGGGCACATGGGCACATGGGCACAAGGGCACATGGGCACATGGGCACATGGGCACAAGGGCACATGGGCACATGGGCACATGGGCACAAGGGCACATGGGCACAAGGGCACAAGGGCACATGGGCACATGGGCACATGGGCACATGGGCACATGGCCACAAGGGCACAAGGGCACATGGGCACATGGGCACATGGGCACAAGGGCACATCGGCACATGGGCACATGGGCACATGGGCACATGGGCACATGGACACAAGGGCACAAGGGCACATGGGCACATGAGCACATGGGCACATGGGCACATGGGCACAAGGGCACATGGGCACATGGGCACAAGGGCACATGGGCAAATGGGCACAAGGGCACAAGGGCACATGGGCACATGGGCACATGGGCACATGGGCACAAGGGCACAAGGGCACAAGGGCACATGGGCACATGGGCACATGGGCACAAGGGCACATGGGCACATGGGCACAAGGGAGAAAGGGAAACGACAGGGAGGGAGGTGAGGCACAGCAGGAGACAGGGCAAGAGAGAAAGCGCATTGTGTGGGGAGGGAGGAAGGCACACCTAGACAGGTGACACAACACAAGTATCGAATCCCAAGCATCCATTGACTCCTTACCACGCATTTTGACTCCTTTCCTTTCCTTGCCCGCACCTTCACTCGTCACAGCGGCTTGCGTCCGTGGAGTCGACTCACACAATACACCATCCCACACACCTTCACCCGCCGCCATGAATGACTCCTCCTCCCCACGCACCTTGACCCGGTCCAGCACGGACTCATTGAGCACGTGGAACAGCGGCTTGCTGCCCACACGCCACTCCCCCGACGGGTTGCTCCATGCCCCGTTCACCTGCACCCGCGCTCCTGGATAGCGCAGGACGCACGGGAGGACGGAACAGGGGGAACGGGGGGAATGGGGAGAACGGGGGGAACGGGGAGAACGGGGAGAACGGGGGGAACGGGGGGAACGGGGGGAACGGGGGGAACGGGGGGAACGGGGGGAACGGGGGGAACGGGGGGAACGGGGAGAATGGGGGAAACGGGGGGATGGAGGGGAACGGGGAGCAACAGAGGCAGCGTGAGGGGAGTCCTGGTCAGTTACGATGATTGGAATGATTGCGCCTAAGGTTGCAACGAGGAGGGGGAGATGTATCCTTTTGCCCTGCTTAACAGTGCTGTCCAGCCCAGTGTCCACAGCAGAATGGATGGATGTAGAGCGAGGCACACACATGGGTGAAAGCAATGCTCCTGGCTGAGAGGGCACCTGAAGCTGAAAGGGCACCTGAAGCTGGCGTGGCTGGGGCACCTGAAGCTGGAAGGCCACCTGAGGCCGGGAGGGCACCTGAGGCTGGAAGGCCACCTGAGGCCGGGAGGGCACCTGAGGCCAGGAGGGCACCTGAGGCCGGGAGGGCACCTGAGGCCAGGAGGGCACCTCAGGCCGGGAGGGCACCTGAGGCTGGGAGGGCACCTGAAGCTGCTGTGATGTAGCCGTCTTTGTCCGCCTTGACCACAGTGCTCATGTCCACATCGCCACTGCCCGTGCTGCTCGCACACAGCACACAGAGGGGAGAGCAAAGACGACAGGTTGGGACGCAAATCGGGGGGATTTTAGACGCCTGGAACCAGATTGTCAATGGCGGCTCATGTCAAGAACAGAGAGGAGCGGAGAATGATTCTTTGGGCTGCACAGGAACAGACGGGCGAGAGACAGGCCAGGCCAGGTGGCTGACGAAGGCAAGTCACAGGAGTGAGGGGAGAAAATGAGCTCACGAAACGAAGTGCTGAAACGCTTGCTAACGAGGCGACGAATTGCCTGGCCTGGCCTTTCAGCACCTTCCTGGGGAGGCGCTTACCAGGAAAGTGCCGCCAGGCCAGGCCAGGCCAGGC
Source organism: Closterium sp. NIES-67 (assembly GCA_027943415.1). Taxonomy (NCBI): domain Eukaryota; kingdom Viridiplantae; phylum Streptophyta; class Zygnematophyceae; order Desmidiales; family Closteriaceae; genus Closterium; species Closterium sp. NIES-67. The sequence goes on from BQMB01000774.1 coordinate 311,377, forward strand.
CAGGCCAGGCACGTTCCTAGCCTGATAAGCGGCACGGCAACTCGCGAATGCAACAGACTGATGAGCTCAGCTCAACGAGAGCGCACGAAGGTAGGGAGTAATAATATCAGTACGGCGTACTATTAGCAAGGCAAGGCAAGACAAGGCGTGAGCAGCAGTGAGCAGCAGTGAGCAGCAGGGAGCAGCAGTGAGCAGCAGTGAGCAGCAGTGAGCAGCAGGCCAGCCCACGATCGTACCAGTCGACAACATCGAGGATCTTTGGCTTGGCATCCGACGTGACCTGCAGCCCCGATGCTCCAGGGTCCACTCCCGAGTCTGTTACACGTGGAGTGGAACGAGAGAGTGGAACGAGAGAGGTGCGAGGGGTGGTGCAGGAGGGGGATGAGCAGACGGGAGGAAAGTGGAGAAGGGAAGGGCGAGGCAGGGGGAAGGGGAGCATGAAGGGGGGACGCGGAGAGGGGGGAAGAGTGAGGGAGACGGAGCAGGGGCGGAGGACGAGAGGAGGAGTGGGTCGGCCATGTGAACAACAAGAAAAGCTGGCTGCGCGCTGAGTGGTGACTTGAATGCGTTTCAAAAGCTGGGTTTGCATTGCTGGGTTTGCACTGCTGGGTTTGCACTGCTGGGTTTGCACTGCTGGGTTTGCACTACTGGGTTTGCACTGCTGGGCTTGCACTGCTGGGTTTGCACTGCTGGGTTTGCACTGCTGGGTTTGCACTGCTGGGCTTGCACTGCTGGGTTTGCACTGCTGGGTTTGCACTGCTGGGTTTGCACTGCTGGGTTTGCACTGCTGGGCTTGCACTGCTGGGTTTGCACTCCTGGGTTTGCACTGCTGGGTTTGCACTGCTGGGTTTGCACTGCTGGGCTTGCACTGCTGGGCTTGCACTGCTGGGTTTGCACTGCTGGGTTTGCACTGCTGGGCTTGCATTGCTGGGTTTGCATTGCTGGTTTTACACTCGAAGGTGTCTTCAAGATGCCTTCGTGAGGTCAATCTCTTCACAAAGCGTGCCTTCGGCGGGCAAACCAGGGTGAAACCAGCGGCGTGCGCTACGAACCCTCGATTGGACATAAAGGCGTTTGCTGTTCTCATATTTAGAGACCCCAAACCACCTACCGAAAATAGCCACGACCACCCCGCGCCCGTCAGCATGAGGGTGCGACTGCAGGAAGCGCTGCGCGCCGATCTCCTCTTTCGGCATCAGCCCCGCGAGAAACGCCGCAACAACCGCGCTGCTGCCGGTTCCCGCCGCCGCCGCCTCGCCTGCCGTGCCGGCCGTTGCCGTCGCCGTCGCGCCGCCGTGCGCCGCCGATGCTGCAATCGGGACGTCCGCAGCGCCACCGGATTCCGCGGCGGCCAATCCGGCAGAAGACTGCGCAGCGGCGTGCGCGCTTCCACCAGATGATAGCGCGGACAGAGAGGCGGAAGCGGCGGTAGCGGCGGACGGCTGAGCGGCACCCGCTGCTGCTCCGTGCATCGCGGCTGCGTGCTCTGTACTACTGACTTTAGTAGGCGATGTGCTGTGCTGGATTGATCGGCCGCCGGATCTGGACTTACTATGTGATCTGGGGGGGTCGGACTGGCAGCTAGTCGGTGGAATCTGGGCCTGGGAACGAGTCCACGATTTGGATATTAAATGCCGAGACTGAAGCGAGGTAAGTGACGGCGGTGGCCTTAGGAATGGGCTCCGATGTACCGACTGACTATGCGAAGCGCGGTCAGGAAGATTAATCTCCGACTCGCAGAGCCTTCGGCGGGTTCGGGTAAGGGCAGTGGGATGAGGGAGCGGATGCACCCGGGATAGACTAGGAGCAACGGCTAAGGGGCTGGTGCTGGTCGAAGGCAGGCAGACGAACGATGCCGAAGACGCTAGAATGCGAGTTGACGATGACGGGGATGAAGCGGAAGGCGATGCGGAAGAGGACGCGAAGGGCACAGAGGCAGCTTTGGATGCAACGAGGGCAGCAGGCGGCATGGTCAGACAGTGGTGGTGGGGACCCAATACCGCTGGTGCTCCAGCATCTCTGGCTCGCGATCGAGAAGCAAGTTCACTATGGCACAGGAACAGGAGCGCTAACAGAATCCACGCAGGCACAAGCACCTGACAAAAAGCTCCAGGAATAACGAACTGATGAGGGAGAACGAACGGCGGGGGAATGGTGGTCTGGTTGGTCAGGTCCCTGTGGTTCTGTGCTGGCAGGCTTGTTTGTTTCATGGCGAAGTTTCCAAGGTCTGGTGTGCTTGGCGATGGCTGACGAAGAATGTAGAAGGGATGATCAAAGGGAGTCTCACCTGTCTGCGAACAAGACCGAAGAGCTACCTGATTACGAGGCTGTAACAAGTTTTGAACATGAGAGGCGGATATGGACCTCCCGATCAGGTTGTATTCTAACGTATAATTTCAAGGTTTCCATTCCATCCGCAAAATTAGAGTACTTCTATCAATTCAATTGTAATTACATGGAAATTCATTCAATAAAATAGCATCACAAGTAGTATCACTAATAAATTACCTCTGTATACCTTCTTTGAATATTCCTCTATCGTTAGACTAAATGTTTAAGCACATTTCTGAAGGTAAATTAGTTCACCAATAAACTTACATAGACAGTTAAGCCATGTGGCAACGTTATATCTCCGCAAATTTCACAACGACCATCTCTTATGCAGATAGAGGCCGTCAATCCTGAGAAGTGGATTGCATGAGCCACATGTGTGACATTCCTGGCGCCTCCAGCTTGGTCTTCAATTCTCGATCACCCTTTCACGCCTCACAGTGCTCTGATCACGCGTAAAGCTAGAACGACGGTGTGGGCAACGAAGAAGGTTCGAGGATGGTTAACCTCACTCAGCATGCGCACGTCTGGTGGCCACGTGGCAGAACAACGAGAGCTGTTGCTTGAGGCGCACGGCGCGGGTGTTCGAGCAGCGACCGCAGAGGCTGCTACTAGCTTGGCGAACGCATCCGCACTCTCCTCGCACTTTTCTCGCGTGCCTGATCTGCTTCCCAGAGCTATATTCCGTGGCTCGTGAGCAAGCTTCGTCGTTCGAGTCTCGTGCGCCTGTTCGCCCTTCTTTCCGAGGGAACGCCGCTCTCCGATCTTTCTCTTCCGTGTAAGGCCTCTTAGCAACGAATCCAACCAGGTTGAAGGTGTGAGCATTTTGTGTTGCCCTTTTGTTTCCGTTTTTCTGGGCCAAGAATGCCGTTTTTACTATTTCGGCTTGCTGATCTGCAGGTTCTTATTTTCCTACCGACTTACCTCGGAGACAAGATGGCTTGTAAAATTTCCTCCCTGCGCCTGCTGTGTCGTTCATCTGCTCCAAATGTCGATCCTGGTTTTATTGCGACCCGCATGTCAGGCATTGCCATGTGGCGGCAGATGACCACCCTTGGCGGCCAGGTGAGAGCAGTTGATGGATATTTGGTTTTTTTCCAATAGAACGCGTTAGTATGCCTGGCCTGTGTGGGACTATGGGGGGTTGATTCCACAGTGAGATAATGATAGTCAGGGGGATGGAAGTGCCAACCTGTGGACAGTGTTCGGTCCCCTCTCTGTGTTTGATGTTTTCAGGGAAGCAAGGAAGCAATGAAGGAAGAGCTTAAGCATCGTGAATGGCCGGATAAGGGTACCACGATTCAGGAGGGAGCAGAGGACAAGGCCAAGGCTGCGAAGGAGGCAGGCTATGAAAGAGCGTATGAAGACGCTGCTGATATTTACAAGGTGTGCTTTATTATCCATCATGGTTTTAATAATTTGTGCAATTTTGGGGGGTGCTTGTTTCCTGTGTCCATGTATTGACACTTATTCGGCTGCTCGTGAATTCTCTCCCCAGGCGGAGGGTATGAGTGGGAAGCTGAAGCAAGCAGGGCATATGGTCGCGGATGCAGCCAAGGGGGTGGGTGAGATGGCATCCAAGGTTGCTGACATGGGCAAAGAAGGTGTGGGTCGTGCTGCAGAAACTGCCAGGGGACTGGCGGGTGCACCTCCTCCCAATGCAGAGGAGAGGAGGGAGACGGTGGATGCACTTGGCAGGAGGACTGTTCAGGGCGCTGCTGAGGCTGCCAAGTCTGCTTCTGAAGTGGGCGGACAGAGGGGTGGCTCATAAAATGTGATGTGTTGTTAGCTAGCACTACAATTTGTAAAATTTAAACTCTACATGCTTGCGGATTTTCTTGCTTGTTACACAAAAATAGTGTCTTGCTTGTTACGCATTGTCACGGAAATATTGTCTAACTGTACGTAAGATGGATTTCGTGTAGTGTTAACATTGGTTATATCTTCTGCGAATTCTGGTTATCGTGAGACCACCTGGGTTTCGTTAGTTGCGCTGGAAATTTGTGAGGTTTGCGTTGAAAGTCGGGGACTGAAATCTAACCACCAGCAAAAAGACGCAGAATTTAGGAATTCTAACGACTACCGTTTATCTAAAGGTCAGGAGGCATCATCGCTGCTATGGATGATGCGCACGTTGACGTTGTGCGACGAATGTTGGGGGCCCAGAAGCCTGTTTTTCTTTCTTTCGGCCAGCACTACACGTACAAGAACAGCTACAGTAATGGGTGGCACTTGAGCAGCATTGCTTTGCAACACTAGGTCAGGGAGGAAAGGTAAAAGCGTGTTTCCTTATCTGAGGGACAAACCGATGTCAAGCTATTGCCCGTGGAAATTGCCACATCATCGGCTTCACTTGTTTGACAAAGTCCTTGACACGAGCTTCTTGAAGCGCGGGGCGGCACTTGGTTTTTGGGCAGCGTGAAAAAACTGCGCCGAAACGGCGAACCACAAAGCGAACCGACCACCACCGTTCCGTCTTGTCCGACGTGGAAGGAAATCTTCAGTCTCTGCAGCATATCCGCGACAATGAGCACATCGCTTCAGGTCAGGTGAGGCGACACAACGATTTTCAAGACGGTCAGCCCGCGCCGCGTCGGCTTTTTTCTCCCGGCCCTCCCCTCGCCTCGAATTTTCTCTCCATTGCCCAGGCTGAGCGATTGTTGTCGACCCTACTGTAGCGCCTAGCCCCCTCGCATGGCTCCCCCAATTCTTTTCCCCCCAACCCAGCCCAACCCCCCCAAACCGCCCCCTAAATATAGCCGCACCTACTAGATGGAGTGCGTACATGTGCAGGCGGTTGCGCTCACTTGTCAGTATCTTTCTACATGTGCCTGGCAGCCGCTCACTAATTCACCTTGCCTCACCAACTCCCGTCCCTAGGCTACAGGGGGCTCATTTGTCCTCTCTTCAGTGCCGATTTCCCCTCGCCCATCAACAAGGCGGATCCCTCCTCTGCGAACTCAACCCGAATCGACACCTCTTGAAACCTACACTCTGCGGGTCCATACTCGCATTTCTCTCTTCCTCTGCCGCCTTTTCCTCTCTTCCGCCGTTACTAGGACCTCTTCACACTCATTCTCTCCCCCCCGTACTCCTGCATTCCCCCCCTCGCCCTCCCATTGTAGCTTTTCCTTGCTACCTGCGATTACGCCAGTACGTCGGAGTGCGCTAGCGGGACCTCCTACTAATAGGCATTAGCGCGCAAATGAGAAACCCACTGCAAAATAAAGCGAGACCTGGTCGAACCTGTCGGGCGATCCCTGTGCGGGCGTGACATCGTGCAACGCCGTGGGACAATAATCGTCGTGAAACTCGGAACACGAGGACCTGATAGAGGGTCGGATAGAGGATCTTCGCAGCAGGAACGTCAATTGGGAGCTGCCGCGATCGAGCCGTCAACACACCACCATTTCGCCACTCGCCGCGTAATCTCCTTTCGTCGCAGATCCGCCGATCGCCTTTCAACGCAGCACCATTTTTTTTCCCTGAGGAAAGGCCCTCCCGAGCATTTCCAGTGTACATCGTGCCAGCTCGGACGAGACTGGTTCCACCTTCCATCAGCACACGCGTCCTCTCGCAACGTCGGACCGTCCGTCCAAATACTCGTCCGGCAGAAGCCCGAATAAGCAGTACCGGCAGTACCGGCAGCAACGGCAGCAGGAGAATGGCTGTAACAAGCCCGAGCAGGATAGGATCGGCAGCAGCTCATTGCAGTCGTGCTGCCAGTGGTCGTACCATCAATACTACCAATACTGCTCGCGTCATGTTCGAGGCGTCCCCAGGTGGCCGGTTCGCCCGGAAATCCACTAAGTTTAGATTCCCCGCGTCCTTCCCCGCGTCCCTCCCGCTCGTTCTGCTCCTCCTCGCGAGCTGCCTCGGTAGCATGGCTCCGCGCGGCCTGGCGTGGCGGGAGGCAGCGGACCCCTGCTGCGCGGGGCAGACGGACGGGTTCCACCGCCACCCCACGGACTGCAGGTGCGTCTCCTCGGCGTCGCTTGCTTTGCAGCTCACGTCGGCTGCAGGCGCTTCTTCCCTGCAGGCGCTTTTGCCCTGCAGGCGCTTTTGCCTGTGCACAGATAACGATTCACGCCGGGGCGTCTTCTTCTCTCCCTTCCTTCCCTATGAGATCCTCAGCCTCATCCTTCTCCCTTTCTCTTCCCTGCAGGCGCTTCTGCCTCTGCACCGACGGCGACTCGCGCGGCCGCGTGTTCTTCTGTCCATTGGGTTACGCCTTCGACGCGCGTACCAAGACGTGCCGTAACGACAGCGCCGTCGCATGCCCGGGGACCGGCATCCCCGCTTCCGCCCCCGCCCCCGCCGCTGGCGCTGGCGCTGCTTCCGCGACTGCGCCGCAGTCCGCCGCCGCGCCGGCTCCCAGCAAAGGCGGCCACGACCGTGATGACAATAACGCGGATGCGCATAACGGGAGTGATTCGTCGGGCGGGAAGAAACACGGAAGCGAGGCAGAGTCGCGTTCTGGCACAGAGTCGGACCATGGCTCTGGCTCTGGTTCTGGTTCGGGATCGGGTAGCGGGGGGGAGGCGTCGCTGTGTGCGGGGCTCACGGACGGCTTTCACCAGCACCCAGACGACTGCAGGTGAGACGATGAGAGCCGATAGAGAGCACAAGGATTAGGATATGGAGGCGTCGTTCCGTCTCCTGCCCTCTCCTGCCGTCTCCTTCCCTCTGTGCGCCGCTCGCCTTCCCCCCTCTGACACCGCCAGCCGGTTCATTTTCTGCCTGAGCGGCTATGAGAGCACCGTGAGCTGCGGGCCCCTCCTTGACTCTCTCTGACCCCTCTACTCTCCCCTCTCTCCTGCCCTTGCCTTCACACCCCCCCCATCTCCTCCCCCCCTCCTCAGCCGGTTCGTCTTCTGTCTGAGCGGGCGTGTGAAGAGCACGGTTGTGAGCTGCGTTTCAGACGCCTCAAAAGCAGATTCCTTGCGCTTCTTTCCCCTCCCAAATCTCCTCCCCCTCCCCCCCTTTCCCCCCCTTTCCCCCCCCACTTTGCGATTCCTTTCACCTCGCCAGCCGGTTCGTGTTCTGTCTGAGCGGGCGTGTGAAGAGCGCGGTGAGCTACGGCTCGCTCAGCTGTCTCCTTCTGACCCCACTTCTCTCCCCTCTCTCCTCCCTCTATACTATACCCCTCTTCTCCTCCCCCCAGCCGGTTCGTCTTCTGTCTGAGCGAGCGTGTGAAGAGCACGGTGAGCTGCGGCGCGGGCATGCGGTTCAGCGAGGAGTCCAAGACGTGCCAGTACGCCTTCCTAGTCGACTGCCCCGTTGCGGACACGTCAGCATCAGCCACGCAAGCGTCCACGTCAGCGTCCACGTCAGCGTCTGCTTCAGAAGCAACCTCCTCCTCCTCCTCCTCCTCCCTTCCCACGGCATCGGTTGCGTCGTCCTTTGACTCTGGCCCAGAGCCCTCCTCCTCCTCGTCCTCTAATCTGTTCACCACTGCTGCAGCCCTGGGTGGGGGCTTCCAGTTTGGCTTTGGCCCCGGGCGCGGCAGGGGTAATGGGAACGGGAATGGGAATGGCAATGGCAATGGCAATGGCAATGGCAATGGCAATGGGAACAACGGTGGCAATAGTGGTGGAAGCAGTGGCAGCGGTGGCAGCACGGGGGTTGGTGGTAACACAGGGAGTGGTGGTAGCACGGGCAGCACCGGCAGCACTGGCAACACCGGCAGCACCGGCAGCAGTGCCGGTGGTGGCAGCACTGGTGGCCCTCCTGTGACATGCTGCACCAAGAAGCCCAATGGCTACTGGCAAGACCCGGCCGACTGCAGGTATGCCTTGCATTGCAGGCACATGCGCGCGCACACACACACACACATACTCACTCTCTCTCTCTCTCACACACACACACACTCACTCTCTCTCACACACACACTCTTACACACACGTGCTCTTCTCTCCTCTCCTCCCCTCGCCTGTCTCTTTCTCTTGGTTCTCGTTTTCGCTCATTGTGTCGTCGACACGAGCCCTGTCAAATCCTCTCTGACTGCTGCAATATCTCCCTTCCCTCCCTTCCCCCTCCCCTCCCCACCCCTTTTCCCTTCCTTTCCCCCCCCTCCCCCGCGTCTCAGCGCCTTCTGCATCTGTCTGCGGGGGCAAGTAGTCGCGCGCCTGCAGTGCCCCGCGCCACTCCTCTTCAACGACAACGCCAAGGCATGCGACGCCCCTGGGAAAGTCCTCTGTGCTGCAACCGACAGCAGCGACGGTGGCAACGGTGGCGGTGGGGGTGGTGGGGATGGGAATGGTGGCGGTCCTACACCCTCCCCCGCTCCCCCTTCCTCGCCCTCTCCCTTCCCTTCCCCCCCTCCCTCGCCCTCCCCCCCTCCCACGCCCTCTCCTCCTCCCTCTCCGCCTCCCCCCGGCACATGCTGCGATGGCCGTCCGGACGGGTATTTCCAGGATGCGTCTGACTGCAGCCGGTACTGTATCTGTGCGGGGGGGCGGCAGACGGCGCTGCAGCGGTGCCCAGCCGGACTGATTTTCAACGATGCGGCCAAGGTGTGCGACGGGGCGTACAACACCACGTGCAACGGAACCGTTATCAGTGTGCCCTCCATGGGTGAGGAGGGGTTGGGGTTGAGATTGAGATCGGAAGGTGTTTGATGTGGTGGCTTCAGCTTTTGAGTCGACTCAATGGCACCGTCATCTCTGTGCCCTCCATGGGTGAGGAGGGGTTGGGGTTGAGATTGAGATCGGAAGGTGTTTGATGTGGTGGCTTCAGCTTTTGAGTCGACTCAACGGCACTGTCATCTCTGTGCCCTCCATGGGTGAGTAGGGGTTGAGTTTGAGAACGCACGCTGTTTGATCTGCCTTCAGGAGGCTGGGGAGTTCGGAGAATTCAGGGGGGTTCGGAGAGTTGGGGGGGATTTCCAGGATTGGGGTCAGTCAACCTTGCTCGCTCTCGCTTTTTCTTCTGCCCTAAACAAATCTTTCACTCTCTCAACCGTTTTGTCTCACTTCCCTACCCCTCCGCTCCCTGCTCCCCCCTCCTCCCCGTTCCCCCTCGCTTCCCCCCACCCCGTTCCCTCTCCAATCCCCCACTCGCAGAGGACAAGGTGGGCGGAACACAACCGTTCGCAGCAGACACAACCCCCTCGCGCCTCAACCGCTTCTCGCGCTACTCGTCGCTCATCACGTCCCTCCCGGACGGCGTCGACTGGCGCTGGGAGGGCGTTCTCACTCCCATCCGCGACCAGGGCGTGTGCGGAGTCTGCTGGGCCTTTGCCACCACCGCCGCCGTGGAGGCAGCAGTCGCAATCGCTGTGGCTAACTCTGGTTCTAATGCACGGTCGTACGGGTACCGTGCGAGGCGGCGGTTCTCGGTGCAGCAGGTTGCCGACTGCACGCAGACGCCTGCCGTTTCGGCCGCGACTATCGGCGGGTACAACTACAACAACCCTGCCACTGCCACTGCTGCTGCTGCTGCTGGCACCGCCTCGGATCCTGCTTCTTCTACCAGTGGAGATTCGACTGTGGATTCCACGGCAGCAACGGGGCTGGGCTCAGGCTCGGATCCTGCAGCTTCGGACAATCTGGACAACCTACTCTCTATCTGCCGGCCCGGGTGGCCGGGGGATGCGTTGGAGTACGTGGCGGCCGTGGGGCGCCTGCAGCTGGAGAAGCAGTACCCGTTCGTTGGGGAGAACAGCACCGCCCAGTGCACCGCCCCCGCCCCCGCTGCTGCTGCTGCTGATGGTGCTGCTGGGGGTTCTCCTGCCTGGAGTGGTGGTCCTGCTGCTGGTGCTGGTACCGGCAGCAACGGATGGGGAGCATGGGTATGTAAACTGGTGCCAAAGGGAGCGGGGGGAAGCCCAGGGGGGGGGGGGGGGGGCTTGGGGTTGGTGCGGGTGGGGGTGTTGAGGGTGGGGTGGGGGTGGGGGTGGGAGTGGAGTGACTCCAATTTCGGTTTCATGCATGCTTTGCGCATGACACATCCCCGCCATCTATTTCCGTGCATAACTTCTATCTATAGCTCTGCCATTTCTTAGGCAGTTGAGCCTCCAGGCGCACTTGAAAATCTTCCTCCTGGCGTGGTGGGTGAGATAGCTCATCTTCTGCCCCTCTCTCCTTCCCCCCCATCTCCCCCCATCTCCCCCCATCTCCCCCCTTGTACCCCCTCAGCAAACGCCCCCCGTGGTGCGCTACGAGATGGTGCCTGCGAGTGAGGATGCGCTGCTGGCGGCAGTGGCGGCCCAGCCAGTGGTGGTCAACATCCAGTCACGCGTGCCCTCCTTCCTCGCCTACACCGGGGTGAGTCCCTGGACCCCTGGCATTGTGCTTTGCCGTGCCGTGCTGTGCGGCGCCGTGCGTGCTGTGCTGTGTGTGCCGTGCCGTGTTGCAGGGAATCATTGTGCTGCTGAATAACCAGCTTGATTTTTTAGTCGACTCAAAAATCACCTGTGAATCATTGTGCTGGTGAATAACCAGCTTCTAGTGTACTCTTGCTGAATCACTCCGTGCTGCTGGTCTTTGAGGCACCTCAAACCCCCTTCCCCCCCGCAGACTCACAACTCTCAGGGTATCTACTCAGACCCCCTGGTGCTGGTGGTGGTGCTGGTGGTGGTGCTGGTGGTGGGGTATGACACGGACAGGGAGACTGCCACGTCCCACAATATCTCCTTACAATCCCCCTCCCTCACCCCTTCTCCCCTCCTCCATCCGCCCCCTCTCTCTCAGGGTGTCTACTCCGACCCCCTGTGCGACAATGGGCTACTGGACCACTCGGTCCTGGTGGTGGGATATGGCACGGACGATGACACGGGCACGCCGTACTGGGTGATCCGCAACACCTGGGGCGACGCGTGGGGCGAGGAGGGGTACATGCGCATGGCGCGCGTCGGGGGCCGCGGCACCTGCGGCATCACCAGCATGCAGGGCTTCTACCCTGTCACCGCCAGTGAGTTGTCCTTTCACCAAGAGTAGGGGTTGGATTGCACGCACTGTAGAGCATGATGCAACATCATTGGACATGCTGATGCTCATGCTCATGCTCATGCTCATGCTCATGCTAAAGCTCATGCTTATGCTCATGCTTATGCTCATGCTCATGCTCATGCTCATGCTCATGCTCATGCTCATGCTCATGCTTATGCTCATGCTCATGCTCATGCTCATGCTCATGCTCATGCTCATGCTCATGCTCATGCTCATGCTCATGCTCATGCTCATGCTCGTGCTGATGCTCATGCTCATGCTGATGCTCATGCTCATGCTCATGCTCATGCTCATGCCCATGCCCATGCTCATGCTCATGCTCATGCTCATGCTCATGCTCATGCTCATGCTCATGCTCATGCATTGCTCGTGCTGCCGGCTTTTGTTCTGACTTCCAACTCCAGCTCCTTTTCACTCATCACTTTTCTCCTTTCCTCCCCCTCCCCCACCTCCTTCCTTCCCTTTCCTCCTCTCCTCTCCTCTCCTCTCCTCACCCCTCCTCTCCTCTCCTACCCTCCTCTCCTCTCCTCCTCTTCTCCTCTCCCACCTTCTCACCCTTTTCCCCCAGGCGCGTCGCCATGTGACGACCCCAACCCATGCGGTGCAGGCGAGTGTGTGGTGGACAGCAAGAGGAAGAGCAAGGGCGGCTACCGCTGTGCCAGCTGCCCTGACGGCTACGCTGTCGTGGAAAACACTGACAAGTCCCAGACTTGTGTGCCAGGTACGCCAATTTCTCGTCTTGCTGCTGCCTCTGCTGCTGCTTCTGCTGCTGCTGCTGGCACATTTCACGCCCGTCGACGCATTCCTCACCGCTGAATCTTTGATTTCCCCCCCACTCCTCCTTCTCATCGCCCTTTTCCTCAAAGCCATTCGCTGGTCTCACGTCCCTTCGCTGCTATCTCTCCCACTCACTTTCTTTGAGTCGACTCAAAAGCATGCTACTTTCCCCACTATTTCCCATTCCCCCCCACTCTCTCCCACTCTCCCCCGCTCCTCCTCACCCCAGTCGACGCCTGTTTCTCCTCGGCCTTCAACCCGTGTGGTGTGGGCGAGTGCACCAATGTGGGCGACGGCACATACTCCTGCGACTGCCCCACGTCCACGTGGCCTGTCATCCGTCCCGATGGCTCGCCCACGTGCACTGTTGGTACGTAAGACCCTCGGGAGTCAATTCTAGGTCTTTTGAGTCAACTTTAAAGACAAGACATGCCACCCACATCCATGTGGCCTGTCATCTGTCTGTCCCGATGGCTCACCCACGTGCACTGTTGGCGGGTAGCGAACACATGTTTTCCACCATTGCTCCATTGCTCCATGGCTCCATGGCTCCATCCCTCTCGTATCTTCTCGTAACTCCTCTGCCGAACCAAGTCCTTGAACCCTTTCACATCCTTACGCCTTCTGACTTACAATTTTCCGTCTCCCATCCCCTACCCACTCCCTCCTCCCCGGACGTCTCCCCTGGCCAGGCCGAGCCGCTGCCTTCTGCCCATCTCTCTTCACCACCACCCCCAACGACACATGCCAGTCCGTGGCCGCCTTTGCCCGTATGACCGTGGACGATCTTCTAGAGGTCAACCCGGGCCTAATCTGCGACAACCTGAAGGGCGGGCAGCAGCTCTGCATAAGCCTTAATCTCCCCTGGGCGGCGCGGTGCCTCTATGGCAAGTACACTGTCGTGCGGGGGGACACGTGCGCGGCTATAATCTGGAAGAAGTATCGACGGTCGACACAGCTTTATGTGTCGATGAATGGCGGGCCTTGTGTCAACTCGAGGCTTTATGTGGGTATGGTTTTGTGCTTGCCGAGATGAGGTGGGTAGGGGAGGGTTGCTAGTGGATTGGATCGGATGTTGATGGTGGGGGGCTCGAAGAAAAATTAGGTGCTAGCAGTTTGAAACGGGGGCAAGTGGGGATGGCTTGGTTCCGCATTCAACCTACTAGCATGCTGACAAATATGAGTTGCGGGGTATCATAGCTTGATGGTGTGTCATTTGTGTTGTATGGTGATAAGAAACAACAGTTGGACCTTTGTTGGACCTTTTTTGCATGTAGGTTGTAGATACATCATTAGAAGCACAGGTGTAGGAAATTACTGCATTAAATTAGAAGGCCGTATTCACATTGTAAGGACAGGTTCCTGCTTCGTGTCACTCGCGGATGTCACACGCAGGAAGACACTGGATGCAGGACGACACTGGATGTCAGACGCAGGAAGACACTGGATTCTGGATTTCTCCAATGTCGGCGATTTTTGACGGTGATGCGAACTCGCTAAATTCGTTTGGGATACGACAAAATTCGTTTGTGGCCCTTACACCTCGTGCTACTGTCCATGGGGTCGCATTCTCAATTCAACCATCACAGATCAAAGTCAGTGTCGGAAGACACGCAGTTTGACTATGAAGACGCCAGGTTGCCCCAGAGCCAGATGACACTCGAGTCTGACAAGTCGCTGGAACTGTCCTAAAAGCATGTATCGCTTCTCACATCATTTTTTTTTTCGTTTTGAAATACCTCCTGTCTCTACGGCCGTCCTGCCTTCTGTAGACTGCAATGGCGGCAAACTCACAATGGGCCACCAAACAAGGACGAAATAAAGGCAGTTCTTTGATGATTTGGCGCAGAGCAAGCACATCCACAAATTGACCGACTTGCATCCACATAATTACCCCCATCTCAATTCGTCTCCAAGGACTGACCGTTTTTGGTGTGGGAGCGTTTCACGAGTGCAGACGAAAGGTGTGCTTCGGTATAGTGCGTTTAAGCCTGGTCGGTAAACGGCAGCCCCAAGTAAAGTTTTCTCTGTTTCCTGGTTGGCCCGAATTGCCCGAGCCGAGAGGTCTACAGTACCATACACGAGGGGAACAGGGAGTCATTGTTCCGTTTGAGGGGGGTGGGGGAGATGGGAATACAGTGTGCTGGGTTGGATGTGTGCAGTGTGCAGGCCTCTATTCTTTGGGCCTTCTGCCACCCTTTCTATTCGTCTTTTACCCTCACAATAAGGTTCTGGACCTTCCTGTACGGGAGACAGCGTTGCGAGGTCCGGGTTTGGTTCTCATATTCGGTCTTTTCACAGGGTAATGATTCGAAGTAATCAGGAGCACTGGGGCCCCAGCGTTCCTAAAGCAAGTTCATCAAGAGGTTGTCTTCGACATCCTGCATCAAATGACAGCGAACGAGTTCGTCTAATCCATCCGGATACACTAGAATAATGCTGAAATTACTTTACTCACCAGAGGCGAACTAGGGTATTTTGCCCTGGTAAGATTACCCCTGGGCAATGTGGGGTCGGGCATGCTCTTGTGCTCTCGTCGTCGTGGCGTATGTGGTGCAAAGAAGCCAGCCGCATATTCTTCACGACTCACACACCACCTCCAGTAGTTTTCCTTCCAGCACGAGTTTTTAGGGCAAAGCACTTCCCTGTGGTTCGTCATAGAACGTGCTGCTAGCCCTTTGTGATACCACCTAGCGATACCACCTAGCTCGTGGCCCTTGCGATACCACCCTTGCGATACCACCCATTCGTGGCCCTTGCGATACCACCTAGCTCGTGCTGCTAGTCTCCGTTTTTCGTGACTCTGGTGCGTTCTTTTCATCTTGGCCCTACACGTTCCCATTCCGAAGGACCTAGAAAAGGAACGGCAATAAGGAGCCGCTCCCTTCGTCAGCAGCAGGTGCTCTAAGATATGCAGAATAGTTGCGGAACCGGCACGACGAGAAGAAGCGGCGCTTTTCGTAGTAGCTGTCAAAGCGGCGAGTCGCATAGGGGAGACGGCGGTCTGGATCCGGACGACCGATCCCTCCTCTGGCGTTTCGAAACGGCGAATCGCAGAGCGCGAAAGGCAAACGAGCCGAAACGACTCGCTTGGGAACGACGACGGTAGCGAACTGTAGCGAAACGATCGTGGGAGAAAAACAGTCGACGAGCGTTAAGGGGGAACGGGTCGAAGGGACGAACAGCCGGAGAGGGGAGGGCGAGAAGCAGGAAAAGGGGAGCGAGGAGCGGCATTCAGCGGCAAATGGCGGGAGATGACGAGCTACCAGCCGGCATACTAGGTACAGCAGTACGATCCGCCGCTTCGCCGGCAACTATGGCTTCTGCGGCGGGAAACGGGACCATGGGTGCTGCGAAGTCCGCAGCAACAGGCTCTTCTGTTGTAGAAGCTAAGACAATGGCGCGTACGTCGGCCCCAGCAGCAATACCAGCATCGGGAGGAGGTCTAGGTACAGCCGCTAATTCCGCCGCCGCCGCCGCTGCTGCTGCGCCAGCAATCCCCTTATTAACGGCGTCACCCTCCCCATCGTCCTCATCAGCATCCACGTCAGCGTCCGCCTCGCCTTCCCCCTCCCCTTCCCCTTCCCCCATACCTTCCCCTTCCGCCCGCTCCGCCGCCTGGATGCCCCGCTCCGCCTCCGCCGCGCCCATCGTCCACTCCACCCCGCCGCTTCCGCGGCCTCCCCCGCCCCATCCGCTGCAGCGGGAGTCTTTCGCGGAGCACCTGGCGGAAGAGCCCTCGCCGCCCTCGCCGCCTCCGCCGCTTTACCCCTTCGGCGCAGCGCAAGCGCCGGGCGTGTTGACGTTCGTCTGCGAAACGCCACGTGGCTTCGCGGGGAGGCAGGAGGTGAAGGGGTGGGACGCGCAAGGGAACGTGCAACTCGGGCGGTACATGTACTTCCCCAAGGAAACGCCGTGGCATTACGGGTTCTTACCCCAGACCTGGTGCGCGCACGATCGGGGCGCTGCGCCGCACAGGCGCAGCGGCGGGGGGGCGGGTGGGGCGAGCTACGGCGGAAGCTACGGCGGAAACGGAGACGGGAGCCTAAGCGCCGGGGTGTTGTGGATCGGGGGAGATCGGATGGGGGATGGGGAGGGACACGCGGGGGGGGGGCGGGTGGGTTAGGAGGGTTCGGCAGCGGCAGTGGCGGAAGCGGCGGCGGCGCCAGCGGCGGCGGCGGCGGTGGCGGAGGGGGAGAGGTGGAGCGGGTGGCTATGATGCGACGCGGGTACAGCGTCGACGGTCATAATTATTCCCTCTTAGACGTGCAGTCAGGCGAGCCAATACCGAGTCGCGGGAAAAACCAGAACCAGAACCAGATCCAATACCAGTATCCGAATCAGCACCACGGGAACTCCTCGCACCACTACCATCACCTGCCGCAGTCCCCCTCCCAGTCGCAGCACCTGTCGCACACCCAGTCGCAGCAGTCGTCGCAATCGCAGTCGCCGTCGCAGTCGCAGTCGCAGTCGCAGTCGCAGTCGCAGTCGCAGTCGCAGTCGCAATCGTCGTCGCAGGGCCCCCTGTCGCCTCTCCTCCTCGGGTGCCCGTTAGAAGTCCTAGATATCGGATCCGCGAAACGCAAAGTCGGAGAGTCGTACCCCGTGCGCGTGCTCGCGGCGCTCTGCGTGATGGAGGGGACACGTCAGCCGCGGCCGTCGTGGAAGATCGTGACGATCGCGGCGACGGATCCGATGGCGGATCTGATGACACGTGTCTCGGAAGTGAGCAAGGGCGGCGGCACGCTCGGGGATGTGCTGCGAGACGTGCACAGCGATCTAAAGGCGCTGGTGAACTCGAAAGCAGGTGCGTTATATCGGGGATGGATGACCTGGATGAATTGGCTGGAGGAAAACGATGTTTTTGTTTTAAAGGATGTTTTGAAAAAGATGGGTGAGAAACGTAAAATATGGGATACAGGTTTGACCGGTGCAAACCAACAGGCTCCTGTTGTTTCTTAATCGCCGTCACCCATCGTCAAACTTGGGAAGGGGTGCGAGGGTTTAAGTGGAAACGTGGGAAGAAGGGGGGAAGGGCGTAGGAAGAGAGCCTTAGCACAGGGGGTTCCAGCAGGGTTTTGTTTACTAATTATTCCCTGCCTGCCGTTACTATAAGTCAGAGTAAAGCGGAAGTGCGTTTCCAAGATAACAGAAAAGATATAAAATAGATATAAATAAGTTATAAAGTAGTTATAAATAAGATATAAAGGTAGCAGAGGGAGGGAAGCAGCGCAATAGCTACTGGTCCCTCTCTCCTTTTGCACTCAACATCAACCAACGTGGCATGGCTTAGTGCCTCTAGACCCTTCCCATAAAACCCCCGCCGTTGCTTTCTTACCAGTCGACCTAACGAACTCTCCATTGACTCAACTCTCCACTGGAGTGCTCACCAAAAACTCATCTCGTTTGCTGCCCTTACTTTTTCCCTTTTCCTCATGCCTCCCCACCTTCCGGCCCCTCCCTCCCTCCAATCCTTCCTCCCCCCACCCCCTTCTCCCCTCCCAACTTGTACCTCCGCCACTCAGACCTCCCTCGCTCGCAGGACCAGGCTATGGGGGTAGACGGCGCAACCAGCATAGTCTCCCAAGCACACGCCAAATGGACCGAGTTTCTCGCCACACGGGAGCGCCTACTCCCTCTCCAAAACAACCTCTCCCTCTCCTCCCCTTCCGCCTCCGCTGCCCCGAGCCTCTCCCCCTCCGCCCTCCCCTCCCCTTCCTTCTCCACCACTTCCCTCTCCGCGTTCTCTTCTTTCCGCTCA
Organism: Closterium sp. NIES-67; assembly: GCA_027943415.1. Lineage (NCBI taxonomy): Eukaryota > Viridiplantae > Streptophyta > Zygnematophyceae > Desmidiales > Closteriaceae > Closterium > Closterium sp. NIES-67. The sequence goes on from BQMB01000774.1 coordinate 329,197, forward strand.
TCCTCTCTCTCGCTCCGCTCCCCTGCATCCGTTCTCTTCCCCCGAAGCCAGTCGGTTATGGCTGGGGGGGTGACAGCAATAGGGGAAGGGGAAGGTGGGGAGGGGGGAGGTGTAAACGGCCCAGGGGTTGGGGGAGGAGGGGTAGGAGGAGGGGAAGGAGGAGGAGTGGTGGGAGGATATAGAGAGCACCAGCATGGAAAGCGGAGGCAGCATCAGCATCGGTTTATGGCAAGTGCGAGCACCAGCAGCAGCAGTGGCAGCGGTGGCAGCAGCAGCGGGAGTGGGGGGAGCCGCCTGGCCGAAGAATTGGCGTTATCCGGACTAGACACTGCTGCTGGTGCTGCTGCTGGCAATGATACTGTTACTGGGCACAGCATAGCACGGGAAACTAGAGGAGGAGGAGCAGGAGTAGTTGCAGGAGGAGGAGCAGGAGCAGGAGCAGGGACAGGAGGATCGGGCCATGGGGTGGCAGCATCGGCACAGCCTGACGACATTCTAGACGCCATGCCTCCTGGCATGCGCTTTGCTGCGCTCAGGAGCTTCAGTGGCCCGCTCGTACCCCATGCAAGGAAACGCTCTCAGCGCGGGGCTGCTGCTGCCGCCTTGGGAATCGATGAACCCTCCTCTGCTGCCAAAGGGAGCGGCAGTGGCAGTGGCAGTGGCAGTGGCAGTGGCAGTGGCAGTGGCAGTGGCAGTGGCAGTGGCAGTGGCAGTGGCAGTGGCAGTGGCAGTGGCAGTGGCAGTGGCAGTGGCAGTGGCAGTGGCAGTGGCAGTGGCAGTGGCAGTGGCAGTGGCAGTGGCAGTGGCAGTGGCAGTGGCAGTGGCAGTGGCAGTGGCAGTGGCAGTGGCAGTGGCAGTGGCAGTGGCAGTGGCAGTGGCAGTGGCAGTGGCAGTGGCAGTGGCAGTGGCAGTGGCAGTGGCAGTGGCAGTGGCAGTGGCAGTGGTGGTAGCAGCAGTGTGAACGGTGCAAGCAGGGGTGTCAGCCGTTCGAGGGCAGGAGGGGGGAACACGGAGGAGGGGAGCATGGGGGGGCATTCAAGCTCTAGCTCTGGCTACTCCAGAATGCCTGGTGCTGCTTCTTCTACTGATGCTGCTGCTGCTGCTAATGCTTCTAGTGGTGCCGCTGGTAGTGCTTCTGCTGATGCTGCTCGCCTTGCCCCGGGCAATCCCAGCGCTGCTGCTGCTGCTGCTGCTGCTGCTGAATCCCTTAGTCCAGGACGGCACTCCACTCTGGGTCCGGCCAGCAGCAGCTACAAGCATCAGCACAGCCACAGCCATGACAACACAATCCGCAGCAGCAACAGCAGCAGCAGTAACACCAGCACCACCAGCACCAGCACCAAGGGCGGCGGCAGCAGCAGCAGCAACAGCCAGGGCAGCAAGAGCCCTCATGGGATGAGTTTCCGCATGCGAGCGGCGTCGAAGCTGCAAGTGGCTATCTCTTTCCGCTCCCTGCGCTCCCTCTCCCGACTCGCGCTCTCCCCAAGAGGCCCCCCTCCCACTCCACCCCAACCCCCCAGTCCGCCCTCCTCAGTTCATCGCACCACACCCCTTGCCGCTGCTGCTGGTACAGCTACTGCCGCTGCTACTGGTGGTGGTGGTGGCGCTGCTGGTGGTGCTGCTGCCGTTGGTGCTGCTGCTGGTGCTGCTGGTCTTGGATTCCCACCACTCCTGCATGCAGCATCCTCGCCCCCCCCTCTCCCCCCTCTTGTCCCCCACTCCCCAGCTTCGGGCGCAGTAGGACGAGCAGGAGGAGGAGGGTCCGGGCAAGGAGATAGAGAATCATTCTCAGCAGCACCAGGAGAAAAATCCTCTCTCTCCTCTCCTGCCGCTGCGGTCCCAGTAACCCCGCGCTCATCCCACACGGATGCCTACCTTGCGTCCCCCACCACCCCCTCCTCCTTCTCCTGCCCGGCCTCCTCCCCTCGCTCCCTCCCCCCCACGTCCCCCCTCTCCTGCCGCCGTCGCCACGCCCGCTGGCCGAAGCACTGGGACTCTCCTCATGTGGAAACAATACATAGGAGCTCTGCTGCTCGATCCACCACACTTTCGGCAGAAGGAGCAGCAGCCACTGCCACTGCTGCTGCTGCGGCTGCTGCCACAGCTGCTGCCGCAGGGGTGGCTGTAGGGTCTTCTCCAAGGGCGTATTCAGGTACTACCCTGGGGGGGTTTGCTGCGAGCACCAGCTGTGGCAGTGGCGGTGGCGGTGTTGCCGTGGGGCCCAGCGGATTGGGTGGTGGAGGAAGAGCGAGAGGAAGCAGTGTAGGAGGAACTTTGAACTCAGGTGTTTACACACCACCGGCACACATGACACAGGCCACAGTGTCTTCTCCTTCTTTCACGGTCGCCGGGAATGGCACTCGAGGTGCGGGAGAGGAGGTTGACTCGGCCCACTCCCTGTCCCCAGTTGCAGTTGAATTCAGCCAAGCTGGATCTGCTAGTGCAGGCAACGGGAGCCGGTTGCGAGCTTCGACGGAAACACCAGCAGAAGCAGCAACAGCAGCAGCAGCACCTGCTCCAGCGGCGGCTGCTCCAGCCAAAGGGGACAGCAGTACCACATCTACAAGTGTAGAGAGGGCAGCAGCAGCAGCAGCAAAAGCAGCAGCAGCAGCCGCAGCAGCACCAATTGAAACAACAGCAGGCATGTTGGGGAGAGGGGGCGGAAAGCCAGGTCTGCCTCCTGTCCCAACCTCTCCCCTCGCCCTCCACCGCCCCCCTGCTCTCAGAATCCAACCCGGTGGGGAGAATTGATTTGAAGCACAAGGAAGAGGAAGAAGGGTTGGGTACTTTGCTCAAGTGCAGAGGCATGCCAGCGATTACAGCATAGTCCAAAGTCAAGCTTCGAAGTTGACCTGAAAGCCAAGGGTTTGGAAGCACAAAAAAGGGGGCAGGATTGGAGGCCTTGTGCAAGACATCTGGATTCCGGAGACACCCGACGAGCTGGATTCGCCACCCAAGTCTCCCAGTTTCTCGTGCTGCACTCATTCCTTGCGTTCTATTGTCCCTCTCAGTCTCACATCCTTTCCTCGTTCTGTCTCTCTCTTACTCTCATCTCAATATGTCTCTCTCGTTCTGTTTTCCCCTCGCTCTCTCACACGCTCTCTCCCTCTCGATTTTCTCCCTGCTTTTTCGCCTCATTTTCTTTTCCGTTGTGCTCCACACTGGGCACAAAAACCATTCAGTGCCCAACCATAGTGCTCTTTTTCCTTGAGCTTGTCGTCCTCTATTTTCCTGCATCAGACGAAGCACTTTGCAGGTCATACATGTCTGAAACTAGGATCTAGGTAGGAGGAGCCATGGATATGGCGAAAGGTTTTAGGCTAGGAAAGTTGGTGAGAAAAGAGAATTAGGAAAGAAGAGGGGGATACAAGGAGGGGTGTTGTACCCCCTACAGTAATGTTCAGTAACATCTAATCTACCAAGCCTACACATTATATAACTCTACATAATTTTAACACACCCCTTAGGCTTGGTAGCAGGGACCCACATGTTAAAATTATATTTTATATAACTATAGGCTTGGTATTTGTGCTACTGCATCCTACTGTAGAGGGAATAACTCCCCTTCTTGTACCTGATTCTCTTCTAGTTCATACTCTTTTCCTCTCGTATCTTCTACCCCTAGCTAAACCTTCCTCTCGTATTCCATGGCCGCCTAGTATTCTCGTACGCTAACACCACACACCCCCACACCCCCTAACCTAGCACCCCCATTCCCATCAGCCACGACCAGGGCTCCTGCTAGTTTTTAGGGCAGTCTGAAAATCAGACTGGTACTTAGAGCTTCGTCTGACCGTCAGACGGATTTGTTTTGCCTGTCTTACGATTCAGACGAAATGCAAGCACGTGTCTGAGAATTCAGACTGTTTATGTGCGCTGGACTGTTTTGCTGCCGCGCTCGGGGTAGAATTGAATGCGCGTGCTGCGGTGCACATGGGACCAGGTGGCAGGCAGTGGCCCAGTGGGCATGTGGACAGTAGTGGCCCTGCTGCTAGAAGGGTGGGTTTGTCGGTATCAGATGGAAAAAAACGGCCGGTCTGATGAATCAGATGAATGTGTACACCTGGTCTGATGTTTCAGACGAATTCTTATAACTTGTCTGAACAATCAGACGAATATATTTGGCTCGTCAAAAAATCAGATGAAACATAAAAACCCGGTCTGATTTTCAGACCATCAGACCGATTTGGTCTGATAACGGGAGCCCTGGCCACGACTACTCTAGCAGGGCCAACCCCAAGGCCCTGGAGATGGCGACGGCGGCCGTCCCGGCAGCGGCGACAGCGACGGTGACGACGGGCGCGCGGCGGCAACAGGCCTGAGGCGAACAGCGGCGACGGCGACGGCTTCGGCTTACGACGGCGGTAACGGCAGCGGCCCCCGCCCTTCCGGCGGCGTGTCCATACTCCGCGGCAAGGGGAAGACCGGCGAGAGTCAGGCGACGGCTGTGGCGAAGAGGAGGGGATGGAGGGGAGGGGGAAGGGGCGGGGCTTCGGAACTTCAGCGTGGCGCCATTGCTGGCGCGGCGCTTACTGGCACGCGAGCGGGCTGCAAATCCAGCAGCGACGCAGGTGGTGCACGACGGCACCAGGCCGAAGACACAGTCACGGCATCACGACGACGCCACCACAGCGTGGCGTCGTCGCCGCGGCTGCTCGTCGACGCTGGGACGACAGCGCACAAGGGGTCGCCGCGACACAAGGTGCCCCGGCGGCAGGCAGTAGGAAGGCCGCGGCGGCGACGAACAGGGGACGAAAACACAGCGAACGCGTGGCCCGTGCGACGCGACGGGACCAGCGCGGATTGACGGGGCCAGCGCGGCGCGACGAGGCCAGCGCGGCAGGACGGGGAGGGAGTGCGCGGCGGAAGCGAGGGGAGCAGGCCCGGGAAGGGAACCGCTCTGTTACCATGCCTGAGACTAGGATCTAGGTGGGAGGAGCCATGGATATGGCGAGAGGTTTTAGGCTAGGAAAGTTGGTGAGAGAAAACAGAATTAGGAAAGAAGAGAGGGGGATACAAGGAGGGGTGTTGTACCCCCTACAGTAATGTTCAGTAACATCTAATCTACCAAGCCTACACATTATATAACTCAATATATAATTTTAACAATACAATCAGTCCACTGCAGGCCCCCAGAAGTCAGGAATTTTTTCCTGATTCAGGAAAAAAACAGGGAGTTTCTCGGTACTTACCCTGATAGTGCAGGGTTTTGTAAATGACACACCCTATTTTTTCAGGCTTTTTGTAAGGGTAACCTCTGATCGCTCAGCAAGGTTTCTTAGCGAACCATGAATTTCTCAGCATTGTAGAGAGTCTTAGTCCTTTCCAAAAGCGTGTCTAGGGGGGGCAGTCAAGAATTTCGAGGTTCTCCCCCCCCCTTTCCCCCACCCCCCGAGGCTGTGTGAGGGCGCTGATTGGCCCTTGGTAAAAAAAATCTCCGCGCTGTATGTTGGAGGTCATGTGAGGGAGGTCATCGGCCCTTAGCCATGTATTCGCCTCGATGTGTGCTGAGGACTGTGTGAGGGCAATTGCTGGCCCTTGGCCGAATTTGCTTGATGTGCGCCTGCCCTAGGGCTTTGCGAGGGAAGAGATTCCCTCCGCCCCTGCAATCTCGTCGCCTCCCCCCCTATTCAGCCCTTCCCCCCTCCCCCCCACCAATTGTCGTTTCCTGCCCATACCCCAATCTCGCCCCACACGCGCGAATTCGCTACGAATTCCCAGAACCCCCAAAAACCAAGACTTGAACACACATAATTCGTGAACTATAACATGTATAACGACGGCTGCGGTGGCGGCGGCGACGACGGGGACGACGGCTGCGACAGCGGTGGCGACGGCGGCTGCGGAGGCGGCGAAGGAGGAGACACCTGAGAAGGGGCAGGCGGCGAGGACTGCGCCGCAGGACCACCAGACTCAGCAGACTCCTCAACCGGGACAACCGACGGAAGTGGGGTGACGTGGGACACACCAGAGGGGGCAGGACGGGGAGGGGGAGGAGGAGGGGCGGCAACGAGCGGGGAAGGGGTGACCAGGAACAAGGGGGGGGTAACCGGGGGACCTCGGTGGGGGAAGCGGCGGAAGAAGGAGACGGACTCGTCAAAGGTGACGTCGCCGGAGTGAAAGAACCGGTGAGACGGCGGGTGGTAGAAGTGCCAGTCAGACGCGTCAAGGGGAAAACCGAGGAAGACACTGGGAAGGGTGCGGACAGTGAGCTTGTCCGTGCCAGAGGCACGAACGTGAGCAAGGCAGCCCCAGACGTGAAACTCAGACGCGTCACCAGGGGACCCAGACCAAAGAAGGGTCGGCGAAACCTGAGGCTGCTGGGGGTGCGGCCACATGTTAAGCTGGTGAGCGGCATAGCGAAAGGCGAACGGCCACAGGAAATGGGGTGCACCGGCATGGATCATGGAGGTGCGAGCCACCTCCATGACCAAACCGATGCGTTGCCTAGCGACCCCATTCTGCTGCGGGGAGTCCGGCAAGGTGAACGTCTGGGTGATGCCCTCCGCACGACAGAAACGACCAAGGACACCTGAGGCAAACTCGCCACCACGGTCGGAGTGGAGACGCAGGATAGGGAGACTGCGGTGGACACGTGCAGAGACAAGCCACGGGATGAGAACGTCAGGCACGTCGGCCTTCCGCTCCAGGGGAAACACCGTGGTGTAGCGCGTGTAGTCGTCGACAAGCACTAGGAAGTAGCGCTCTCGACGCGGCCCATGGACGGGGGCGGGTCCCCAGAAGTCCATGTGCAGAGTCTGTAGCGGTGCTGTGGTAGGGGGAAACGAGGAGGAGTGAGGGGCATGGCGGAGCCGGCCCTCGACACAGGGCGTGCAAGGTGGGGATGGGGAGGAGGGAAACTCGGGGAACGACCCGGGGAGGCCTAGGACGAGACCGTGCTGTGACATGTGAAGCACACGCGGGAGCGTAGGGTGACCTAGACGGTGGTGCCAGAGAAGAGTCGGGTGGGTGAGAGACCGACAGGAGCAGGCAGCAGCAACCGGGGGAGACGCAGCCACTTGAGGGGGGGTCCGAGCCGGGGGGGTCAACGTGTCCAGTGTGAAAAGACCGGACACCAGGTCTCGGGGGAACATGGACAGGAGGGCACCAGTGGCGGCCTCGGTACAGACAGCGTACCGCTCGTGTCCAGGGAACGTAGTGGTGACGCCAAGACCCCGAAGGCAGCCGACACCAACTAGGTTCCTGGGGAACGAGGGGATGTGCAATTTTGTGAGCGAGCCCAAAAGAACCGCCGGGCAGGGGAGGGTGGTGGAACTGCGGGCGACTACAGGGCCAGAGGAGGGGTCAGCAAGAGAGACTGCGGCAGGGACAGGAAGCGGTGTCAACGTGGTGGAGTCGCGGAAGAAGCACCGGGAAGCGCTAGAGTCGAGGGCGAAGGAGAGCGCGGCAGTGGCGGCCGGAGGCGAAGCAGCGACGGAAGCACCAAGGCTAAACAAAGCTGGGGATCCTACGCCTGACGCAGCAGGGGAGGCTAAGCAAGGCACACCTACACTAGGCAACAAGGGGTAATAAGACTGAAGCACACTAGAGTCATCAGCATACATCACATGCAGAGCAGTAACAATCGCATCCATATCCAGATAAAAAATTCTGAACCCTACGACGAAGCAAGCTGTGCCAGTCTGGGAGCTCGGGCGACGGGCCGAAGCGCTGACGAAACAGGTCGTCCAGGTGACGAAAACAGCGGACAGAGGTGTGACCGATCTTACCGCAAACGAAGCCACGGCGAGGACCGGTCTGGAGCAGGTATTGACAGCGCGCGTCACCCGAACCACCACCCGGCAGCCCGCCACGCTCACCACCACCACGTTCAGCGCTACCACCAGTCGCCCGTCACTGCTGCTGCTGCGGCTGACGCGAGTTCGGCTGCAACACCGGCGGCTGCTGAGACGGCTGCTCAGCTGCACCTGTCAGGGTCCCCTCGTCCGCACCACCACCAGGAGACCCAGCTCCAGCACCACCTACACCTGCACCCCCACCCCCCCCGCCACGCCCAGCCTTGGGGCGGCGACCCTTCCCCGGACGGACCTGTGCTGCAGCGGCAGTCTCAGCCACAGCAGCAGAACCGTCGGAGAAGGTGCACTGAGCGGGGGCGCAACCCTGAAAGATAGGGACCGGCACAGTACCGCTGGTCTGAGCGATAGAGCGGTGGCGGGCCTCTATAGCGATCGGGGTGTCAACAAAGTCAGTGAGGGTGAGGTCTGCGAGGTGGACACTAAGAAAGTGGTCATGGGCAGTGGCAAGACGGTCAGGGAGGCGGCTGGCTAGCAGGTAGAGAGTAGAGGTGAGGGGCGGCTGGTGGGCTAGAAGCTGTGTGGCAGTGCAGGCAGCACGCCAGGTCTCATCTATAGTGCGCAGGTGAGCAGCCAGGTCAGCAACAGTGGGGAACGACGCAAGGTCAGGGAAGAGCATGGGGAGGATCAGACGACCTACCAAGGCAGCAGGCGGGGTGGAATAGCGCTGGACAACAGCATCTAGGAAAGCCTGGGTAGTGGTGATAGACCTGAAGCGAGGTCGCTCGGACAGGGGGAGGGCATTGCTAATGGCAAGCTGTGCGACAGCGTCACGGGACAGCCAGACAGAGCGAGCAAGGGCAGCGGCCGCAGCGGACTCGCGCTCAGCGGACGAGGGGTCAGTAGACAGTGCAGCGGGGGGTCAGGGCAGGGGAGGGTACCGTCAAGATGGACAGACAGCGAGTGGCCATCCTGCCGCTGACCAGTGAAGTGGCGACGGAGGTCAGCAAGCCACGCATCAAACTCAATCGGCTGGCCCTCAGCGTCAAAGCGAAGCACCTCCGCCATCAGTGACAATAGAGGGCAGTGTAGAGCGGTGCAGGACGGTGCAGTGCGGTGCAATGCAGCGCAGTGCGGCACAGTGCGGGGCAGTGCGGTGCAGTGCGGTGCAGTGCGGTGCAATGCGGGACAGTGCGGTGCAGTGCGGTGCAGTGCGGTGCAGTGCGGTACAGTGCGGTGCAGTGCGGTGCAGTGCGGTACAGTGCAGTGCAGTGCGGTGCAGTGTGGTACAAAGCTGTGCAGTACGGTACCGGGGAGTTCGCAGAGCGGTGCTGATCGGGAAGACCGGGCCGAACCCGAGGCGGCGGCGGGCTGGCGACGACGCGAATGTAGGTGCGGGCCGGCGGGCGACGGACGCGAGGGGCCAGCAAACGGCGACAACGGAGGCCGGCTAGGAGCTGGCGCGACGGCGAGGAGAGCCGGCCGCGACAGCGGCCAGGGACAGCCGCGACGGCGGCTAGGGGCGGCCGCGACGGCAGGAGCGACCGTGGGGCGGCTGGAGACGGCAGCGACGGCGGCTAGGGGCGGCCGCGACGGCGAGGGGTGGCCGTGAGCCAGCTGGAAACGGCCGCGACGGCAGCTAGGGGCGGCCGCGACGGCTAGGAGCAGGCGTGACGGCGGCTAGGAACAGCCGCGACGGCGGCTAGGGGCGGGCGAGACGGCTAGGGGCGGCCGTGGGACGGCGGGAAACGGCCGCGACGGCGGCTAGAGGCAGCCGCGACGGCGAGGGAGTCGGCTAGGGGCGGGCGCAAACGGCAAGGGGGCCGGCTGGAAGCGGGCGCGAAACGGCCAGGGCGCTGGCTAGGAGGGGCTCGACGGCCAGGGGGCCGGCTAGTAGCGGGCGCGACTGCCAGGGGGCCGGCTAGGGGTGGGCGCGAATGGCCAGGTGGGCCGGCTAGGGGCGGGCGCGACTGTTATTATCACAATAGGCTTAGATGTGCCTATAAAGAGAGCACAGTCGGATTTCCGTCAGACGGCTTCAAATATTGATAACGATCTGGTCGCTAAATTAAACTGTGATCTGTAAGTTGGATCTCGAGCGCGTTGCTGTCGTCTATGAGCAGCAAGTTGAATCATGAAATTCCATGAAGATTTGATGACGCTATGGCGGTTTGACTGGCAGGAGGTATAGCAGCCACTATAGTCTTGGAAGTACAAAACTTAGCAAGAAGAGTTCGAGAGGGAGATGGTTCCCAACCTCTACATACCCCAAGAGCCAAGGTCCAGGTTGGTGGTACACCACCACAGAGTCCCCAACCATGAAAAGTCTCGAAACCAACCCTCCAAGGGGCTACACCAAGTGAAATGTAACACTACACGAAGTAACGTTACTATTTTCACTATTTAATATTTATCCGCGTCCCTTGGGCTTGAAATCTTCAGCTCTTGTTCTTGGATCTGCAAGATAAATTCTTCATGAGTTGATGGGGGCTTCTGCACACACCTACGACACGATGGACACTTCACACTCGACAAAATAGAAAAAACACATGTGACACACAAACGACGACTTGACATGCGAGTTGTAAAAACTCGCTAATGTCTTGACCGACACAAACCACATTGTGATACACCATTCAAACACACACACAAGCACTGGATAGCAATGACATAGACTCACAATTCATTCCATGCCATGCATGCACACACACAAACAAGGACGACAAGCCGAGTGCAAGCCATAGGGTTGCACGAACAAACTCCCCCTCGGATTGTTGGCCTTAGAATCTGCTCCCCTTAGTTCAGAGCCATTTCAGCAAGCTTGCAACAATTCCAATGCTGCTGCTCAACCAGCCTCTTGGTCATCATATCAGCAGGCTGCGCCGTCGTCTTCACGTAGTGCAACTCCACTTCACCCGCGGTTACCATGCTCCTCACCCAATGCCACTTCACCTTCATGTGCTTGGTAAGGCCATGAAGAACGGGGTTCTTAGCCAATGCAATAGCACCCTGGCTATCACAGTAGAGTAGGGTAGGTCCTTGCTGCTCCTCCCCCAATTCAGCTAGCAAACGCCGCTGCCACACAACCTCTCTTATGGCACGGAAGAGTGCCATGTACTCGGACTCCACCGAGCTCAATGCTTGGTCCACTTGTTTCTTGCTCTCCCAAGCTGTTGGCCCTCCACCAACACAGCAGGTGAAGCCTCCCACACTTGTCATGTCCTCTGGTTCTGATGCCCAAGATGCATCAGAGAAGGCGGTGAGAAAGAGCCTCCCGGGTTCGACTCCATCCGCACCCTTTTGACGCCTTTGTGCCGCCGCGGAGTATTGCAGTCCAACAGCTGCTGTTTGGCCAAGGTACTTGGCCACCCTCTCTCCAGCTGCTACCTGCTCCTCATTAGGGCATTGGACAACCCTAGCCAGCTGCCCGGTAGCAAAGGCTGCATCCGGCCTTGTGTGAACGGCCGCATACATGAGGCTGCCCACCAAGGAGTGAAAACGGCGCCTCTCCTCTTCACCAACACTTTCCTCCGCTGGTCCTTTCACACACTTGAACCCTGAGGGAAGAGGAGTAGCCACATGACCTTCACTCTTCCCAAAGTTTGCATCCAAGGCCTCCAAGTACTTCTTTTGATGCACTCGCATCCACCGCTTCTCCACATCTCGCTCAATGTGAAGCCCAAGGTAGTAGTTGACGTCACCAAGGGTCTTGCACTTGAACTTGTCTTGAAGCTTCAGCATCACCTCCTTCACAAGGTTAGAGGAGGGTGAGAATATGATGATGTCATCCACATAAACCACCATGAAGCTCCTCTGCTCCCCCTCGCCAAGCATGAACAAGGATTGATCGGCCGTTGAGGGAGTGAAGCCGATCGCCTCCAAGACTTCCCGCAGCTTGATGTACCTTGCCTAGGGGCTTGCTTGAGGCCATAGAGTGCTTTCTTCAGCTTCCACACTCTGCCACTCCCATCATTGTACCCCTCTGGCTGCTCCATGTAGGTCTCTTCCTTCAAAACGCCGTTGAGGAAGGCCGTTACAATGTCCATTTGCTTCACCACCCATCCTTTGATGGCCGCCGCGGCGAAGAGAGTTCGAAGGGTAGTACCCTTCACCACAGGAGCATATGCTTCATTGTAGTCCTTCTTCTCTTGCTGCTGGTACCCCTTGGCTACAAGTCTGCTCTTGTAGCGCTCAATGTTGCCGTCGGCGTCGGTCTTGCGCTTGAAGAGCCACTTGGAAGAAATCGCCTTACGCCCCGGAGGTAGGTTCACCAAGTCAAACGTGTCGTTCTCGATGATGCTCCCCATTTCTTCATCTGAGGCCTTCTTCCACTCCTTCCCATTGGGGCCCTCCCAAGCCTCCTTGGGATTTGTAGGCTCCCCCGGTATCTCCACCGGAGAGAAGAAGGCAAAAGCGCACTCCTCGCTTTCATCTTCCGCATCATCACCTGGCATGAGAGCCGAACCGGTCAAGGTTGAGTTGGCTGGTCCTCCAAGCCATTCATAGCTCAACCTATTGGGGGGCTGAGTCCTCCTTCTCCCCCTTCCTTCCTCCTCTGCTGCAGGGACTTGAATGCTCTCATGGCTTTGCGGTAAGTCCGGTCGGTTCCCGCGAGCACTTGTAGCACGAGGCGGAAGTGGTGGTGCACGCTCATCACCTTGCTGCACCTCCTCCTCTCCCTTATCCCCATTCATTTGGGGAGATTGCCTCGTGATTGTGCTGCTGCTACTCAGCTCCAAGGGCAGCTCCACATGCTCCAAGCCGGTCCTCTTCACCTCTCCAAGCCGCACACCAATCTTCGCTTGGTTCTCCGCCTTCCACTCCTTGTACGGTAAGTTCTCCATGAACTTGCAATCTCTGCTCACCAGGAACTTCTTGGTAAATGGGTCCCAAAGAAGCCATCCCTTGCTGTTTTGGGCCATGCCCAGGTGCACGGCCCATGTTGCCTTGGCATCAAGCTTGTTGTGCCGAAGTTTCTTAGGCACAAGTGCCATGCACATGCACCCGAACACCCGAAGCATATCCACCTTCGGCTTCCTTCCAATCCACTCCACATAGGGCACCCATTTGTCTTCGCCCACATGAGTCAAGGCTCTGTTCTTGGCCACACAAGCATGCCACACCGCATCCGGCCAAAAGTAATTGGGTAGATCGGCTTCAATGAGAAGTCCCCGAGCCGTCTCCGTGAGTGTCCGATTCGCACGCTCGGCGATGCCGTTCATTGCAGGAGAGTAGGGCAAGGTAAGAGAGTGCCTTATGCCCTGATTCTTCAGCCAAGTTGAGAAATCCTTGCTCAGGAACTCTCCCCCACGGTCAGTGCGAATCTCCTTCACAAATCGGTCTTGTTGCCGCTCCACCATCGGCAACCAATCGGTCTACACCGTTTCAGCTACGTCACTCTTCTTGGGCAGCACATACACCCAAGTCATGCGAGTGTAGACGTCCACAATGGTGAGGAAGTACTCTGCTCCAGCAGCTCCAAGCTTCAAGGGGCCCACCACATCCATCACCACCTCATCAAGTGGTGCCTTCGCCGTTGTCTCCGAGCTATGGAACGGATAGCGGGTGAACTTGGCTTGCATGCATGTTGGACAGCCAAGCACCTCATTGGGCTCCCCCTTGACACGTATCCCACTGACCATCTCTTGCTTAGTGTCAACAAGTCGAAGAATTTCTGCACTCCTTCCTCCACCGGTTCGCCTTCGTCAATTCGAAGTGCCGCCATTTGCCGCTCCAAAACCACAGCCACCGCCGCTGTTGCAGGAGCGTGTACACCCTTGAGAGCAGCCCATGCCTTTGGTCCCTTTGCTGGTTCACGCTGAAAAGGCTTGATGTGACGGAATTGGCTGCTCCCCAACGCTTGCCCAAGTAGAAGGTAGCCTTGTGCGCTCTTCCGCACCCACGGGCTCTTCTCCGGGTCGTTCTCGGGGCGCTTCTCTGTTCCTTCCATCACCTCCAGTAGATCATAGTGGTCAAAGATGTTCTCCATCTTGAAGGACCACTCAGCAAAGTTGTCACCGTTGAACTTGTCAAGGCCAAACACTCTAGGCTCATCCCTAGAGGGTCCAAGGCTAGGTTGCACCGGAGCAACAGGTGGATCTTGGTGTTGACCTTGTGCTTGGGCGTCTTCTCTGCCTCCAGCACCTCTGCCACCCCCTTCCTCAGGTCTATGCATGGTCGAGACGGCTCCAAGGGGCTCTGATACCACTTGTTATAATCACAATAGGCTTAGATGTGCCTATAATGAGAGATAGAGAGCACAGTCGGAATTCCGTCAGACGGCTTCAAATATTGATAACGATCTGGTCGCTGAATTAAACTGTGATCTGTAAATTGGATCTTGAGCGCGTTGCTGTCGTCTATCAGCAGCAAGTTGAATAATGAAATTCCATGAAGATTTGACGACGCTATGGCGGTTTGACTGACAGGAGGTATAGCAGCCACTATAGTCTTGGAAGTACAAAACTTAGCAAGAAGAGTTCGAGAGGGAGATGGTTCCCAGCCTCTACATACCCCAAGAGCCGAGGTCCAGGTTGGTGGTACACCACCACAGAGTCCCCAACCATGAAGAGTCTCGAAACCAACCCTCCAAGGGGCTACACCAAGTGAAATATAACACTACACGAAGTAACGTTACTATTTTCACTATTTAATATTTATCCGCGTCCCTTGGGCTTGAAATCTTCAGCTCTTGTTCTTGGATCTGCAAGATAAATTCTTCTTGAGTTGATGGGGGCTTGCTGCACACACCTGCGACACGATGGACACTTCACATTCAACAAAATAGAAAAAACACATGCGACACACAAACGACGACTTGACATGCGAGTTGTAAAAACTCGCTAATGTCTTGACCGACACAAACCACATTGTGATACACCATTCAAACACACACACAAGCACTGGATAGCAATGACATAGACTCACAATTCATTCCATGCCATGCATGCACACACACAAACAAGGACGACACGCCAAGTGCAAGCCATAGGGTTGCACCAACAGCGACGGCCAGGGGGCCGGGCGCGAACGGCCAGGGGGCCAGCTAGGGACTGGCCCGATGGCCACGGGGCCGGCTAGGGACGGGTGCGACGGTCAAGAGGCCGGCTAGGGACGGGCGTGACGGTCAAGAGGTTGGCTAGGGACGGGCGCGACAGCCAGGGGGCCGGCTAAGGTCGGGCGCGACGGCCAGAGGGCCGGCTAGGGACGGGCGCGAACGGCCAGGGGGCCAGCGAGGGACGGGCGCGACAGCTAGGGGGCCGGCTAGGGATGGGCGCGACGGTCAGGGGGCCGGCTAGGGACGGGCGCGACGGTCAGGGGGCCGGCTAGGGACGGGCGCGACGGCCAGGGGGCCGGCTAAGGTCGGGCGCGACAGCCATGGGGCCGGCTAGGGACGGGCGCGAATGGCCAGGGGGCCAGCTCGGGGCGGGCGCATACGGCCAGGGGGCCGGCTAGGGACGGGCGCGACGGCCAGGGGGCAGGCTTGGAGCGGGGCAAGACGGCGGCTAGGGCCTAGGGGCGGAAGCGTGGGCAGGCTAGGGGGGGGACCTAACCTAGTATGATACCATATCAGAATGAATAATAACTAGAATGGGGAGATACAAGGCAATATAGATTGGTGAGCTGTACCCACTAAGGCACAAACACATATAGTCTACAGTAACCGCATAAGTTATGTTTGACAGAGATTCCCTCCGCCCCTGCAATCTCGTCGCCTCCCCCCCTAGTCAGCCCTTCCCCCCTCCCCCCCACCAATTGTCGTTTCCTGCCCATACCCCAATCTCGCCCCGCACACGCGAATTCGCTATGAATTCCCAGCACCCCCAAAAACCAAGATTGAGAAAGCAGTATATTTTTTTGAAATAATTCTGATGGGTCATGATTTTTTTTTAGGGGACCTTGAAAATTCAGACTTTTCTGCAGGGAGAGTCCAGATGGATCAAGAAGCCTCAAAACCAATCTAGGGCCCTGGTCCACTGTAACATGGATTTTTTAGAAGTGTATAACACTTTCTAAAAATGTAAAAATTTAAAGTGTTGACACTTTCAATATTGCGTATTGTGAATGCGAAACTACTTGTAACGCAATCTCGGGAATCGTCGAAGCGCGCTATTCGCCCTTCTCCAATCATATAGTGGGGTTGGAGGTCATTCTTCCCCCACCCACGTTTTTCATTTTTCCCAGCTCAAGTTCAAGTGAGTTCCCATCACGCCTTTTTCGCTCCGCCACTCTGGCGAAGTTGAAAACTCTCCCTCGCAGGGAAGCACCCTCCCAGCTTCTCGCTGATATCCTTACGCATAACCAGTCAGCCATGGCCCCTCCTAGCACCCCGGCCAATCGTGCTGAAAATCCGCCCGTCGACACTCCCGAATATTTCGGAACCCGAGAAAAACGCCAGTGAAATGGTGGGTGATCGCGGCAACAAGCGTCGGGCAGAGGGAGACCTCGCCCCTTTTGCCCTCTGCGTGTTGCTGCGCAGTGGCGAGGTCAACCAAGTTGAGCTTGGTGAGCCACGCGCCAGCGAGCAGCAGGCGACGCAAGTAGCGGATGGCGCGTCACCTGCTGACGCAACTGGGCAGAAGGCGCCGAACTGCAGGGCGGGCCCCTCGCGTCAGAACAAGCGAGGCCGCGGGGCGGCCTCATCCAGCGCGCCAACACCCGCCGCCCCTGCTTTGACCAACAAGCAAGTGGCGGCACTGCTGGTGCTGTTACAGCAAAACACACCCGCGGTTATAGCAGCTGCGACTACCATTTATGCCTCGACTAAAATTGAAGATGGAAAAAAGGAGTCGTCGCGTCACGCTCGTCCTTCCAAGACCGCCCGCGCCGAGAAGGAGCTAGCTGCTGCCACGCAAGACAATGCCAAGGAAGACAGTGACTCCGACAAGGAGGCTGGTGAGGCTCATACACACACTAATTTTTTCGCACCCACTGAGCACCTCCCACCTCTTCCTTTCTCTAACCCAACCATCCCGGCATCATCATTCAACAACGCTGGGGTACGCAAGCAAGCCGAGTTCCTGGAAGACCTGCGAGCATACCTGAAGCACGCAGAGCACAAGGTGCGCCACGGCGACACATCGAGCTCGCTCGAATACTTCGAGGCGGCGTACGCGCTCATCGCCAAGCGCTTCGAGCTCCTCCAAGTCGCCGACGCCCCCGACTTCAAGACGGCACACCACTTCAAGCTCTACCAAGAGAAGAGTGTCCTCACCTTACGCCCCTTCAAGCAAGCAGTTGCAGACGTTGTGGCAATGAAACGCGCGCAAGGCTCCTATGGCCGTGGCCATCCCGTTGCAGGCCGCGGCCCTATGGGCTTTGGAGGGAAGTTTGACCCTCCACCGAGCGGCGCCCAGAGGGGCTTCCGAGGCGCTTGCTTTCGCTGTGGCCAGCCGGGCCACACGGCGAACAACTGTGAAAAGTAAATGAGGATTTTTGACCTGCCTCGGTAGTCACACCCTTGGAGGTGCCGGTTCTTTTCGTTTCATCATCTTTTTAAAAGATAGAATCCCTGTTGGATAGTGGCCAAGGCCCGAGACTCGAAGCTCAAATATTATTGAGGACCTCACTCTGAAAAAAGGCCTCACAATGCCTTGGGACCCCACAAGGCAGCTCCGTTCTCGGAGCCTAGGAACCTATCTTGGGCGCCCTTGCCATCCAAGCCTAACCTAGAAGAAGGCACGACAAAAAAATGGGTGCGGCCACATCAAGGCACATGAAACCGAACACTTTGTTGGGCCTACAAGGTCTAGGGCGAGGTACATAACTAGCCTTAGCTTCCGTCCCATCACATGCTCTTTGACAAGCCATTGGAGGGATTTGGCTTACTGGAACATGCGATGCTTCGCAAGAGAAAGATGGTGCAAGCGAGAAAGAGAGAGAGAAAGAGAGAGAGAGAGAGAGAGAGAGAGAGAGAGAGAGAGAGAGAGAGAGAGAGAGAGAGAGAGAGAGAGAGAGGGAGAGAGCAAGAGAGAGAGTAAGAGAGAGAGAGAGAGAAAGAGAGAGATAAAAAGAGAGAGCGAGAGAGAGAGAGAGAGAGAGAGAGAGAGAGAGAGAGAGAGAGAGAGAGAGAGAGAGAGAGAGAGAGAGGGAGAGAGAGAGAGAGAGGGAGAGAGAGAGAGAGAGAGAGAGAGAGAGAGAGAGAGAGAGAGAGAGAGAGAGAGAGAGAGAGAGAGAGAGAGAAAGAGAGAGAGAAAGAGAGAGAGAAAGAGAGAGGGAGGAGAGAGAGAGAGAGAGAGAGAGAGAGAGAGAGAGAGAGAGAGAGAGAGAGAGAGAGAGAGAGAGAGAGAGAGAGAGAGAGAGTATGTGTGTGTGAGAGAGAGAGAGAGAGAGAGAGAGAGAGAGAGAGAGAGAGAGAGAGAGAGAGAGAAAGAGAGAGAGAGAGAGAGAGAGAGAGAGAGAGAGAGAGAGAGAGAGAGAGAGAGAGAGAGAGAGAGAGAGAGAGAGAGAGAGAGGGAGAGAGAGATAGAGAGCAAGAGAGAGAGAGAGAGAGAGAGAGAGAGAGGGAGAGAGAGAGAGAGAGAGAGAGAGAGAGAGAGAGAGAGAGAGAGAGAGAGAGAGAGAGAGAGAGAGAGAGAGCCCGAACGTGAGAAAGCAACATCGAAAGTGCGTGCGCGGTGGCGCAGCATGCGACCGGCTGCCGGGCCAGATACACATTGCCCTAGTCCCTTACATTCATATCGTATTAGGCACCGGCCTTCATGGATACATCCCTGGCTTCAAAAAAAAAGAAGAAAAAAAGAAAAGAAAAGAAAAGCTCACGATAATGTTGGTGGACTTCGCGCTCATTCTGCCCAGCATTTACGAACCTTACCCCATTCTTTTTGTTGGATTCCATTCGCAGAACTACTCACACATGACCTTACAGGGCTTGGTGATCCCTTTGAATAAGCAGTGACGGACCGTACGGTCTCAACCATGCGCGGGCGCCTGCGAGACGCACTACCCTGGTGGCGTTCGTGGTGCACCAGTAGCTTGATCATACCAGTCATTGACAGTGGCTACTGGATGCCTTGGAAACAAGGGCCCCCACAATTTTTCCGTAGCACCAATCATGCGGGGGCCCAAATTCACGAGGCATTTACGAAGTCCGCCATCGCGGATCTCCTCCAAACCGGCGCCGCAGCAAAGGTGCCAGAATCAACGCTCACATGCGTCAGCCCTCTCAACGTTGTGGAACAGCGCGACAAATGTCGTCTCATCCTTGATCTGCGCAAGGTCAACCAGGAGCTGCAAATTCCCAAATTCAAGTACGAGGGACTCAGTCGCGTCGCAGAGTTGGCGCGTGTAGGCGATTGGATGTTTTCAATCGACCTGAAGTCTGGCTATCACCACGTCGACATTCACCCATCGTGTTGGAAATTCCTGGGTTTTCAATTTGGCGGGCACTCATATTGTTTCCGCTCCCTTCCGTTCGGACTGGCTACAGCACCATTCATCTTCACGCAGTTGATCAAGCAGCTTGCGTGCCGCTGGAGAACAAGGGGAGTGCGTGTCATACCGTATGTGGACGATATCCTCTTCCTTTGTCATTCGGAAGCCGACGCTTCGCTCTCACCTATCGCTTGCAAGGAGTTGGAATTCTGGTCAACCGAGTTTGACCACTTCAACGGTGCCCCATTTCATGTGCGCTGTAGCTACGACACTGTAATTCACATCGACGCGAGCAGCCACGGCTGGGGGGCTACTCTCAATACGTTCTCGGGCAACCTTTATGAAGCCAGCATGAACATGCCCGCCGCTTGGCGACACACGTCCAGTACCCGTCGAGTGATTGAAGGGGTTCTATGGGCATTGCAGACATACAACGACCTACTCCGAAACAAGCATGTGCTCGTATGCATGGATAATTAGGGAGTTTTCTTCATATTGAAGAAGGGTGGCTCACACAGCTCTGATCTCACCATCACTTGCAAGGAGATCATTCGCACGTGTACTACCCACCGAGTTTGCCTCATGATGGAGTGGATCCCTCGCGAACTCAACACGCATGCGGACGAGCTTTCCAAGATACTCGATCGCGATGACTACACGCTGAAAACGTCATGGTTCAACATCCTTGATCGGCGCTGGGGTCCCCATTCCATTGATTTTTTCGCCAATGCTAGCAACGCCAAGCTGCGCCGTTTCTGTTCCAAAAACCCGCACCCCACGGCTACGGCGATCAACGCTTTCACGATCTCTTGGTCAGCAGAACACGGCTTCGCCTTCCCCCCACCTCAATTGATCCCCGCCGTCCTCCACCATGCGCAACGTACACACACGTTTCTCACCCTGGTACTTCCCCACTGGCTCGGCGCCAGCTGGTGGCAACTCCTCCAACCCTCACCGCCAGCCTGGGCTAGCCCCATCAAAGCTCACATCCGACTCACGCACAGAAGCCAATGCTTAGCCCCAGGCACACACACTAGTGCCTTCTTTGGCTCTGGTCTACCTGATAGCCTCATGCTCGCTCTGCAAGTCGCGTTTCCCTAATGTCTGCCTCCCCGCCTGTATCGCAAACAGATCTAATCCCAACCCTGCAACGTGAGCTGCTCTCGGTCATGGCACAAATGCGCGCACACTCTACAATTCAAACTTACGAACCTTATGGGCAGCAGTTTCGTTCCTTCTGCATCAAGGTCAACCTTCCCTTCCTGCCAGCCGCGGACATGACACTCGCCTTGTACCTTTTCTATGCAATTCGAAACAAGGCCACTCTCTCAGTGATACAACTCACATGCTCGGCCATCAGCTTCGCTCACTGCATGATTGGGGCATCTTACCCCAGCACTGGCCCCTTCACGTCACAAGTTCGAGAATTCGCCAAGCGACAGTGTCCCCGGCCCAATCGGACCAAGGAACCGGTCTCTTTACATCAAGTGCACGAGTTGGCTACTCACTTCATCGGTGCTAACGACCCGGCCACCTTCCAGAAAGGTCTCATTCCCCTTCTCATGTACGTCGGATTTTTGCGTTACTCCGATCTCGTGGCCATCAACTGGGAGGATATCCAGTTTGAGGATGACGTAATGTGGCTTCTCATCCCGCGCTCCAAAACGTACCAGGCAGGTCAGGGCTCATGGGTTCCTGTTGCTTCCGTCCCAGGACCCCTCTGCCCTGTCCGATGCACCAAATGCTTCATCCGGTTGGCAGGCTATGGACCCACCACTCCCGGACCCTTAATCCGGGTGTTCGGCGTGGCCGCAGGCGGCGTCCCTACCAGCAAGCCACCATCATACACCACCATACGCAACTGGTGCAAGGAGGCTTTCCAGTCCATCGGCTTGGGTGAGCATCACCTCGGCACCCACTCCTTTCGCAAAGGCATTGCGACCGTCGCTGCCCACGGAGGCGTAGCGGACCGGCTCTTCAAACGTCTTGGCCTATGGCGCAGCGACACGGCCAAAGAAATGTAAGTCACACCCGCCGTCGACCAACTGGTTGCGGCTTCCCCCAACGTACAGACCCTCGGGTCGACACCATCCCCAGCACAACATTCTCGAGCTCTTGCACGCCACCGACAACCATCTCCCTCCATGTCTCAGGTCAACCCAGTGGAATGAGAACGATGCCATTTGCACTACAAGAAGCAAGCTTTCTCAATATGTTAAATTTGAAAGTGTTCACACTTTCAAAATTGCTAATTGTGAATGCGAAGCTGCTTGTAACGCAATCTCAGGCATCATCGAAGCGCGCTATTCGCCCTTCTCCAACCATATAATGGGGTTGGAGGTCATTCTTCCTCCACCCACATTTTTATTTTTCCCAGCTCAAGTTCAATTCCCGCCCACCCAACCCGCTTCGTCTACCCTCTTCAACATGCACTGCTTCGGTGGATCACCCTTGGCAGAGACATATCCCTCCTAGTGTAGAAAGTTTATGCTAATATATGAATATATTGGGAACTCTTTGTACTTGATGCCAGTGCCAAGTATATACCGTAATCTCCTGGCATGATTACCCCCCCGGAAAAGGACCCCTTGGTCTTTTTTCTGGACCATGGGTCTTAATATCGTCAAGGGATTGTGAGGACCCACTGTTTGGGGCAAATCATTTGAGGACCCCCGATTTCCCTCGAGAGTGTATTTGTACTCGTTTTTAGTTCCAGATTTTGGTCACGCGTTCAAAGTGCCCCCGTGGTTATCAGGCTTTTAACGCTGATTGTTTTTTTTTTTTTTTTTTTTTTTTTTTTTTTTAGGGTGTTCTCTTGTACCGACCTTGATGAATCAGCCTTGAAAACGAAGAACTAGGGCCAACCAGTCAGAAAACCACTACCAAAAGCTGATTTTCAGGGTGTTTTTTGAGATCGACACTGATCAATCAGCGTGACCTAAAACGAATCTGAGGGCCTGCTGTACACCTAGCTGTCAGAAATGCCTTCGCGCCGCGTCAGCACAAGGGGTTCCTGGTTAGAATGATAGAATGTATAAAATGAGAGAGTACAAGGGAATATAGGCCAAACCTATATAGTCTACAGTAACATACTACGTTATGTTTTGACACACCCCCTAGACTATATAGGGGCAGTGCCTAACAAGCGGACAAACAGCTCAGATCGGCAACAGACGAGGAGCAGGTAGCTCTCCACGAAACAGTACCTAAACCAAGGCTAAAGCAGTAGCCCTGGGAGGACCTGAGGGTCTCAGCGTCATCTGCCCAAGAAGCGTCTATGTGCCCAGTAAGGACCACAAGCCTGCGTCCTCCGAGCACTAGCCCCATGCCCCATGTGCTCGCTAGATAATGCAAAACCCTCTTTTTGGCTAACCAATGTTGTGGTCAGTGTCTGCCTGTGGCCACAAAGCGGGCCAGGATGCTGAGAGGGTATGCGAGATCTGGACGAGTGCAAGTCATCAGGTACATGAGGTAACCCATCAGCTCTGCGTAAGGACCACTGGGCTCTGTTGACTCCTCAGGTACTGGAGCTGAAAGTCTGTGGTCTACCGACAGAGGTGTGGGCTGTGCGGAGGAGAATTGAAGACCGAACCTCTGAAGAACCTAATGCACCAAGTGTGACTGTGTAAGAGTGATCTGCAGGCCAAGATAGCGGCGCAGCTCTCCTAGGTCAGTGTAGGTGTGTCTCCTCAGCAGCTCAGCCTTCACAAAGGCCAGTGCGTCTCTATCTGCAGTGGCGAAGACCAGGTCATCTACATAGACAAGGATGTAGAACGGAGTCTTGCCAGCACGAATGAAGAGCGAAGGGTCTGCAACAGTCGGAAAGAACAGCAAGTTAGCGAGCATAGCACGCAGCGTGTCGTGCCACTCACGAGGTGCTTTTCGCAGGCCGTAGACCGACCGCCGGAGGAGCCACTGGGTCCCAGGAGGGAAGGTACCGGTGAAGCCCTGAAGACGGCATAGGTAGACCTGCTCGTGTAGGCTGCCCTGAAGAAAAGCAGTGGAAAAGTCGAGGGAGTGAAGCTCGTAGTCACGCTGTGCTGCTACGTGTAGCAACGCCCGAAGAGTAGTCATCTTCGGGGTCGGGGCGAATGTCTGAAAGAAGTCCACCCCCTCTCGCTGACTGAAGCCTCTAGCCACGTGGTGCGCCTTGAAGGTAGGCGGCTCTCCAGGAGGGCGCTTCACCTTGAAGAGCCAGCGGCCATCGACTATGTTCATCCCGGATGGGGGAACAGCGTCAACGTAGGTGCCGGTGGATCTCCAAGATGCCATCTCCTGCTCCATGGCAGCTATCCACTGAGAGGCCCAGGGTCCCGAGGTCGCCTCAGCATAGGTGCGAGGGGTCAGGATGTCGAGGGTGTCTGGGTCACCCTCAGGGACTAGCAGCATGGGACAGAGATGGGGAGCAGCCTCCGACAGGATAGCGAGCTCGTTCTAGCTGTTCTCTAGGACGTCACTGCGAAGGGCAGGAGCACCCCCGACGGACTGAGGACAGGCAGGGTCAAAGACTAGAGCAGAGGCATTGTCAAGGCGGTGGGTAGAGGCGAAGTCAGCGTTAGCAGCGACACGAGCGTCAAGACTCGAGAGAGGGACAGACGGGTCGGTAACAAGGGAGGCAAGGACCCGAGGAACAAGGGGACGAGTA
Organism: Closterium sp. NIES-67; assembly: GCA_027943415.1. Classification (NCBI taxonomy): domain Eukaryota; kingdom Viridiplantae; phylum Streptophyta; class Zygnematophyceae; order Desmidiales; family Closteriaceae; genus Closterium; species Closterium sp. NIES-67. Next base: position 352,969 of record BQMB01000774.1, read on the forward strand.
GCACGAATGTAGTCAGACAGAGGGGGAGGCACGACAGCGAGCGAGGATGGAGGAGGCGAAGGCAGGAGGGGAGGATGAGACGCGTGGGAACGAAGCAACATGGGGTGTGAACGCTGAACAGGAGGGACATGACGAGCACGAGAGGGACGGCGAGACCAGGCGTGAGACGGAGGCATCGGGTCAGGAGACTGGAGGAGAAAGAAGAGGGGAACGAGGTGGGAAACGGGGCGGGGACGAGTCCAGCGGAGGAAATACAGGACCGTGGACAGGAAGGGGAAGAGGCGGCAGGGGAGGCGCAAGCGAGAGGTCGGGGGAGGGCAGGCCGAGTAGGCGAAGGGCGGACACAAGCGGCGACTGTTGCTGCTGCTGCTCGTCGCCGATACCTGGACCACCACATGCACCACGGCCACCTCCGGAACACTCCACGCCAGCACCCCCAGAACCAGAACTCTCTCCAGCGTCGGTACTACCCCAAAGCCCGTCGGGACAAGCCACGACAGGAGCCCCAGGACTAGCACCCTCCTCAACACCAGCACCCCCAAAGTCCACAAACGACTGCGGTTGCGGCGATGGCTGCGGCTGCGGCAGCTGCGGCGGCGGCAGCTGCGGCGGCGGCGGTTGTGGCTGTGACTTTGACGAGGGAGGAGGAGACACCTGGGGAGGGACAGGCAGCGCAAACTGCGCTGCGGGGCCACCAGATTCAACCGACTCCTCGACTGGGACAACCGAGGGGAGGAGAGTGACGTGAGACAGGGGGGGGGAAACCAGGAGACCTTGGTGAGGAAAGCGGTGGTAAAAGGAGACAGACTCGTCAAAAGTGGCATCACAGGAGTGAAAGAAGCGGTGAGACGGCGGGTGGTAGAAGTGCCAGTCAGACGAGTCAAGGCGGAAACCGAGGAATACACAGGGGACAGTGCGGGCAGTGAGCTTGCCCGGGACGAGAACGTCGGGCACGTCGGCCTTCCGCTCCAGGGGAAACACCGTGGTGTAGCGCATGTAATCGTCAACAAGCACAAGAAAGTGGTGCTCACGACGCGGTCTAGGGACGGGAGCTGGGCCCCAGACGTCTAAGTGCAGGGTCTGGAGGGGTGCAGTGGCAGGGCGAAGCGAGGAGGATTGAGGAGCATGGCGCAGCCGGCCCTCGACGCAGGGCGTGCACGGCGGTGCAGGCGAGGGAGGGAGGGCAGGAAGTGATACAGGGAAACCTAGGACGAGTTTGTGCCGAGACATGTGACGCAGAGCGCTGGTGCCACAGAAGCGACCGGTGAGTTAGCAACCAACATGAGCAAGCCGCAGCAACCTGAGTAGACGCAGGACCTAGGGAGGACGCGACCACCGGGAGGGAAGGGGTGTCCAGCGTAAACAGGCCACACACCGGGTCCAGGGGGAACGTCGCAAGGGGGGCACCTGAGGCGGCCTCGGAACAGATCGCGTATTGCTCATGACCAGGGAACGTAGTGGTGACGCAGAGGTCCTGAAGACAGCCGACACCAACTAAGTTTATAGAAAACGAAGGGATGTGCAGGCCTGTAAGGGAACCCGAGGGAACCGCTGGACAGGGAAGGGAAGTGTAGCCGCGAGCAACTACAGGACCAGAGGAGGGGTCAGCAAGGGCGACAGCGGCAGGTGCACTAAGCGGCGTGAGGGTGGCGTGGTCGCGGAAGAAACAGGCGGATGCACCAGAGTCAAGAGTGAAGGACAGCGACGCCGTAGTGGTTGACGACAGAGGAGCAAGGGTATGGCCTAGGCTAGACAAAGCAATCTTTCCTACGCCTGATGCAGTAGGGGAGTCTGGACTACACACAGATGCTATGCTTAAGCTAGAGGACACAGAGTAATAAGATCCGGAAACACTCAAAGCGTCAGCATACAGAGAATGCAAGGCAGAACTAATCTGATCCATGTCTAAGTCAAACACAGGCACACCGTGACGCAGCAGAGTGTGCCAGTCAGGGAGGTCCGGGGCTGGACCAAAGCGGCGACGGAAGAGGTCGTCGAGGCGGCGGAAGTTGCGGGCGGTCGGGTGCGAGCGGCGGCACACCGTGCCGTGACGGGGCCCGGTTTGAAGCTGGTACTGGCAGCTCACAGAACCTAAGCCGCCGGTGGACGCTGAGCTGCGAGGGCCACCACCGCGACCTCCACCTCCTGGGGCTCTTGGCCACCCCGGCAGGAGGCGAGCCCACGGCTGCTGCTGCTGCTGCTGCTGCAGCTGCTGCTGTGGCTGCTGCGACGGTTGCTGCTGCGGCTGTGACTGCGGCGACTGCTGCTGCTCCTAGCACCAGCTCCAACCCCCTCGTCGAAACCACTGTCCCTGCCACCACCACCACCACCACTTGCGCCACCACCACGTCCTCCCTTGGGGCCAAGGCGGCCCTGGCGCTTGCGCTGCTGTGGGTAGTGAGTTCAGCTACCATGGGGAAAGTGGAAAGATCAGGGAAGAGCATGGGTAGGATCATGCGGCCAGCAGAGGCAGAAGCAGGGGTGGAGTAACGCTCAACTACTGCAGCGAAAAAGTCCTTGGCGTTCGCGACAGTGGTGAAGTGCGGACGCTCAGACAGGGGAAGGGCATGGCTAATGGCAAGCTGCGCTACAGCATCGCAAGAATCCAAGACAGTGCGAGCGAGCGCAGCAGCAGCAAAGGCCTTACTCTCAGCAGTGGAAGGGTCAGCAGGGAGGGGATCAGGCGCAGGGGGGCAAGGGAGCAAGCCATCAACATGCATAGCCAGGGAGTGCCTATCCTGGCGCAGACCTATCAGGTGTCGGCGGAGGTCGACGAGCCAGGCGGCGAAGTTGATCGCGTGCCCCTCAGCGTCCAAGCAAAGAATGGCGTCCGCCATTGCACTGTGGAACAGCGGCACAGCGGCTCGGCGGCTCGATGGCACAGCCGCTCGGGGTCACGGCGGCTTGGCGGTACGGCTGCTCGGTTGCTCGGCTGTAGGGCGGCTCGGCGGCTCCACGGCTCGGCGGCTCGGCGGCTCGGCAGCTCGGCGGCTCGGTGGAAGGGTACTCCTGTAGGGGCGAGCGGGAATGAGAGGGGCCAGCTCGGGCGCAAGGAGGGGCCGGTAGAGGCGCAAGGGGCCGGCAAGGGCGCAAGGGGCCAGTGAAGGCGCAAGGGTCCAGCTAGGGCCTGCTAGGGGCCGGCTAGGGCCGGCTAGGGCACGAGGGGCCCGCTAGGGGCACGGTGGGCTTGTAGGGGCGCGGAGGGTTTGTAGGGGCGCAAGGGGCCTGTAGGGGCGCACGGGGCCATAGGGGCGCGCGGGGCCAGGAGGGGCGTGAGGGGGCCAGTAGGGGCACGCGAGGGGCCGGCTAGGTCTAGCGAGGCGCGGTAGGCTAGGGCACGGGGCGGAAGTGGGTGGGTGGACCTACCTACTCGTGATACCATGTTAGAACTGGAAAGAATGATGAAACAAGAGAGTACAAGAAAGATATAGAGTTGGGATGTACTCTCTAAGAAACTAATCCTATCTAGCCTATAACTTCTACATATAAAGATATGTATAAGTTGACAATTTGACCTCCACCCACTTATTCATTTCGAATTTTCAAAAGGCCTTCCTTCATTCTAGTGCAACTGCATCCTCGTTCCAGTTTGCCATCAGTGCTAACTCAGCAGCCATACTTGTGCCAACATTCAACGATAACGAATATTCGCTCTTGTGCCGGACATTCCTTCTAGAATACTTTTGTCGCGCAGAACGGCTCATCGTGCCAGCCCTGCACGCAGCGCACCGAGAAAAAGTACAGCCGCACATGCGGCCCTCCTGGCCAGACGCGTGAGCTACCCACGCGGCACGCGCGTCTGGTGAGATCCCGCCGGCGCGCGAGCGGTGTCGACGACGGTCGGTACACCAGCCGCCTGCATGACCGCGTCAACAGTGACCCCCAGCACACCAAACGAACCGCACCGGCCGCTGGCACTCGCGCACCCTGCGCACATTACATGTCTTCATTACCCTGCGCATTGTTAACTAGCTGCTGTCATTTCCTTTCTCACCCGTTTTCTTGATTCTTTTGTTTATTATTTTCCATGGCAGAATCAACAAGTGGACGCCACAGAACAAGGGCAACTCGGGACAGAGGCGCATTGATGATGCACAAGGGCTTCCCGTGGGAAAATAAGGACCGATGGGTCTGTCGATGGGCCAAAGGGCCATGCATACTGGGGGAATAAGGACCAGCGGGTCCGTTGATTGGCCGGTTGGCTGTTTCCCATGGGGGAATAAGGACCAGCGGGTCTGTTGATTGGCTGGTTGGCCATTTCCCATGGGGGAATAAGGACCAGTGGGTCCGTTGATTGGCCGGTTGGCCGTTTCCCATAGGGGAAGAAGGACCAGCGGGTCCGTTGATTGGCCAGTTGGCCGTTTTTCATGGGGGAACAAGGACCAGTGGGTCCGTTGATTGGCCGGTTGGCAGTTTCTCATGGGAAAATAACGACCAGCGGGTCTGTCAATTGGCCAATTGGCTGTTTCTCCTGTAGGGAATAAGGACCAGTGGGTCCGTTGATTGGCAAGCAGGTCATTTTCTAGTGTTTTCCTCATTCTTATGTGTTTCATTTCCCACATTCCAGAGAACTAGGACAATGAGCCTATTTACAACCGCCAAAGGGCTGAGGATTTTCCCATTCTCTACACACCTTCGATAACGGATATTGACAATGATGGTACCTTCTCTTCATTTCTTTGGCAAATGAAGCCACCACGGTCGGAGTGAGGACGCAAGATAGGGAGACCTCGGTGAACACGTGAAGAGACAAGCCACGGTAGAAGAACGTCAGGCACGTCGGCCTTCCGCTCTAGGGGAAAGACGGTGGTGTAGCGGGTGTAGTCCTTGACAAGCACTAGGAAGTAGCACTCGCGACGCGGCCCATGGACGGGGGTGGGGCCCCAGACGTCCATGTGCAGGGTTTGCAGCGGTGCGGAGGTGGGGGGGAACGAGGAGGAGTGAGGGGCACGGCGGAGTCGGCCCTCGACGCAGGGCGTGCATGGAGGCGCGGGTGAGGAGGGGAGCGTAGGGAACAACTCAGGGTGGCCTAGGACAAGACAATGCTGGGACATGTGATGGAGATGGGTGAGGGCGGGGTGACCTAGACGGTGATGCCATTGAAGCGACGGGTGAGTAAGCGACCGACACGAGCACGCTGCAGCAACCTAGGAAGACACCGGTACCTGGGGAGGTGTCCCAATCGGGGGGGACACGGTGTCCAGTGTGAACAGGCCAGACACCGGGTCCCGGGGGAACGTGGTGAGGGGGGGCACCAGTGGCGGCCTTGGTACAGACGGCGTACCGCTTATGCCCAGGGAACGTAGTGGTGACGCCAAGGTCCTGGAGGCAGCCGACACCAACAAGGTTCCTAGAGAAAGAGAGGATGTGCAGGCCTGTAAGGGAGCCTGAGGGAACCGCCGGACAGGGGAGAGTAGTGGAGCTACAGGCAACTACAGGACGGGATGAAGGGTCTGCAAGAGCAACTGCAGCAGGAGTGGCAAGCGGCGTAAGCGTCGTGGAGTCATGAAAGAAACACCAGGAAGCGCTGGAGTCCAGGGTGAAGGAGAGCACGGCAGCGGCGACCGAGGTCGGAGGAGCGAGGGAGGACCCTAGGCAAAACAAGGCAAGAGATCCTACGCTTGACGCAGCAGGGGAGCCTGAAATAGGCACACGGGGCACACCTACGATAGGTAACACAGGGTAATAGGAACCAATCACACTAGAGTCATCAATATACATCGCATACAAAGCAGAGCTCATCTCATCCACGTCCATATCAACGATCTGAACCTGGCGACAGAGCAGACTGTGCCTGTCGGAGAGGTTAGGTGACGGGCCAAAGCGGAGAGAAAACAGGTCGTCGAGGTGACGAAAGCAACGAGCAGGGGTATGACCGATCTTACCGCACACGAGGCCGCGGCGAGGACCGGTCTGGAGCTGGTACTGGCAGCGCCCGTCACTCTGACCATCACGCGACGACACACCGCTCGCGCGACCACTGTGACCACCATCACCTCCAGTTCCAGGCCACCCGGGCGGGAGATGATCGACACGCCGCTGTGCCTAATGCTATTGCTGCTGGTCCGGCTGCGGAGCCTGCTGCTGCTGCTGCTGCGCTGGGGCACCAACCCGAGCGCCCTTGTCAGGACTACCAACCGTCGAGCCCCCTCCACCACTGACACCACCCCCTCCTCCGCTACCTCCGCCGCGCCCATCCTTGGGGCGGCGACCCTTACCCGGACGAAACTGCATGGCGGCATCGGTCTCCACAGCCGGAGCCGTCTCAGCAACCACAGCAGAAGCGTCAGAGTAAGAGCACTGAGCAGGGGCACAGCCCTGAAAGATAGAGACGGGCACGGTACTGCTAGACTGGGCGATAGAGCGCTGATGAGTCTCTATGGCAGACAGGGTGTCGACAAAGTCTGTGAGGGTGAGGTCAGCGGGGTGGAGACTAAGGAAGTGATCACGGGCGGTGGCAAGGCGGTTAGGGAGGCGGGTGGCAAGCAGGTAGAGGGTAGAGCACATGGGGGGCTGAAACACACAGAGCTGGGCCTCAGTGCAGGCAGCGCGCCAGGTCGTGTCTATAGTGCGCAGGTGGGGGGCTACAGTGACGAAAACAACTGTCCGGATGTTTTGCACTAACTAGGGTTTTTGGGCATTCCGACCACTGTACATAAAGTCTTAATGTTTAATGGTGGCACGCTTTGGGAGGGGCATATAGTGGATGTGTTCATAGTGCTATAATCCATAATAGTACACTGGATCTAACTTAGTACCAAAAGATATCCACAGAGTACATCTGGACAATTGTTTCCCAGGACAAAGAGCAAACTTCCAAACATCGTTCCTAGTACCTAGTCCACCGAACCTTAGCCTTGATCACCAACCGCACCCTCCTAGGCATGTTGTCTATGAGGTTAGTGCAAACCTTTGCAGGGAGCTTCTCGCACTCTTCCTAGACCCACACTTTTGCACAAGGGGGTGAGCACTAATTAAATCGCGAAGGATTTTGCGTATGCAAAGATGCCATTAGCCGATTTTGGCGTATGCAAAGATGCAAAGAAATGTGCATGCAATCTGAGTGAATGTGATCTATTAGTCTTGCCACGCCGAAGTGTGACCAAAGATGCCATTAGCCGATTGGTCGTGTCTTTTCATGGGTCGTCTCCGTCGAACCTCTGTAGGCTAAAACCATGTATAGAGCGGGTAAAACTAGCGTATACACCGTGAAACTGAGGGTAACATAGCATGGTCAATTGTACACCCTTTCACTATTAGAATCACGCTAGGATTAGTAGGTCTCGTCACGTTGCAGCAGTCGAAGAAGTCATGATTGTTCGAGATGAATGCTTGAGGTGAGGTATTGTGAGGAAAAGGGTCACTCCAACTCAACATACTCATGCTCTCCAAGCCATTCCAAGCCGTTTGACCCGCCTAGGCTTTGAATGGCTTGGGGAGCATGAGTATGTAGCACTGGAGTGACCCTCTTCCTCACCAGACCTCAACCCGAATATTTTTCCCCACCAGCCGAGGCTTCTTTGACTACTGCACCGTGACGAGATCCGTGGATTTCAACGTGATTCTTATAGTGAAAGGGTGCACAGTTGACCGTGCTATGTTACCCTAAGTTTCGAGGCGGAAGCGCTAGTTTTCGCCACTTTGTTCGTAATTTTACCCTACAACGGTACAACAAAGACGACCCATGAAAAGACGGGACCAAACGGCTAATGGTCCTGTCTTTTCATGAAAAGACACACCTCAGCGTGGCTAGTCTAAGAGATCACATTCAATCAGAAATGGTGCACAATACTCTTGCATACGCTCAAATCCTTTGCGATTTTCCTAGTGCTCACCCCTTAATGCAAAAGGGTGGGTCCAAGAAGAGTGTGAAAAGATCCCTGCAAAGGTTTGCACTAACCTCGTAGATAACATGCCTAGGAGGGTGCGTGTGGTGATCAAGGCCAAGGGTCGGTGGAATAGGTACTAGAAACGCTGTTTGGAAGTTTGCGCTTTGTCTTGGGAAACAATTGTCCATATTGACTCTTTGGATATCTTTTGACACTAAGTTAGATCCATTGTACTATTATGGATTCTAGCACTATGAACACATCCACTATGTGCCACTCCCAAAACATAACACCATTAAACATTAAGACTTTATGTACTGTGGTCGGAATGCCCAAAAACCCTCGTTAATGCAAAACATCCGGACAATTATTTCTGTCACTGTAGGTCAGCGACAGTGGGGAAAGACACAAGGTCAGGAAACAGCATGGGCCGGATCAGGCGACCGATGGAGGCAGAGGGCGGGGTGGAATAGCGTGCAACAACAGCCTCTAGGAACTCATGCGCAGTCCTGACTAACCTAAAGCAAGGGCGCTCAGACAGGGGAAGGGCATGACTAATCGTAAGCTGAGCGACAGCGTCACGCAACAGCCAGACAACACGAGCGAGGGCAGCAGCTGCGGCGGACTCACGGTCAGCAGAGGTGGGGTCCGCGGGGAGGGCAGCAGGGGGGTCCGGGCAGGAGAGCGTACTGTCAAGGTGGACGGCCAGGGAATGGCCGTCCTGTCGCTGACCAGTCAGGTGGCACTGGAGGTCGACGAGCCATGTGTCGAACTCAATCGCCTGCGCATCGAACGCAGAACCGAGTCCGCCATCATGGTTGCAGAAGCAGGAGAAGGGAAGTACGGGGCAGAAGAGGGCGGCGGAAAGCGAGGATGTGCGGTGCAGTGTGGGACTGTGTGGTAGAGGGAGGTGAAGTACGGTTGTGTGCGATGCAGTGCGGTGTATCGTGATTGAATGCAGTGCAGTGCGGTGCAAAGTGGTACTGGGCAATGCAGCGCGGTGCAGTGGGCCGAGGATGTCGGCGAGGCGGCTAGGAGGCGGAGCCGCGGGCGGCAGGGCGACGGGGTCAGCAGGGGGATGGGGCTGGATGTGGGTGGCGGGCCAGCGAGGAGGCAAGGCCGACGGGGCCGATCGGGCGGCAGGGCTAGCTAGGAGGTGGGGCCGTCGGGGCCGATAGCGCGCGGGGCGAGCTAGGAGGTGGGGCCAGCGGGGCTGACTAGGTGGCGGGGTCGGCTAGGAGGCGGGGCCAGCGGGGCTAACTAGGCGGTGGGGTCGGCTAGGAGGCGGGGCCGACGGGGCCAATGGCACGCGGGGCTAGCTAGGAGGCGGGGCCAGCAGGGCCAACTAGGCAGTGGGGTCGTCTAGGAGGCGGGGCCAGCGGGGACGACTATGGCGGCGGGGTCGGCTAGGAGGCGGGGTCGACAGGGCCGACAGCGCGCGGGGCTAGCTAGGAGGCGGGGCCAGCGGGGCCGACTAGGCGGAGTGGTCGGCTGGCAGGCGGGGCCGACTGGGCCGACGGGGCCGATGACGGGTGGGGCTAGCGAGGAGGCGGGGCCAGCGGGGCCGACTAGGTGGCGGAATCGGCTAGGAGGCAGGGCCGACGGGGCGGACGGGGCTGATGGCGCGGCGGTGCTAGCTAGAGGCCGGGCCGCTCGAGCGGGGCGGCTAGGACCTAGGGCGGAAGCGATAGGGGGGGGGGGGGGGGGGGGGGGGGGGGGCTACCTACTCATGATACCATGTTAAAGTGAGAAAAGTTGACTAGAACAGGACATACAGGGGTATATAGGCTAATGGGTTGTACTCCCTAAGGCACAACCCTATATAGTATACTGTAACATACAATATATATGTTTGTAAGTTTGACAACATTGTGTATGCGTCATGTGGGCACGTTCATGTCTTCTTGCACAGGCCCAATGGGCAAGACCATGTGGCCGTATGACGTGAGTGGTAATCTTGCTTGAATGCAATTTTTTTTTAATATATATATATATTAAGAACACTACAACATTGGAGAGGTTAAGCAATCTTTTCGTCACTGTAGTCGGCGGCTTGTTCACCACCATCAGGTGGTAAAACCAAGATAGCATGACGTGCAATAGCTTGAATGCGCTCAAAACTACAAATTTGCGTACGAATGCCATCGTTTTTAACTAAGGAAGAGCGCAAATAAGGATGTGCAGGTGGAATAGGAGCAAGGGTGAGCGTTGCAGAAGCGGATTTCGGGCAGGCGATATTACCTTCGTCAAGTGTGGCATGGGGTGCTTCCTCGTCCATTTCGTCGCCGATGAGCTCGGGGGGGGGGGCGCCGGGGGGCGAGAGCGAAGGGCCGCAGCTGCTGCGATGTATGCTGCTTCCGATGGCGGTGCGGGATCGGCGCCATTGCCACGCTGGAGCACCGCAAGAAGACCAAGAACGTGGTGAATGGCCTCGTTGTTGGTGCCGGTGTTAACATTGTTGTCGGTGTAGCGAGCATAATTATGTAATGCAGAATGAGGCGCTGTGGATGCAGTGGAGAGCGCTGTAACGCGTTCGCCAGCAGCAGCTCCTGTGAAGATTCGCTGGAGATTGCGCTGGGCTGCAACATACAGGCGCGCAATCATTTCGGCGATTTCTGCTGCTCCAGGGGTCGAGATCTGCGGATTTCCGTGCGGATTCACTGCGGCAGGAGGAAAATCCGTGTGGCGATCTGCGCGATCCCAATCCTGGCGATCTTGGCGAATCTGGGGCGCTGGGGCGTTGAGATCGCGCTCATGATGACGCCCTATGTGCGCAGGATCACGATCATGACTGTGGTCTTCGCACGCAGGACCGTCATGATTGCGTTCGATAGGTGGGAGGCGTGACGGGGCATTCTCGGCAGGCGGGTTCGTGTCGACACGGTTCTGCTCGTTACGCCGCTCGCCTTGAAATCCAGGGGGGAAATCGCGATAGGGTGACGTGTTATGATCCGCGTCCCCTGCTGCGTTTTTGACGTGCTGAACAGGGTCTTCACGCGCGCCACTCAGCAAATCCAAAGCGGTAACGATGCCGTTACGTCTGCCAGAACGAGGAGAATGAGATCGTTGTCTATTCTAAGAGGAAGAGTTTTGGTCCCCCTCACGTACAGGGGACCCACGCCTTCCACCACTCCGAGTATTCATACGAGGAGCAGGAGGCCTACCACTTGCAGCGGAAATAAGTCTGCTGACCATTGTAGAATGTCTAACAGAAAGAACGTCTTGCAGCAAGAGACTCCAATGCCCAGATCTGGGCATAAGAGAGGTTTAGAGTGTGCCGGTGGTATACAAGTTGGAACAGAAAAATGCAAATGAGACTAGGTGGCAGGTCTGACAGACCTGCCGATAGATGAAGGAGTTTGTCTCCTTTACAACACACTCCTCTTCTAGTCGAATCACAATCTGTAATTTTTTATTACATTTTTTTTCTTCATTTTATTGCTAGCCAAATACAAGGATAACCAAATATCATTGCCTTTGCCCTACTCATACACTAGCGAGGGGCTAGACTAGACATGCCAAAGAAGCCCGACAACTTGGGTACGTGCGTCATCATGCATGTCATGTCATAATGTAGTGGGCAGATTGAGTCTGGCGTCATCCTAATATTCACACTGACACGCCAAAAATCCCTCCGAATATATGTGATGTGTATGGGCTTGCTGTATGTGAAAAATCTCCATTTCTCATACCAAGGGGAAGACGGTCCTATCTGGGAAGTGGGTCTTCCGCGTACAGACCAAGGGAGACGGGACCATCGAACGATTCAAAGCATGACGGGTGGTCCGCGGATTCGACCAGCAGTACGGTAGCGACTACACCGAGACATACGCTCCAGTCAGCTACCACACTTCCCTTCGAATTCTCCTCGCCGTCGCCGGCACTTGCCGACTTCCTCTGCAACAAATCGACGTCGCCACTGCATTCCTCTACGCCCCGGTCGACGCCGACATCTTCGTCGAACAGCCCCATGCCTACGTGGAGGACGTGCTCTACGTCGGCTCCACCAATTCCATAATGGTCTGGTTCGAAGGCAAGCTGGAACTCCAGCTCACAATAACGGTGTCGCCGACCGTCACGCAGTACCTCGGCCTCAACGTCACCGATGGCCACGACATCATCCACCTCTCGGCATCAAAGTATGCTGACACCATCGCTCGGAGGTTCGCTCTATTCCCGCTACCTCTCGCTACTCCGTACACCTTCGCGCCGCCAGCACCCATGTCAACCGTCTCGCTAATCGCACTAGCCGGAATCCAGGAGCACCAGCAGAAACTCGGATGTCTGCTATTCGCTGCCGTTACCTGCTGTCCTAACCTCTCCTATGCCGCTAGCCAGCTCGCTACCTACCTTAAGTGACCTGAAGGGGGGGATCTGCGAGAACTCGATCATGCGCTCGACTACTTTGTCTCGACCCCGACGATCAGGCTGACCTACCACAAGAACACTGCTATCAAGACCAAACTTATCGGCTACGTCGATGCTGATCACGCCGGCGATAAGGACAACCGACGCTCACGCACGGGCTACATCTACCGTCTGGAACCTATCGGCACTATCTCTTGGCACTCGGGAAAGCAGGATCCAATCGCTCTCATCTGCTGAAGCTGAATATATCGCCCTCTGCGCAGCCACAAAGGAAGGACTGTAACTGCACGAGCTCCTCAAAGAAGCAAAGATTGCCAAGTTACCGGGGTTTGCTCTCTTATGCGACAACCAATCAGCGATCAGAATCGCCAACAAAAACGGATTCGCGAACAGGACGAAGCACATCTCACTTCGTTACTTCTTCGTGAAGGACGAGATCGAGCAGGGACGCCTTCAATTGGTCTACTGCCCCACCACCGAAATGGCAGCCGACTACTTGACCAAAAAGCTGATGAAGGCCAAGTTCCAGTACTGCATGCTGTCGACTGGACTGCAATACGTCAGCAACCTCATCCACATCGACACTCCAGAAATGAAGGAGGGTGTTGAAAATTATAATAGAACTTAAGGCATTTCCGAAGTCTCGCGTGAGTATTTGAATACGCGAAGAATGCAACAACGAGGATTACCGAGTCAACACCTCTACAGTACCACCGACGATTACACAGGATGATGACACCTCACATAGGTTACGAAAGGGCAACGGTCATAGACCATTGACCGTGCAACCTAACAGTCAGAATCGCAAGAGTCAAGAGTCAGCGCAACAGTAAGGACAAATAACCGTCTTTGTATTACAGTACAGGTGGTTACCCGAATCGCCTTATCGAGTCGTAAAGGGGAATGAACCCCTTGAAGTGCACAAACAATTAGACTCTTCATATTCTCCTATATTACAGTATTATATAAACCTTGTATCCCTTTGCTATAATCAATTACTTGTTCTCACATACTAGTACAAGGGTTCAAACTCAAGATTTCCGCTGTACAATCAAGCACTCTGTTACAAGGACCTAGCCTTCTGAAAAGATCCTAGGGCTATTCTCAAACCAACACTCAATAGGGGGAAAACTATGTGGATGCTGGATGACGTGCAATACAAGCAAGTAAACCCTGGCATATTGAGAAAGCTTGCTGTCGTTGTAGCAATGGCAACGTGCTTCATTTCAAATGGGCAATTACATCATTCTAGTCCAATAAATGCAAACAAGAATAGTTTCTTATGTTAGTTTGTCAAGAGAATGTGGGACTAAGGGAAAACAACGAGGGTTACAAAGGTAGGACTGTACCCTCTAAGAACTAAGGCTATAACAAATATAAACTAGCTAGCCTAGACAATCATATTTGTTGACACACCCCCTAGCCGAGATAGTGCGAGTTCATAACAAAGAAAAGGACACCAGGGTAGCACTACTAGTCTGACCTCTGGCGAGTGTAATAAGCAAACTCAGGGCAGCACTACTAGTTTGACCACTGAGACAAGAGGCCACAAGGTCAGTCAGCAACTGTAGCAAGATAAGTAAGTATAGAACAACTAGTACAAGCAGTATAGTATGACTTATGATACAAGAAGTGGTGCTGCTACAAAGACTAGCCCAACCTGAGTACAGAACCGCTGATGGTCATGAGGCGCAAGTGCCTTGGTGAAGATATCAGTTGTGTTGGCCTCTGAGGCCAACTGTACTACACGAACCTGACCGCGCTGCTGCAACTCACGCAGCAGGAAGTACCGCAGCTGGATGTGCTTTGCCCTGCCCTCAAGTCGAGCCTCCTGACACAGGAGGATCATGGCCCTGTTGTCAGCAAAGAGGACCGGGGCAGACCTAGGCTGCTCACCGAAGTCTGTGAACAAGAACGTCAGCCAGTGGAGCTCCTGAGCGGCCAAGGCCCCAGCATAGATCTCCGCCTCACAACTGGACTGAGCTACAGACGATGACCTGGTGGACCTCCACGAGACTGCACCAGTACCAAGACTAAAGCAGTAGCCCTGAGACGACCTGAACGTCTCCAAGTCGTCGGCCCACGACACGTCTATGTGCCCAGTAGGCACCACTGGCTCCCGTCCTCCTAGCATAAGCCCCAATCCTGATGTGCTTGCCAGATACCGCAGTACCTTCTTGGCAGCCGACCAGTGGACTGGTTGGTGGCTGCCTGTCGCGACAAAGCGAGCTAGGAGACTGAGAGGATACGCTAGATCTGGTCCAGTGCAGGTCATTAGGTACATAAGGCACCCCACCAGCTCTGCGTAAGGATCACTAGTTGCGACCGGCTCAGCCGGAACAGGAGTAGAGAGCTTGTGATCCACAGGCAGGGGGGTGGGCTGTGCTGAGGAGAACTGGAGACAGAACCTCTGAAGGATCCGCTGCACCATATGGGACTCAGAGAGTGTGATCGTGCGAGCGACGTGGTCACGAGAGATCTCCAAGCCCAGATAGCGCCTCATCTCCCCCAAGTCTTTACAAATGTGTCTTCTAAGCAACTTGGCCTTCAATGAGGCCAGTGCGACTCTGTCATGAGTAGGAAAGATAAGATCATCTACGTACACTAGGATGTAGAACGGGTTCTGACCCGAGCGAACAAAGAGAGAGGTCAGTTGAGGACGGAAAGAACTGCAGCTTAGCAAGAGTGGTGCGAAATGTGTCGTGCCACTCACGAGGTGCCTGACAAAGGCCGTAGCCAGGGCGACGCCGGCTCCACTAGGTCCCGGATGGGAAGGACCCAGAGAAGCCTAGTGGGCGTTGGAGGTAGATCTGCTCGTGCAGACTACCCTCCAGGAAGGCTCTGGAGAAGTCTAGTGAATGAAGCTTGTAGTCATGCTGCGCAGCTATGTGGGGTCGGGGAGAAGGTCTGGAAGAAGTCCACACCGTTACGCTGACTGAAGCCTCTAGCCACGTAATGCGCCTTGATCTTCCACGGCTCTGCAGGTGCGTGCTTCACCCTGTAGATCCCTGTAAATTTCAAGATACCAATCAGCCTAAGGGCGTGGTGCTCTGAGTTTGGTTTTGCAGCAAGTTTCGGACTGTGGAGAGGTAACTATTTCCGCAAATAGTTTTCACTTGTTTTGCGAGGGTGTCAGAGCACCACCCCGGAATTCGAACGAAAAATACGACGGAAGGCGGTTTGAGAGGGTCCTTACGGACTGCACATTCCACGCCGTTCGAACCACCCTGCCAAACCCACCAACATCTCGACTCGCAAAGTTCACGATGACGCGGGAAAGTGGGACCCCATAACCACGATCGCAACTAAACATGGGACCCTCTTGATTTGACAGGTCAAGAAGCCGTCAAATTTGCAATTGCGACCACTTGACCTTCGCATAATTCGCAAACGTCAAGTGGGGTTAAAAGGGGGGTCGTTCGAACTCGTTGGTTTTACCGAGGTGACGTATTCCGTTTTTGTCAACTTGCTTGTAGTTCGACTAGCATGTTCCATATTACGACGCTTAAAAAAATCCACGTTATTCGAACTCTCAGTACGAGAAAACGCATGCCCTAACTAAATTTACGTCAATTCAGCTTGGTTTTGTTGGGATGACACAATGTTTTCTCGCACAAAAAAAAGAAGAAAAAAACAAATTTTCTGGTCATACCTATCCCAAATCCATGTCGAATGAACAGAGTACCCATTTATAAGTGCCTGTGGATCTGTAGGATGTCATCTGAGCCTCCATGGCCTGTATCCACTGGGCTGCCCAGGGCCCCGACACCGCCTTAGCATAAGAACGCGGAACAGGGATGTCGAGAGCGTCTGGGTCGCCCTCTGGGGATACAAGCATGGATCAGAGATGGGGAACAGCGGCAGCAAGGTAGGCCAACTCGTACTGCATGTCCTCTAGCACGTCATTGCCAAGGGCAGGTGCAGCACCGACGGATGGAGGAGGGGCAATACAAGAGACCAGAGCGGCAGTGTAGTCAAGGCAGTGGCTAGCAGCAAAGTCAGCGACTGCAGTGACAAGCGCAGAGACAGACTCAAGAGGAGCATTAGGTTCAATGACAAGTGACGCATGCAAGCACGAGAGGGTAGGACGAGCAGTGCGAGCAGTGTCGGAGCGAGGAGGGGGGAACGACGGGAGTGACGTCGGGGGAGGAGACTGGAGGACTGAGATAGGAGGAGCACGTGAACGAAGGACCATAGGGTCGACACTAGGACGGAGAGAGACAGGACGAGCACCAGAGGGGCGACTGACCCAGTGGGGAAGAACTGGGGACTGGGGACTGAGGGGGAACGGGGGACAAGACAGGGGACGGAAGGGAGCGCGGGGGAAGACGAGCCAGAGAGGAGTTCGGAGGAGGAAACAACGGGCCGTAAACAGGGTTACGCACCAGAGGGGGAACGGGCAGGCGGACAGGGAACCTGGAGCAAGACCAAGGAGACGAAGAGCAGACTGCGGCTGCTCCTGCTGCGGCAGCTGCTACTGCTGCAACTGCTCCCTGTCCTCTCCAAGACCTCTAGCAGCACTGTGGCTACCACCGGCACATCGCGAAACCGAACCCCCAGGACTAGCACCCTCTGGCGCACCACCCACAGAACCAGAACTCTCGGAGTCAGCACCCCCAGAATTCGCACCCCCAGAACCAGCACCCCCAAAGTCAGCACCCCCTGAACTCGCACTCCTAGAACTCGCACCCCCAGAACCAGCACTCCCAATAGCAACTCCACCAACACCAGCACCCCCAACACCAACACCGCCAACACAAGCACCCCCAGAACCAGCACCCCCATAGCCCACTGCTCTCTGCTGCTACTGCTGCAGCCGCTGAGTCTGCTGCGGCGACGGTTGCTGCTGCTAAGGCAAGGGAGGAGGTGGCTGAGGTGCATGGGGTATCGAGGCTGGGGGAGGCGCCACAGGGACAGCAGGCGCAGCTCCAGCAGCTGGGGCCCCAGAGTCAGCCGACTCCCCCATAGGCGCAAACGAGGGGAACTGAGTGGCGTGGGAGACACCAGACTGGGCCAGGTGGGGCGGGAGGGGTGCGCCAGGCGGGGTAGGGATAAGGAAGAGAGGAGGAGGAGGCACAGGAGCGCTGCGGTGCGGGACGCACCGGTAGTACAGGAGCGTCTCGTCGAAGGTAACATTACGAGAGTGGTAAAAATGGTGGTGTGACGGATGGTAGAACAGCCAGTCAGAGGCGTCAAGCGGAAACCCCATGAAGACACAAGGAAGGGTGCGGGCTGAGAGCTTGTCCGTACGAGTGTCGCGGACGTGAGCAAGGCTGCCCCAAACGTGGAATGCAGACGCGTCACCAGGAGACCCGGTCTAGAGGAGTGTCGGCGAAACCCGTGGCTGCTGTGAGCATGGCCACAAGTTAAGCTGGTGAGAAGAGTAGCGCACGGCGAACAGCCACAGAAAATGGGGTGCACCGGCGTGGACCATGGAGGTGCGAGCTAACTCCATGATCATGCCGATGCGTCGCTCAGTGACCCCATTCTGCTGTGGAGAGTCAGGCAGTGTGTACGTCTGGTAGATGCCTAGCTAAGTCTATAACACATATAAACTAGCTAGCCTAGACGATTGTATTTGTTGACATATGATGCCCAAGGGTGGATGGGTGGGACGTAAGGCCTTTTGAAAATTCGAAATGAATACGTGGGTGGAGGTCAGATGGCCTCCACTGCGTCTTTATATACTCGACGAAGAGCGTTTGGCGATTCGCTGTTGCCATTGCTTCATTACGAGCAGCTTCACTTTCACAATACACATTTTTAGAAAGTGTTACACACTTAAAAAAAAATCCATATTGAGAAAGCGTGCTTTTGTTATAGCAATGGCAATGGGCTTCATTTCAAATGGGTCTTCCTGAGACATGCTTTCGGAGGGGGTTCGACGATATGGTAAAGGTGGCGGGACCGGAAGATGCTATAATGAGATGCAGCTGTAACTTAAGTGCTTGTCTCTGAATGAGAGGGATCGCTAGCACTTGCGTTAATGTTCGTGGTCGAGGCTGCTGCTGGTCTCTTGCAGTGTTGGGAATATATGGTTGAGAAGAGCTGCCACTGATGCATGCTGGGCCTAGAGGACGAGGATGTTGGGGTGAGTGTTCGTGTGTCGTGTGCCGGGTTCTTGAATGTAACACCGGTATGGAGGGGGGAAGAACGGGAGAGGATTTTGTTTTGGTCTTGGAGGTGCAAGGCCAAGCGACTTCTCTAAGCGTGAAGCCTTGTTCGCTCAAAGCAAAGTTGGGTGTTCTACGGGCAAAGAGAGTGCTCCGTGGTCGTCCACATTGCTGGGGGTTGGGGACGAGGGGCTAGAGAACTACCGTACTTGTAGCCTGAAAATGATGCAATGTACGGGAGGAGTGAAATTATGGCAACACTTTTGTCGAGGGCTTGGCAAGTTCAACGAATGAGTGGAAGTGCGACAATTGAGTATTTGTTAAATGATCGGCATGGAGTGCCAAACGAGCCTGTGCCAAAGCATAGGAATGAGTAGGTAGCGTGAGTACCATGTGATGAGGGTACCTTGCTGGCGCAAGCCTCAACTTGTGAAATATGGGGTTTACCAGCAAATAGGAAATCTGATTACGTTGAGAATTATTTGGTACGGGGTGCAACCATATGATTTGGAACAGAGATGATTGCGATTGAGTGCATAATACGCTTCTGAGATGTGAATTATCATGTGTGGCTTTATTTAGGAGTCACTGGTGAGACAAGGCCTCGCATTCATCGTTAGGCTGATTGGCGCTTGGTGCAAAACCCTCTACGATATGTGTATGCTCCCATTGATTTCTTGCCACATGGGCTATGCTTTTTTGTACGACACATATGGATCTCAACCAATGCATTGATTGTGACATGACCTCAGAGGAGTGTGCAGTGCAGTCGTCATAGGTGCGCCTGTGCCGACAATAATCGACCAATATATGAGCCTGCGCAGTGAAATTAAATTATACATTAGTTGAATGCAAAACGAAGCGCATACATCGAAGAGTTCGGAAGACCGGCACCGCTAAAGGCATAACGATCACTGCCAACGCGTAAACAACTAGCACTAAGGGTAAGGCGAAGGGCCATAACGACCTCCGGACCCCAAGTGAAGCCATCCAGGCTTAGCAAAGGCCACCAAAAAGCACTGGGCCAATATGGGATCACGAAAGTGAGAGAAGTGCGCGAGCGACGGGCATGAGCGAGGACAGCCGGGATGAGGGCGGGTGGAAGAAAGGCGAAGCAATTCTCGTGTCCCCTGTTAATAGAAATGGCGTCTTGCGCAACCGCAGAGTGTGAAAACTCAAGGGAGCAGAAATGAGAGAGCTGCGCATTGGCAGGGGGTGCGAACAAGTCGATTGTATGAGGCCCCCAATGCCTCTCATAGCAGCAGGAACCAAGGTCGTGTCAAGGAGTAGTTGTCGTGGAGCTCAATCTTGGACAGAGCATCGGCCTCGGTATTCAGCTCGCGGGGAATCCATTGGACCGTAAGACGGATCATATGGTGCACGCACAATTGAATAATCACGCGGCATACGAAGGTAAGCTCGGGACGGCGAGAGCCTCCCTTCTCGAGGATGTAGTAGGCCCCCTGGCTGTCCCTGCGGAGCAAGATGTGCAAACGCCGGATTTCGACAGAAATGGCCGAAAGGGGCCAAAAGATTCCGGCTAGCTCGCGAAGGATACTGGACGAGACCGAGAGGGCTAGAGGCAACGGGGAGGAGAGCGAGCCGACACGACCATCCGGCGCCGAATAACAAGCCCCCCGGGCATGGTCTCTAGCATCCACGTACATGACAACGTCGTACAAATGCGGGCTGTGGAAGCGGGCTCCGTTGAAAACGTCAAACTGTGGAAGCAAAAAACGCAGCGCTTCAACAGACTCAGGGGTTAGGAGAATGGCCGCCCCCCATGAGTGGCATTCGGCGATCTGCACAAGAAGGTGGTGGGAGAAGGCGCGCGCGACAGTGCTAAGTGCCTAGGACATGGAGGCCAATATGCCGGTGATGCGGGCAACGCGGAGAACAGGGTTGCGACGCCCGTTAGCGCTGAGTGTGCATAATTCATCCAGCTCGGCAAAAAGCCGGTTGCGCCGATCCGCATCGACAGAGAATGTGGTGGTGCGCGTGTCCAGCAAGAGCCCAAGAACTTCAAAGATTGTGCCGGCGCGAGTTGTGATTTTTTAGAATTCACCACAAAGCTCGCGGCCGCGAGGTCGGCGATGATTATGGAGCGGTTGTGAAGTGCCTCCGTTCGAGTGGCACTGATGAATAGGATATCATTGACGTATGGAATAAGGCGGATGCCACGGCTACGCCATTGTTTGGAGAGTTGCTTAATTAACTGGGTAAACAATAATGGCACTGTAGCCAGCCCGAAAGGCAAGGAGAGGAATTGGTAGTCCTGCCCTTGCAGAGAGAATCCGAGAAACCGCCAAAAGGCGGGGTGAATGTCGACGTGGTGGTATCCGGATTTGAGATCGATAATGAATAGCCAATCGCCTTCTTGCACCAAATCGGGAACGCAAGTAAGTCCTTCGTATCGAAAACGAGGTACCGAGAGGAATGAGTTAGCATGCCGCAAGTCCAATATCAGCCTCTTTTTAGAGGGTTGGACAATCACATTTAACGGGCTAACGCATGTAAGGGTTGCGGAAAGAGGTACGACCCGAGCTGCGCCGGTGGCGAGAAGCTCGGCCACTGCACCTACTGCAAAAGAGGTGAATTGCAAGGCACCAACATGATTCTTAGTACGAGATGGAGGGGGCTCAGAGGCAACCCATGGTAGGCGATAGCCAGATGTAATCACCGATAGAATCAAGCGGCTGTCACGGAGGAGGCCTTGCATGCGGGTAATCTTGGTTGCGTCATCGGCATAGGCCGATATGGTTCCGAGCTCTGGTGGGAGAGGGAACACAAATAAGGACAGTAGAGAAACATGTAGGTGCACCACCACATTGAGTTCTGAACTCAACAAGTGATTTTTTTTTTTTTTTTTTTTTTTTTTTTCCGAGAAGGAAGGCAAGCGCTAACTATAGGTCCTCGCTTGCTCACTATTCTTTGGCCACGTTATCCCTTAAGTGATATACCATTGGGTTGGGCATGTCAACTTGGCATGCTGGGCTATAGTTGATGGCATATATGGTGATGACATAGAAATCTTGTCATGAGTCTTATCAACGTCAGTCATTAAAGGACACACACACATTTGTAAAAGTGAGAAAACTTGACTAGAACAGGACATACAGGGGTATATAGCCTAATGGGTTGTACTCCCTAAGGCACAACCCTATATAGTCTACCATAACATACAATATATATGTTTGTATGTTTGACACACCCCCTAGACTGGATAGGGGCAGTGCCTGGTGAGAGAGAGAAACAGCTCAGGGTGGCACTACTAGTCCAGCCTCTGAGGCAAGGGTCTAAAGACCAGTCAAGCAAGTACAGACAAGGCAAGAGCAAGACCAGGGTGGCACTACTAGTTCAGCCACTGGGAAGAGGCCACAAGGCCAGTCAGGGTAATATAACAAAGGTCTGTACACAATCAAGGTCCTAGCAAGTGAGAGGCTACAAGAACGAGACCTAGCAGTACACAGTGCCGCTGATGATCTTTTGGCGCAAGCACCTTAGTAAAGATTTCAGCTGTGTTGGCACCTGAGGCCAAGTGTACTACACGAGCCTAGCAACGCTGCTGCAGCTCGCTCAGGAGGAAGTACCGCAGTTGGATGTGCTTCGCTCTGCCCTCTAGTCGAGGCTCCTGACACAGGAGGATCATAACCCTATTGTCAGCGTACAGGACTGGGGCAGAGCTAGTCGGCTCACCTAAGTCAGTGAGTAGGAACGTTATCCAGCGGAGCTCCTGTGCCACCATGGCACCTGCGTAGATCTCAGCCTCACAGCTAGACTGGGCAACAGACGAAGAATGGGTGGACCTCCACGAGATGGCACCTGCACCAAGGCTAAAGGAGTAACCCTGTGAGGACCTGAGAGTCTCGGCGTCGTCTGCCCAAGAAGCGTCTGTGTGCTCGGTAAGGACCACTGGTCTCCGTCCTCCTAGCACTAGCCCCATGCCCAATGTACTTTCTAGATAACGCAAAACCCTCTTAGCTGCCGACCAGTGCTGTGGTCGGTGTCTGCCTGGGGCCACAAAGCGAGCCAGGAGCGCGATGGTGCGCGCTGCTCTGTCCCTGGAGATCTGCAAGCCAAAGTAGCGGCGCAACTCTCCTAGGTCAGTGCAGGTGTGTCTCCTCAGCAGCTTGGCCTTCACGGCGGCCAGTGCGTCTCTGTCTGCAGTAGCAAAGACTAGATCGTCTACGTAGACAAGGATGTAGAACGGAGTCTGGCCGGAACGGACAAAGAGCGAAGGGTCTGCAGACAAAGGGAAGAATTGCAAGTCAGCAAGTGAAGCACGCAACGTGTCGTGCCACTCTCGGAGCGCCTATCGCAAGCCGTAGATAGGGCGCCGGAGGAGCCACTTGGTACTAGGGGGGAAGGTACCGGAGAAGCCCTGGCGGCGCAGGTAGACATGCTCATGTAGACTGACCCGGAGGAACGCTATGGAGAAGTCGAGGGAGTGGAGCTTGTAGTCACGCTGTGCTGCTACGTGTAGCAGCGCCCAAAGAGTGGTCATCCTCAGGGTCGGGGCGAAGGTCTGAAAGAAGTCCACCCCCTCACGCTGACTGAAGCCTCGACCAACGTAGCGCGCCTTGAAGACATGCAGCTCTCCAGGAGGGCGCTTCACCTTGAAGAGCCACCGGCCATCGACTCTGTTCACCCAAGGTGGGGGAACTACGTCGACAAAGGTACCGGTGAATCTCCAAGATGCCATCTCCTGCTCCATGGCAGCTATCCACTGAGAGGCCCAGGGTCCCGAGGTTGCCTCAGCGTAGGTGCGAGGGGTCGGGATGTCGAGGGCGTCTGGGTCACCCTCAGGGACTAGTAGCATGGAACAGAGATGGGGAGCAGCCTCAGAGAGGAAAGCAAGCTCGAACTGCCTGTCCTCTAGGACGTCAGTGCCAAGAGCAGCCACACCCTCGACGGTCGAAGGGCAGGCAGGGTCAGAGACCAAAGCGGTGGTGTAGTCCAGGTGGCGGGTAGCGGCGAAGTCAGTGAAAGCAGCGACAAGAGCCGACAGACTCGAGACAGGAACGGACGGGTCGGTAACGAGAGAGGCAAGAACGCGAGGAACAAGGGGACGCGTAGTACGGAGGAAGTGCGAAAACAGGGGCGAGGCCACAACAAGTGACGATGGGGGAGGAGATGGGAGGAGAGGAGGAGCACAAGATGTGTGAGAGCGAGGCAACATAGGGTGAGAACGCGGAATAGGGGAGGTAGGACGAGCACGAGATGGACGATGAGCCCAAACGTGGGACGGAGGAGTCGGGTCAGGAGAGAGGGGAGGAGGCACAGGAGGAGAACGGGGAGGGAAACGAGCCGGAGAGGAGTCCGGGGGAGGAAACATAGGACCGTGGACCGGCAGAGGATGAGGCGGGGGAGGCAGCGAGGGGCGGTCAGGGGAAGGGAGACCAAGGAGGCGAAGAGCGGACACTGGCGGCGATAGCTGCGACTGCGGCCCGACTCCAACACCAGAATCTCCAGCAATAACACGGCTCCTTCCAAGAAGCCCCACGCCAGCACCCCCAGAGCCCGCTTCAGAACCAGCTCCAGCCCTCTCTCTTGCACCCCCAGAATGACGACGGCGGCTGCGGCTACGGCGGCAGCGGCGGAGGCGGCTGCGGCGGGGACAGCAGCGGCGGCAACAGGGGAGGCGAGAGAAGAGGCTCCGTCGAGCCGCGAGAGTCAGCGGACTCCTCAGGAGGGACAACCGACGGGAGGGGGGTGACGTGAGACACACCAAATGGGGCAGGGTGGGGAGGGGGATGGACACGGTCGACTGGGGGAGGGGGGGGCACAAGGAACTGGGGGGGAGTGACCGAGGGACCACGGTGGGGAAAGCGGTGGTAGACGGAGATGGACTCGTCAAAAGTGACATCGTGAGAGTGAGAGAAACAGTGAGAAGGCGGGTGGTAAAACTACCAGTCACACGAGTCGAAGGGGAAACCTAGGAAGACACAGGGGACGGTGCAGGCAGTGAGCTTGTCCGTGCCAGAGGCACGAACGTGAGCAAGGCAGCCCCAGACGTGGAGCGCAGACGCATCACTAGGAGACCTGGTCTAGGGGAGGTTCGGTGAAACCTGCGACCGCTGAGGGTGCGGCCACAGGTTAAGCTGGTGAGCGGTGTAGCGAACGGCGAACGGCCACAGAAAATGGGGTGCACCGGCATGGATCATGAAGGTACGAGCAACCTGTAATTTAACACACCCCCTAGCAGCTGCGGCGCAGCGGTACCGTGGCATGGCAGCACGGCAGGATGGGGACACGGGGACAAGGCGGGACGGCGGAATGGCGGCACGGAGGCATGGCGGCACGGTGAAGCCGCCTTCACCACGTCAGTGCGGCGAGGCTGGCACGGCTGCTCGACGAGGCAGCCATTCGTCGAGGCCGCCACGGCACCTCGACATGGCCGCCACGGCTGAGCGTCGAGGTTGCCATGGCAGCTCGGCAAGGTACGGCGGCGGCACGGAAGGGACGGTAGAAGTGCGCGGCGGAAGTGTGAGGAGCAGGCCCGGTACGGGCGACCTGCTCTGTTACCATGTCACGAGACTAGGGTAGCTAGGAAGCCATGAAATGGCATGAGATGTTTAGCTAGGAGAAAGTTACGAGAGAAAAAGGGATCGAGATTAGATGAGAGAGGGATACAAGGAGGGGGTTGTACCCTCTACAGTAGGTTTTAGTAACACCTACCAAGCCTAAAATTATATAACATATATAATTTAACACCCTAAACCCTCTCATGTCATGGAGTCTTGAGTACTCGATGCCGTCATGCCATGAATACTGCCGTAAGTAATGCAGGAGGGAGTTTCCACGTGTTTCTCTCATGCAGTGCTGCTAATTCTCGATCCATTGCCTCCCTCCATTTCTCCTTATGTGGTCCTTGCGGCGCATGCTTGACAGTTTTCGGCTCTTTGACTGGTGGCGGGTGCGGAGGGTGCACGGTTGCTACGAGTCCGAGGATTTGCTGATCAGTCTCAGTGTATCAGGGAAGTGCCGGATCCTCGGGATAGCCAGCCTCGTCTCCCGCTACAGGATCAAGTACGAAACTTGGGCCTACCCGTTCTGAAACGTTAGTGTCGACGCTGTGGGGTGTAACGTAACCACTGTCGGCGAAGTGGTAGTAGGCTTCAGCATTCGCGCTTTCGTGGGGGTTGTCATCGTCCATCTGCATGTCGACGGAGCAGTAGGGAAGTGGTCCTGCAGCTGCTGATGCGTCGGGGACATTCTATTCTTCTAGGTCAGCTTCTTCGGTCGAAGTGAACGCGCGTGCGCCAGCGAAACCTCCAAATGGGTCCTGATTGGATGCGATGCTCTCCAGATAATGGTTGAGGGTGAGGTTCTTGTAGAAAATCACATCACGTGCCGATACTGTTTTGTTATCTTCCACGTCGAAGATCGTCCATGCCTTGTAATGTTTTTCCATACCGAGATGTAGACCCCATCTTGCCTGCTGCGAAAATCGTCCAGCTCGTGTAGTGTGCAGCGGTACTGTACCATGCAGCCGAACACTTCTAACAATTTTGTGCTGCCCTGTTTCCCTATCCACAACATAAACGGTGATGCGTTGTTTGGCAGGGAGCTTGACGACAGAAGATTCTGCAGCATGACGACGTGATTAATCGCCTCCGGCCACTGCAATTTGGGCAGACGCATCCCAGTCAGCAGCTTCCTCATGGTGTTATGGAGGGTTCCATTCATCCTCTCTGCTACACCGTTCTGTTGGTGAGTGTAGGGGAGGGTGACGAGCCTCTTCATTCCGCTTTCAGCGATGTAGTCCCTGAATTGCTGTGACTGGTATTCCATTGCCCCGTCCGACTGAAAACGTTTCAGCTTCGTGTCTCCCTCCCTTTCTGTTGTTGCAAGCCATGCGACGAAGGCAGAGAAGGCGAGGTCACGTGACGGTAGGTTAAGATGCCAGGTGTATTGAGTCGCGGCATCGACGAAGGTAAGAGCATAGTTGAGGTCGGCCTGGCCTACTTCGCGTGGGATACACAGTATATCACTTTATACCTTTCCGAGGGGAGCGTACTCTGTTGCGCTCGGGTTGTGATGTGACGGGAATGGTTGGTGAGGAAGATCTGCTTCCGGGCAGATAAACTAGGTACGTTGAGGTCGTTGAACTTCACGTCCATCGAGTAGTAGAAGGGCATATTTTTCCAGGACATTCGCACGAATCGTGTCGAATAGTCTTGAATTTCCAAGATGCCCTAACCGTTGATGCCAAGTCTCCTCACTTGCCTTGTGTCCCACAGATCGGCGATACAGGCCCGAGTTGGTGTACAAGGCGGAGACGGACATGGAACTTTGATGCTGCTCACAAGGGTGTGCCTTCAGCTGCTTGGCGTCGGTCGGCGGTGGCTCCTCGACGAGTTCTGTGACAGGCGAAGTTTCTTCGACGGGTGGCGCCGATGAGGTCCCAACGATGGGACGTTCAGGAAGAGGTATTGTCTGCGCTTGCGGTTCTGCTTCGTGCTGTATTTCTGCTTCATGTTCCACTGCTTCCTGTTCCTCTTCTTCCCTCATTACTGCTAAGGCTCGTGTGCTCTCTGCTTCGGGGATGGTGTTGGAGTACCAGAAGCCGTCGCAGTCGAACCTGGGGTCGCGATCTGGCGGGGTGCGTCCAGGACGTAAAGGAGACGACGCCGCCGCTGTCGGCGGTCCCCTGTCTGGAATGAAGTCCAAGACGAAGACTCCGTGCTTGTGGATGGCTCTGCCGATGAAAAGGCCGCCTTTCCCATGGTAGAGATAGAACTCTCGATCGAAGCTGTCACACTCCAGGTGAATGCCCTTCAACATTAGCTGGCTGATGCTTAGGAGATTGTTGCCGAGGTTGTCGACGACAAGTACTCGCGACATCTGTAGTATAACATTTGTCTCGCTACATTGTAACTGAACAACACCTTCCTTTCTTGTGCGCATGTTCTAGCTGTTGGCGACAGTGATTACGACTTCTCGGCTTAGAGTCTTCTCTCACTGGATGAAGCACGCTGAAGAACACATGTGGTGTTCACAGCAGCTATCAAGGAACCAAGTGTCACGGCCGGACGGTTCGTCGCAAGCGATTGCAGTGTAAGTCATGTTTGGTTGGAGCCGGGTCTGTGTATTGTTCATAAGTGAGGTGGAGCGGGGTATTGTTCATCGAGAGTGCTGTGAGGTGGAGATTCGGGTATGCATAAGTTTGTTCTTACCATACAACTGGCGACGTTTCTTGCGACTTGTGCAGAATGGTTCATCAGAGCTGATGGACGCTGCTGAGTTGAAGCGACCAGACTCGGTGACGGACGTGGCGCTCGAGGTTGATAGTGCGAGAACTACGGCTGCTGCTGCTGCTGCTGCTGTTGCCTTGGACAGTTAAAGCGCGAGTGTCCCATCGTGCGACATATGTGACAATACGGAGGTGAGTGCCGTTTCTGATTGTTGTTGTTGCGCCCCGTGTGCGTAGAACGTGAGTTGCTGACTCGGTTTTTTTGCATGTCTTTCTTCGTACAAGTCCACGACCTGCTATTTGGCGTGGAGCTCCACCACACGTGCATCTCAGAGATCCTCCTGTGGGCGTGTAGGAGGGAGCGCGGCATACACCACTGTGAACCAAGGCCAGCAAGGGCAACTGTGATGAACGAATCCTCCGATAAGTGTCCTCCGCTTTGTAGAAGTTTGTCGCGTAAACCTCTGCATCGATTGATGTACAGCATCGCCTTCCCTCCTGGCTGCATCTGTATTGTCATGAGTTGTGCCATTAGTCGGCTTTGTGTCACGCTGTTGGTCGCTTGGTAGACGCTCTTTAGATGGCAATATGCCAGTTTGGCCGAGTTGCCGAAGTTGCGATATGTGCGGATGCTTTGCTGCTCCGTTGTTGTCAGGTTGCGCAAGAGGATGGTAAAGGCCATCAGCGACTGATAAGTGCCGCTCTTCTTTTCCTAAGTAGTCCCATTTACAGGTGGCCAGCAGCCGGTGAAGAAGCCAAGGATTTGCGCGCCGTCCATCAGCAACTCAAACTCGAAACTCCAGGCAAAGAAGTCCTTCCCGTTGAAAGGTGAGGACATATGTAGTTTCAGGATATTGTTGAACTGTTGTTGCATGATGACAATGTTGGTCTGCTTGTCGGTTGCCTCCGAGTCCACTGCCAATGCGGGAGTTGGTAGAAAGGTGAGCGAGCCTAGCAAGGGCTGGTACGGTTGATGCTGTGTAGGCTGTGTGCCTCTTGCGTACGATGCGCCATCGAGGCTCATTGGAACTGCCCCATTGTTGTTGCTGTTTGCCGATTGAGCAGGTGCCGAAGGCTGCTCCATTAGATTCGGGTCTATGTCCATGGAGGAGGCCACTGGTTGCGTGGAGGTTCCTGCAGCTGCGACTGCCTCAGTCTGTAGTCCAGAGACAGGGAGTGTAGAGAGGGATCCAGTAGAGGATCTATCGCCCTTAGATGGCGCCATGTCTTGTAAGCTTGAATTGATAAAATGAAGTTGTTCGCAAGTGAATCTTCAAACGAGTTAGAAACTCACTGAGGGAGTTTGTAACAGGAGCGTAGCTTCTGACTGGCTCTCATATCATGTTGGGCTGAGAATAGCCCTAGGATCTTTTCAAAGGCTAAGTCCTTGTAACAGAATGCTTGATAGCATTGCGGAAGTCTTGAGTTTGAACCCTTGTACTGGTATGTGAGAACAAGTGATTGATTTTAGCAAAGTGATACAATGTTTATATAATAATACAGGAGAATATGAAGAGTCTAATTGCTTGTGCACTTCAAGGGGTACATTCCCTTTTACCTCTCGATAAGGCGACTCAGGTAACCACTAGTACTACAATATCGAGACGGTTATTTGAACATACTGTCGCGCTGACTCTTGACTCTTGCGATTCTGACTATTGGGTTGCCCTTTCGTAACCTCTGTGAGGTGTCCTCAACTTGTGTGAATCGTCGGTGGTACTGTAGTGGTGTTGACTCGGTAATCCTCGTTGTTGCAGTCTTCGCGTATTCGAACACTCACGCGAGACTCCGAAAATGCCTTAAGTTCTTTTATCATTTCCAACATCTATTAACTATTTTCTATATGTCATTCTAACTCAACTCATGTTGCTGCATGCTCATCCCTCACCTTACTACCATACCGGTATCATGGTTTCCTCAAGTTCCATATGTGTTGGTAAATTTCAAACGCGTTTATTTCAAGTTGCTTTTGATCCCTCGTCGCCATCAATCCTACAAAAACGGAACTACCAAGTTGAAAAATGCCCGCACACTAAATCCATCCCAACATTGTGTAGCAACACTTATCAAAGTTCGAATGAATGAATAGAAAGAGGCAAACTGGTTGGTTTTGTTTAAGTGGTTGTACCCTCTAAGAGTACACACCTATCTAGCCTATAAGACAAATACATTATATGTTTGACACACCCCCTAGGCTAGATGAGGGGCAGTGTCTGGAAAGAGACACACAGCTCAGGGTGGCACTACTAGTCCAACCTCTGAGGCAGGGGTCCAAAGACCAGTTAGCAAGATTATGAACTAAACAAGAGCAACCCGATGCGGTACTACTAGTCCTGCCATTGGGACAAGAGCCACAAGGCCAGTCAAGATAATATAAAAGTAGTACACAATCAAGGTCCTAGCAAGTGAGAAGCTAAAGGAACAAGACCAAGCTGAACACAGTGTCGCTGATGATCTTTTAGGTGCAAGCGCCTTTGTAAAGATATCAGTTGTGTTGGCACCAGAGGCCAAGTGTACTACGCGGGCCTGGCGGCGCTGCTGTAGCTCGCGCGGGAGGAAGTACCGCAGCTGGATGTGCTTTGCTCTACCCTCCAGTCGAGGCTCCTGACACAGAAGAATCATGGCCCTGCTGTCAGCGTACAGGAGCGAGGCAGAGCTAGGCCGCTCACCTGAGTTTGTGAGCAAGAATGTCAGCCAGCGGAGCTCCTGTGCCGCCATGGCACCGGTGAAGATCTCAACCTCACAGCTAGACTGGGCAACAGATGACAGTGGACCGCCACAAGACGGGGCCTGCACCAAGGCTAAAGTAGTAGCCCTAGGAGGACCTGAGTGTCTCAACATCATCTGCCCATGAAGCTTCTGTGTGCCTGGTAAGGACCACTGGCCTGTGTCCTCCTAGCACTAGCCCCATGCCCGATGTACTTGCTAGATAACGCAAAACCCAATTACCTGCCGACCAGTGCTGTGGTCGGTGTTTGCCTGTGGCCACAAAGCGAGTCAGCGTGCTGAGAGGGTATGCGAGATCTAGACGAGTGCAAGTCATCAGATATATGAGGCAACCCACCAGCTCTGCGTACGAACCACTGGGCTTTTCTCTTTGGAGCCGAGAGCCTGTGATCTGAAGACCAAACCTCTGAAGGACCTGGCGCACCAAGTGTGACTGTGTGAGAGTGATGGTGCACGCTGCTCTGTCCCTGGAGATCTGCAGGCTAAGGTAATGGCGCAGCTCTCCTAGGTCAGTGCAGGTGTACCTCCTCAGCAGCTCGGCCTTCACGAAGGCCAGTGCATCTCTTTCTGCAGTAGCAAAGACCAGGTCGTCTACATAGACAAGGATGTAGAACGGGGTTTGGCCAGCACGAACGAAGAGCGAGGGGTCTGCAGACCTTCGTTGGTCAGCTAACGTATCATGAATTATGTCGTGCCACTCGCGCGGCGCCTGCCGTAGGCCATAAAACGGGCGCCGGAGGAGCCACTGGGTTCTCAGGGCGAAGGTGCCGGTGAAGCCTGGCGGGCGGCGCAAGTAGACCTGCTCGTGCAGACTGCCCTGAAGAAACGCTGTCGAGAAGTCAAGAGAGTGCAGCTCATAGTCACGCTATGCTGCTACGTGTTACAGTACCTGAAGAGTAGTCATCTTCGGGGTTGGAGCAAAGGTCTGGAAGGACTCAACACCCTCGCACTGACTAAAGCCTCTAGCAACGTAGAGCGCCTTGAACACCGGCAGCTCTCGAGGAGGGCGCTTCACCTTGAAGAGCCACCAGCCATCGACTACGTTCACCCCAGGTGGGGGAACTGCATTGATGTAGGTTCTGGTGGATCTGCAAGATGCAATCTCCGCATCCATGACAGCTATCCACTAAGAGGCCAAGGGTCCCGAGGTCGCCTCCGCGTAAGTGCAAGGGTTTGGGATGTCAAGGGCATTTGGGTCCCCCTCAGGGACTAGTAGCATGGAGCAGAGATGAGGCGCGGCCTCGGACAGGAAAGCAAGCTCGTATTGCCGGTCCTCCAAGACGTCATTGCCAAGGGCAGGAGCACCCCCGATGGACGGAGGACGGGCAGGGTCAGAGACCAGAGCGGTGGCGTAGTCAAGGGGGTGGGTAGAGGCAAAGTCAGCGACGGCAACGACAAGCGCGTCAAGACTCGAGACAGGAACAGACGGGTCAGTAACAAGGGATGCAAGGACCCGAGGAACAAGTGGACTAGCGGCACGGAGGAAGTCAGATAGAGGAGGCGGAGCGACAACAAGCGACGACGGAGGAGGCGACGGGAGGAGGGGAGGATGAGACACGTGGGAACGAAGCAACATAGGGTGAGAGCGCTGAACAGGAGAGACAAGACGAGCACGGGAGGGCCGACAAGACCAGACGTGAGACGGAGGCGTCGGGTCAGGTGACAGAGGAGGAGCTGAGGGGGTAAATGAGCGAGAGACGAGTCCGGCGGAGGAAATAGAGGGCCGTAGATAGGCAGGGGAGGTGGCAGCGAGGGAGGCGCAGGCGGGCGGTCAGGGGAGGGAAGACCGAGGAGGCGAAGGGCGGACACCGGCTGCGACTGCTGCTGCTGCGCCACACTGACACCAGAACCTCCAGCTGCACCTCGGCTACCTCCGGAACGCTCCACTCCAGCACCCCCAGAATAAAGACCCTCTCCGGGACCGCTGGGATGAGCCACAACAGGAACCCCAGGACTAGCACCCCCAGAACAAGAACCCTCTCCAGTACCGGTGCCACCCCCGAGACTACCGGGACAAGCCACGAGAGAAACCCCAAGACTAGCACCATCCTCAATGCCAGCACCCCCAGAATGCGTGGACCCCTACGGCGGCTGCGGCTGCTGCGGTGGCGGCTGCTGCTGCTGCGGCGGCGATGGCGGCTGCTGCTGCGGCGGCGATGGCGTCAACTGTTGCGGCTGCGACGGCGGAGGAGGAGACACTGGGGCAGAGACAGGTGGCAAAACGGAAGTTGCGTGGCCCCCAGAGTTAGCTGACTCATCCACCGGGGCCACCAACGTGAGGGGAGTGACGTGCGACACACCATACGAGGTAGGATGGGGAGGGAGAGGAGCAGGGTCTACCGGGGGAGTGGGAACTAGAAACAGGGGCGGCAAAACCGGGAGACCTCGGTGGGGAAAGCGGTGGTAGAAGGAGACAGGCTTGTCAAAAGTGACGTCACGCGAGTGAAAGAAGCAGTGAGAAGGTGGGTAATAAAAGTGCCTGTAAGACGCGTCAAGGGGGAAACCAAGGAAGACACAGGGGACAGTACGGGCCGTGAGGCACGGACGTGAGTGAGGCAGCCCCAGACGTGGAATGCAGATGCGTCACCAGGGAATCCGGTCCAGTGGAGGGGTTGCGAAACCTGCGGCAGCTGGGAGTGCGGCCACTGGTTAAGCCGGTGAGCGGCGTAGCGAACGGCGAACGGCCACAAAAAATGGGGTGCACTGGCATGGATCATGGAGGTACGAGCCACCTCCATGACCAAACCGATGCGTTGTTCAGTGACCCCAATCTACTGCGGGGAAAATCCGGGAGGGTGTACGACTGGGTGATGCCCTCCGCACGATAGAACTGGCCAAGCCGACCGGAGGCGAACTCGCCGCCACGGTCGGAGTGGAGACGCAGCATAGGGAGGCCGCGGTGGACTCGCGCAGCTATGACCCATGGGATAAGGACGTCAGGCACGTCGTCCTTCCGCTCCAGGGGAAACACCGTGGTGTAGCGCGTGTAGTCGTTGACAATCACTAGGAAGTAGCGCTCTCGACGCAACCCAGGGACGGGGGCTGGGCCCCAAACCTCCAGGTGCAGGGTCTAGAGTGGCGCAGCGCAGTGGTAGGGGGAAGCGAGGAGGAGTGAGGTGCACAACGCAGCCGGCCCTCAACGCAACGCGTGCACGGCCACGCAGGAGAGGGAGGAAGGGTAGGGAGCGACGCAAGGAGACCAAAGACAAGACCGTGATGGGACATGTGATGCAGACGCGGGAGTGCAAGGTGACCTAGGCAGTGGTGCCACAGAAGCGACCAACACGAGCAAGCCGCAGCGACCTTAGTCGCCGCGGACACCAGGGGGGACGCCCCTATAGGGAGGGAAACAATGTCTAGCATAACAAGGCTAGATACGGGGGAACGTGGTCAGAGGGGCTCCAGTGGTAGCCTCGGTACAGACCGCGTACCGCTCGTATCCGGGGAATGCAGTGGTGACACCAAGGTCCTGAAAACAGCCGACACCAACTAGGTTCCTGGAGAACGAGGGGATGTGCAGGCCTGTAAGGGAGCCCGAGGGGACTGCCGGACAGGGAAGGGTGGTGGAACTACGGGCAACTACCAGACCTGAAGAGGGGTCAGCAAGCGCTAGAGCGGTGGGGGCAGTAAGCGGCGTGAGTGCAGTGTGGTCACGAAAGAAGCAGGCGGATGCGCCAGAGTCGAGTGTGAAGGAGAGCGAGGTAGTAGCTCCAGCCGGCGAAGGGGCTAGCGTAGAACCTAGGCTAAACAAGGCAGGGGGTCCTAAGCGTGACGCAGTAGGGGAGCCTAGGCTACACTCAGGGGACACACCTACTCTAGGCAACACCGGGTAATAGGGTCCAATCACACAAGAGTCATCAGCATACATGACATACATAGCAGTCCTAATCTGATCCATGTCAAGCTCAAAGATGTGCACACGACGGCGAGCCAAGGCGGATCAGTCAGGAGGGTCCGACGTGGGACCGAAGCGGTGACGAAAGAGGTCGTCCAGGTGGTAGTAGCAGCAATCAATGGTGTGGCTGCAACGAAAGCAGACGGTGCTGCGGTGGGGGGCGGTCTGAAGCTGATTCTGACAGATGACCGCACTGGATCCTCCACTCGAGACGGAGCTGCGCCCCCAACCACCACGACCACCCCCACCAGCACCGCCAGTCCACCACAACAGCGGGGGTCCCCACGGCGACTACAGCTGCCGCTGAGTCGGCTGCTGCTACTGCTGCTGAGGCTGCGGCTGCTGCTGCTCTGGGGCACCAGTCCTGGTCTCCTCGTCGGAACCACCTTTCCCACCCCCACCTCCTCCACCCTCACCTCCCCCACCACCCTTCCCTCTGCCATGCCCCCCCTTGGGGCGGCGGCCCCTACTCGGACGCGACTGCACTGAGGCCGCAGCGGCGGTCGCAGCAACAGTGGCAGAGACGTTTGAGTAAGTGCACTGGGAGGGAGCACAACCATGAAAGATAGGGACCGGCACAGTACCGCTAGACTGAGCGATAAGGCGCTGGCTGGTCTCTATCGCGGACTGGGCAGTGACAAAGGCAGTGAGGGTGGGTTCAATGGGGTGCTGACTAAGGAAGTGGTCGCCGGCAGTGGCTAGGCGGTTAGGAAGGCACGTGGCAATGAGGTAAAGGGTAGCGCAAAGCGGCGGCAGAAAAGCAGTGAGCTGAGCCTCAGTGCTAGCGGTGCGGTAGCTAGTCTCTAGTGCGTGGAGGTGAGTGGCAAGATCGGCGATAGTGGGGAAGGATGCAAGATCTGGTAACAGCATGGGGAGGATCAGGCTGCCAGTAGAGGCGGAGGCTGGGGTGGAATAGCGCACGATGACTGCATCTAAGAATTCCTTGGCGTTCACTACAGCGGTAAAGCGGGGACGCTCAGACAGGGGAAGTGCGTGACTAATAGCAAGCTGCGCAACTGCGCCGCGCGACTCCCAGACAGTGCAAGCAAGCGCATCAGCGGAAAAGGCCTCACGCTCAGTAGTGGTGGGGGCGTCAGGGAGGGCAACACGCACAGCAGGGCGGGGAAGAAGGCCATCAACATGAACAGCCAGGGAGTGACCGTCTTGGCGCTGACCTGTACGGTGACAGCGCAGGTCGACGAGCCACGCCTCGAAGTCGATCGCCCGGCCCTCCACGTCCAGGCGGAGCAGTGAGTCCACCATCACCACGGCTGCAGTAGCTGGCTGCCGCTGACAAGGAGAGGAGAAAAGTCGGAGGAGGGCGGCGGAGAGCGGTAGAGTGAGGTATAGTGCGGTGGAGAGTGGTGGAGTGAGGTGGAGTGAGGTGGAGTGCAGTGGAGGGTGGTAGAGTGCGGTGGAGTGCAGTGGAGGGCGGTGGAGTGTGGTGGAGTATGGTAGAGTGCGGTGGAAAGTGGTGAAGGCTGCCGGGGGGAGCGTCGGCTCAGTGGGGGGAGCCAAGGCCGGCGGGGCAGTGCAGCTCGGCAGTCGGAAGAGCCGGGGTGGGCTGGGACTGGCGGAGAGCAGAAGGCGCGGGGCCGGCAGGCGCGAGGCTGGCAGGCACGGGGCCAGTAGGCGCAGGGCTGGCAGGCGCTGGGCCAGCAGGCGCGGGGCCAGTAGGTGCGGGGCTAGCGAATGCGGGGCTAGAGGCGCGGGCCTGGCGAATTCGGGGCCAGCGAGCGCGGAGCTACGGGCGGCTAGCTACGGGGGGCTCAACGGACAGCTGGAGACGGGCAGCTAGGTACGGGCGGCTAGAAACGGGCGGCTAGGACTAGGCCTAAGGCGGAAGCGCGGGTGGGCGGAGGGGACCTAACCTAGCGTGATACCATATCAAAGTTAGAATGAATGAATAGAAAGAGGCAAACAGGTTGGTTTTATCTAAGTGGTTGTACCCTCTAAGAGTACATAAATGCAACATGTTATTATAGGCTAGTTAGGTGTATGCCTTTAGGGAGTACAACCCCCTAGGTAAGACCATTCTGTACTGTACTTTCTA
This sequence comes from Closterium sp. NIES-67, assembly GCA_027943415.1. Classification (NCBI taxonomy): domain Eukaryota; kingdom Viridiplantae; phylum Streptophyta; class Zygnematophyceae; order Desmidiales; family Closteriaceae; genus Closterium; species Closterium sp. NIES-67. Next base: position 389,150 of record BQMB01000774.1, read on the forward strand.
ACTTATCTCGTTACTCTAAGATGGTATCACGTAGGTCCCGTCCTCCCACCCGCTTCCGCCCTCGCCCTTCCCCTAGTGCCCCGCTAGTCCCTTAGCGCCCCGCTGGCCCCGCTAGTCCCTTAGCACCCTCCTAGCCCCGTACGCCCTGCTGGCCCCTTGGCGCCCCACTGGCGCCGTTCGTCCTGCTGGCCCAAATGCGCCCCGGTGGCCCGTTAGCGCCCCCCACCTGGCCCCGTACGCCTTGCTGGCCCCTGCGCGCCCTGCTGGCCCGTTAGCGCCCCGCTGGCGCCGTTCGTCCCACTGGCCCCTAAGCGTCCCGCAGGCCCGTTAGCGCCCTCCTGGCCCCGTATGACCCGCTGGCCCCCAGGCGCCCCGCTTGCCCGTTAGTGCCCTCTGGGCCCTGAACGCCGTGCTAGCCCCGCCGCGCCCTGCTAGCCCTGTGCGCCTCGCTTGCCTCGTGCGCCCCGTACGCCCCATACGCCCTATTCTCACAGGTTTCGTCGTGCCCCGCTGGCCCCCATTCGTGCTGGCCCCGTGCTCCTTCCTGGCCCCGTGCACATTGCTGGCCCCGTGCACCTTGCTGGCCCCGTTCCTGCCTAGCAGGCCCCCTAGCTCCCTGCTGGTCCCTTGCTCCCCGCTGGCCTCGTTCGAGCCAGCTCTCGTTCCTGCTGTCGCCGTGCCGTCGCCGTGACGTCGCCGAGCCATCGCCGTTCCGCCGCCGTGCCGCCGCTGTGGCGCCACCATGACGTCGCCATGACGTTGCCGTGCCGCTGCCGTGCCGCCGCCGTAACGTCACCGTGCCGCTGCCGTGCCGCCGCCGTGCAGCCGCCGTACCGCCGACGTGCAGCCACCGTGCCGCTGCCTCTGAGGTCGTGCGATGGCGGACGCTGTCCTGCGCGTGGACGCGGAGGGGTGCGCGATCGACTTCGACGCCTGGCTTGTCGACCTTCGCAGATACCTGATAGGTCAGCGCCAGGATGGCCACTCCCTGGCTGTTCAAGCTAATGGCTTGCTTCCCCGCCCCCCCGCGCTTGTTGCCCTCACTGACGCCCCCTCCACTGCTTAGCGTGAGGCCTTTACCGCTGCTGCACTTGCTCGCGCTGTCTGGGATTCGAGCAACGCCGTAGCACAGCTTGCCATTAGTCATGCCCTCCCCCCGTCTGAGCGTCCCCGCTTTACAGCTGTAGCGAACGCTCAAGCGTTCTTAGAGGCAGTTGTTGATCGCTACTCCACGCCCGCCTTTGCCTCCGCTGGACGCTTGATCCTCCCTATGCTTTTCCCTGACCTAGCGACCTTCCCCACTGTCGCTGACTTAGCCACTCACCTCCGTGCACTCGAGGCTAGCTACCGCGCCGCTAGCACTGAGGCTCAGCTCACTGCCTTCCCACCGCCGCTGTGTGCTACCCTTTACCTCTTAGCTACGCGCCTTCCGGACCGCTTAGCCACTGCCCACGACCACTTCCTTAGTCAGCACCCCGGTGATCTCACCCTTGCCGCATTTGTCGTTGCCCTCTCCGAGATAGAGACTTGCCAGCGTACTATCGATCAGTCGAGTCGTACTGTGGCAGTCCCTATCTTTCAGGGCTGTGCACCCTCCCAGTGCACTTACTCTGATATTTCTGCCATTGTCGCTGAGACAGCCCCTGCTGCTGAGACCACCGCTGCGGCCGCCGCGCAGCCGCGTCAGCGTAGGGGCCGCCGCCCCAACGGGGGGCGTGGTGGAGGTCAGGGTGGTGGGGGTGGTGGGGGTTGTGGCGGTGGGGGCGGGGACAGCGGTTCCGACGAAGGGACCGGGGCTGGTGCCCCAGAGCAGTAGCAGCAGCAATAGCAGCAGCCACAGCAGCAGCAGTCGCAGCAGCCGCAGCAGCAGCAGTCGTGGGGTCGCCTCCCGCCGGAGTGGCCCGGTGCCTTTGGTGGTAATGGCCGAGGTGGCGGCCCTCACAGCTCTTTGGCATCTCTAGCACTGAGGGGTGCCAGTACAAGTTGCAGACTGGCCCCTTCCGCGGCACCGTATGTGGTCGTCCGCAACCTACCACCCGCTGCTTCCGCCGCCTCGACGACCTCTTTCGCCGCCGCTTCGGCCCGACACCAGACCTCCCCGACTATTTCAGTCTTGCGCGCCATCGTGTGCCTGTTTTTGAATTAGACATGGATCAGATTTGTTCTGCTTTGCATTCACTGTATGCTGATGCCTCTTTTGTTACTGGACCTTATTACCCTATGTTGCCTAGTTTAGGTGTGCCCACTGTGTGTAGTCTAGACTCCCCTGCTACGTCAGGCGTAGGACCTTCTGCCTTGTTTAGTCTAGGCTCCACGCTCTGTCCTCCGCCGGCTGCAGCTTTTGCGTTGCTCTCCTTTACGGTTGACTCTCGTGCGTCTGCCTACTTCTTCCGCGACCACACTGTGCTCACACTGGTTGCCGCCCCTGCTGCTGTCGCGCTTGCTGACCCCTCCTCCAGTTCGGTAGTTGCTCGTAGCTCCACTACCCTTCCATGTCCAGCGGTTCCCTCAGGCTCCCTTACGGACCTACTCATCCCCTCGTTCTCCAGGATCCTAGTTGGTGTCGGCTGACTTCACGACCTCGACGTCACTACTACGTTCCCTGGTCACAAGCGGTACAGGGTCTGTACCGACGCCGCTACAGGTACCCCCCTCACCACGTTCCCCCGAGACCCTCGGTCTGGCCTGTTTACCCTCGACACGAAGTCCCCCTTGGTAAGGGCGTCCCCCTAGGTGCCTGCGTCTACTCAGGTCGCTGCGGCCTGCTCGTGTCGGTCGATCACTCATCCGTCACTTCTAAGGCACCACCGTCTAGGTCACCCCGCACTCCCTCGTCTGTGTGACAAGTCTCAGCACGGTCTCGTCCTAGGTCTCCCTGCATCGCTCCCTGCCCTCTCTTCCTTGCTTGCGCCGCCGTGCACGCCTTCTATCAAGGGCCGGCTGCACCGTGCTCCTCACTCCTCCTTGCTTCGCCCTGCCACCGCGCCACTCTAGACCCTGCACCTGGACGTCGGGGGCCCCGCCCCCGTCCCCGGGCCACGTCGAGAGAAGCTACTTTCTAGTGCTAATCGATGACTACATGCGCTACACCACGGTGTTTCCCCTGGAAAGGAAGGCCGACATGCCAAACGTTATTATCCATAGATCGTAGTTGCGCGTGTCCACCGCGGTCTCCCCGTGCTATGTCTCCACTCCGACCATGGTGGCGAGTTCGCCTCAGGTCGGCTCGCCCAGTTCTGTCGTGCGGAGGGCATCACCCAGTCGTACACCCTGCCGAACTCCTCGCAGTAGAATGGGGTCGCTGAGCGACGCATCGGTTTGTTCATACAGGTGGCTCGTACCTCCATGATCCATGCCGGTGCACCCCATTTTCTGTGGTCGTTCGCTATTCGCTATGACGCTCACCAGCTTAACCTGTGGCCACACTCCCAGCGGCCGCAGGTTTCGCCGACCCTTCTCTGGACCGGGTTCCCTGGTGACATGTCTGCGTTCCACGTCTGGGGCTGCCTTGCACACGTTCGTGCCTCTAGCACGGACAAGCTCACTGCCCATACAATCCCTTGTGTCTTCCTTGGCTTCCCCCTCGACTTGTCTGACTGGCACTTTTACCACCCGCCGTCCCACCGCTTCTTTCACTCGCGTGACGTCACCTTTGACGAGTCTGTCTCCTTCTACCACTGCATTCCCCACAGAGGTCTCCCGGTTTTCCCGCCCCTGTTTCTGGTTCCCACTACCCTGGTAGCCCTTGCTCCTCTCCCCTCCCATCCTGCCCCATCTGGTGTGTCTCACATCACTCCCCTCCTGTCAGTTGTCCCGCTCGAGAAGTCGCCTTAATCTGGTGGCCCCGTGGCTCCGTTCTTGCCGTCGGTCTCCGCCCCAGTGTCTCCTCCTCCGCTGTTGCAGCAGCAGCCGCCGTCGCCGCAGCAGCAGGAGCTGCAGTCGCCACCGCCGCAGTCTCCGCCGAAGCAACATCCGCCGCAATGGTCCACGGGTCTAGGGGGTGGCAACGGTGCTGGAGAGGGTTCCCGTTCTAGGGGTGCTGGCGTGGAGCTTCTTGGCGGTAGCCATGGTACAGCTGGAGGTTCTGGTGTCGGCATGGAGCCGCAACCGTGGAAGTCGTCGTCGGTGCCGACCCTTTGCCTCCTCGGTCAACCTTCACCCGACCCCCCGCCTACGCCTCCTTCGCCGCCGCCTCCCCTGCATGTTTACGACCCTATGTTTCCTCTGCCGGACTCGTCGCCGGCTCGTTTTCACCCTCGTTCCCCTCTGGTGTCTCCTCCTCTGTCTACTGACCCGACGCCTCCTTCTCACGTCTGGTCTCGCCGTCCCTCTCATGCTCATCCTGTCTCTCCTAATCCCCGCTCTCACCCTATGTTGCTTCGTTCTCACGCGTCTCGTCCTCCCCTCCTCCCGTCGCCTCCTCCGTCATCGCTTGTTGTCACACCGCCTCATTTCTCTGACTTCCTTCGTGCTGCTAAAACCCCTTGTTCCTCGAGTCCTTGCATCGCTCGTTACCGACCCCTCTGTTCCTGTCTCCAGTCTTGATGCGCTTGTTGCTGCCGTTGCTGACTTTGCCTCTACCCGCCGCTTTGACTACGCCACCGCTCTGGTCTCTGACCTTTCCTGTACTCCGTCCGTAAGGTGTGCTCCTGCCCTCGGTAGTGATGTCGTAGAGGACAGGCAGTTCGAGCTAGCTTTCATGTCCGAGGCTGCGCCTCATCTTTGCACCATGCTGCTAGACCCTGAGGGTGACCCAACTGCCCTCGACATCTCGACACCTCGCACCTACGCTGAGGCCACCTCGGGACCCTGGGCCTCACAGTGGATAGCTGCCATGGAGCAGGAGATGGCATCTTGGAGATCCACCGGCCCCTTCGTCGACGCAGTTCCCCCACCTGGGGTGAACGTAGTCGATGGCCGGTGGCTCTTCAAGGTGAAGCGCCCCCCTGGAGAGCCGCCTGTGTTGTAGGCGCGCTACGTGGCTAGAGGCTTCAGTCAGGCGAGGGTGTTGACTACTTTCAGACCTGCGCCCCGTCCTCGAAGATCATCACTCTTCGGGCACTGCTACACGTAGCAGCAAAGCGGGACTACGAGCTGCACTCTCTCGACTTCTCGTTAGCGTTTCTTTAGAGCAGTCTGCACGATCAGGTCTACCTACGTTGCCCACCAGGCTTCACTGGTTCGTTCGACCCTGGGACCGAGTGGCTGTTTCGTCGCCCGGTTTACGGCCTGCGGCAGGCGCCCCGCGAGTGGCACGACACGCTGCGTGCTACCCTAGCTGACCTGCAGTTCTTTCCATCCACGCTGCATTCTGGTCAAACCCCGTTGTACATCCCTGTCTACGTTGACGACCTAGTCTTTGCTACTGCAGACATAGACGCACTGGCCTCCGTGAAGGCTGAGCTGCTGGGGAGACACACCTGCACTGACCTCAGAGACATGCGTCGCTACTTTGGCCTGCAGATCTCCAGGGCCAGAGCAGCGCACACCATCACTCTTACACAGTCACACTTGGTGCGCCAGGGCCTTCAGAGGTTTGGCCTTCAGTTCTCTTTTGCACAGCCCACGCCTCTGCCTGTAGATCATGGGCTCTCGGCTCCAGTCCCTGAGGAGCATGTAGAGCCTAGTGGTCCGTACGCGTTGCCTCATGTACCTGATGACTTGCACCGGTCCAGATCTCACATACTCTCTCAGCATGTTGGCTCGCTTTGTGGCCACAGGCAGACACCGACCACAACACTGGTCGGCCGCTAAGAGTGGGCCGGAGTAGCTGGGCGGGAGTAGCTGGGTGGGCGTAACGGGGCCGGGCTGGCGCTAGGAGTTGGCTGAGCGGGCGTCACGGGGCCGGGCTGGCGCTAGGAGTTGGCTGAGCGGGCGTCACGGGGCCGGGCTAGCGATGGGAGGGGCCGAGTAGGCGCTAGGAGGGGCCTGGTGGGCGCTAGGAGGGGCCGAGCAGGCGCTGTGAGCCGGCGGGCGCGACGGGCCGGGCGTGCGCGGAGGGGCCAGGCGGGCGCGACGGGGCCAGGCGGGCGCGACAGGGCCAAGCGGGCGCGACGGGGCCAGGCAGGCGCGACGGGGCCAGGCGGGCGCGACGGGGCCAGGCGGCCGCGACGGGGCCAGGCGGCCGCGACGGGGCCAGGCGGCCGCGACGGGGCCAGGCGGCCGCGACGGGGCCAGGCGGGCGCGACGGGGCCAGGCGGGCGCGACGGGGCCAGGCGGCCGCGACGGGGCCAGGCGAGCGCGACGGGGCCAGGCGGGCGCGACGGGCCAGGCGGGCGCGACGAGGCCAGGCGGGCGCGACGGGGCTAGGCGGGCGCGACAGGGCCAGGCGGGCGCGACAGGCCAGGCGGGCGCGACGGGGCCAGGCGAGCGCGACGTGTTATGTGATGTCATCATATGCTATCACATTCTGTCTGCCTCCCATCCCTTGTTTCAATTCGCATGTATGGTTTGACTGTGTGTGAAAGAATTTGTGTGGTGTGTGTGGGAATGTGTTTTGTGTTATTCTGTCTGAGCAGGTATCTGTGATGATAGATCTTGAGAAGATCTTTTCGATGCAACAAGAATCGCTTCAATTGGAGCAAGAACGCGAAAGCTATGAAGATTCGAAGTTCAAGCGGTTGCGTTACAATTGCGTCGGTTACAAAGTGAAGTTGTGGGGTGACTCTATATGGAGTTGGGACCATTAGGGGTTGGGGAAATTCGTCACTCTACTGTAGCAGCTGCAAATTGGTTGGGAACAACCAAGCTTGGTTGGCAAGGGTGGCCAACTTGGATGGATTGGTTGGGATGGGACAAATGTCAAAGTTGGGGTTTCTATAGGGGGGGAATCTTTGTGCTTATGGGGTTTCCTTGGTTGGGGACTCTCTTGGGGACCTTCCCTCTCGTCCCTCTCTTCCCATCCCAACCTTTCTCTTGCTCCTCTAATTCCTTGTGCGATTCTTGAACTTTGATTGAACTTTTTGAGTTTGAGTTAAGTTCTCCTCCTACAGCTTACCCCCAGTGCGTCGAAAGACATAGCGTCGCGAATACTCCATCAATCAACGTGATTCAAATTGAGAACGGTAGCTAAGATTACAAGCTACAACATATCCGAGTTTTGCAACATTCCAACGGCTAGTTTTTCGTCGACGCCGTTTCTTGTGAAGACGACTTTTTTGTCCAAAATTTCAGATTTATATTTTGAGTAATTCTAGCTCCTAAGTTCACCTAGACTCCGTCCTTAATTCTAACACGACGGGGTCAGGCGGGCGCGACGGGGCCAGGCGGGCGCGACGGGGCTAGGCGGGCGCGACGGGCCAGGCAGGCGCGACGGGGCCAGGCGGGCGCGACGGGCCAGGCGGGCGCGACGGGGCCAGGCGGGCACGACTGGGCCAGGCGGGCGCGACGGGCAAGGCGGGCGCGACGGGCCAGCCGGGCGCGACGGGGCCAGGCGGGTTTGACGGGGCCAGGCGGGCGCGACGGGCCAGGCGGGGGCGACGGGCCGGACGGGCGCACTAAGGGCCGGGCGGGCTCTACGAGCCGGGCGGGCGCTAGGGCTAGCTAGGGGGCAAGAGGCTAGGGCGCGGGCGGAAGCGGGTGGGTGGACCTAACCTACTTCTGATACCATGTTAGAATGCAAGAATGAATGACTAGTATGAGAAACCTAGAACATATACCTGTTGGGGTTGTACTCACTAGAAGCACACACCTAGGCTAGCCTAAAACTTCTACATAATATGTATAAGTTGACACCTTCGTCCTTTCGTGTTCTTTCGTTCAACCTCCTCGTGTAACCTCCGTTGATTACACGATAAGATTTTCCTCGAGTGTAGTGTTACACTTCAGAAACTCTCAAGTCTTCGAGGTATTTCCAACATAGCCTATAAGGTATATACATTATATGTTTGACAACACTACCGTGAAGTCCTCTGTTTCAAACACCAGCCAGACAGCACTCATATTTCATATAATTTATATATATATTCGTTTAGGCTTGGTAGATGTACTCATTACAGGATCCTACTGTAGAGGGGATAACCCCCCCTGCTTCTATCTCTTCCTCCTCCTAGACGATGCCTCTTTTCCCTCATCAACTTTTCTCCCTCAACATTTCCTATGCCTAGCTAGCTCAGCTCTTTAACAGAGGGTGGGTACGGAAGAGGCAGGAGAGGAGGAAGGCATAATGTGTGCGCTTATTGGGGACCCAGAGATGTGGGATGCGTGCACTGCACGCAAGGCATCCAGCAGTAAAAAGGCGAAAAACCCCAGCTATCGTTAGGAAAAGGCGAAAGATGTTTTCAGCACAAGATTTTGAACAATCAGGTTGCTTGGTACAACACGCCTATTTGAGCTTTCCCCGCAGCTTCACCCCCAGCACTCTTTCCATCTTCCCCAGAATCTGTGGGTTAGGTATGGCCTTCCCGCACTCGTACTCTTGGACAACTTGAGGTTTCTGCGGGGAAAACAAAGAGAAAAAGGAGCGAAGACGAAGGGTTGAGAAACTAATTACAAAAACGAACCCTACAAAATCGGCCCGCGAAACGATGCGGGACCCAGTGAACCTGTCCCAAAAACTGAATTTAAAACTCCCGAACTTGGGAAAGAGAAAATCTCACGATCCCACAAGAAAAACACCGTCGATGTCAGCAAACATCATGCCTTCTGAAGATCCCAACTTGTTCTCGAAAAAACATCTAAGACGTTACCTCATTAATCTTCTGCGCCAGCTGGGCCTGCGTGAGCTTGGCGTCCAGCCTGGCCTTTTGAATCGCCGTCTTCACGTCTACCGACACCTTCTCGTGAGCCAACACGTCCGTCTCCTCCGCCAGCTTTCGGGAGTGCATCGCGGGATTCACTGCACTCCCGGACTTGTTAGTTCCTGCATCGTACTTCTTGACAGACTCTATCGCTGCTCCTTGCCGCCTCGCTGCGTTCACGAGTTTCGGATCCTTGGTGTCGGCGGCCTTCTGTGGCCGCTTGTGGATGACGACTGGATCCCAGTCTTGGGAAAACGCACCGGCGGATCGGTTCGGCATGGTTGATAGCGGTTGAGATTCGAAAAGCTAGGACGAGGACCAGACGAAAGAGGATGGAAGTCGGAGTCGCAAAGACGACGAGACAGAGAGGCAAGTGGGGAGATAAGAACAGATGTGCCTTCTTATCTCTCAACAGATGGGAGATGGCTCTCACAAGAAAATGAACTGGGAGTCTTCCGAGACAAGGCACCGAATTCACCGAGGTAGGCAAGGCAAATCGGGTAATTGGAGGAACTCTCCATGCAATATGCGTGTTGGTGTGGCGAAAGCAGCTCTCTCGGGGTTGACGGAGAGGGGAGGGGTTTGGATGATGATACCTGGGGGGAAACGGGTGCGGGGAAGCGCGGTGGCGGGTGGGGAGGTTAGGGCTTGGTAGGTTGGGGGAAGTGGCAGAAGCGAGAGCGCCGAAGGGCAGGGGTAATGTCAGACGACCGCCTGGGCTAACCGCTTGGCTTCATTTCCGCGAATGACCTCCCTGATTCATGTCCGCCCGCCAGCATGGCTCGAGCGGAGCCTTGAGATTGCCAAGAAAGGGCGCAAAGCTCCAAGGTTCTTGCGGACTCCATGCTTTCGCCAACCTTCCTGATCGCACACTTGAGCTGTAACACCGAAGAGCCATGTCGCAACAAGGGCAAACCAAACCACAAAAGCAACTTACGATGACGTGGAACGGACGGCTCACGTGAATTGACCGTCTGGTAGGTTCCGTGACTGACTGCTCTGAGAGGGTTTGGGGTTTGGGGAACAGAAGGCGTGGTAAAAGTGCGCATTCGTCGTTTGAAGTGTGTTGTGATGAGGTCTAATGTTGGTCTGTAATGAAGCTCAAAGAGCGTGATACGGATTGATTAGCAAGATAAACAAGGGAAAGTATATCGGCGCTCAATATTAGGGGCCTCGATAACATGTACGCTCAGTGGCACGATAAAAACAATCAGAATTAGCGAGTTCGCAACATGACTCATCAGTCGGATTCCACCGCTAGTCAGAAACTGCAGGGAAAAAGTTATACGAATGGTCAGTAGAAGTAACCCCCGCCCGTCTCGGAACGTTTTCCCGCCCGCGCCAGTCCGAGTTCGTCATCATTGTGGCTGGCGCAATATTTTTCCCGAGCTCCAGGCGCAGTTCAAGCGAAAACCGCAGAATGCTCAAATTTAGATTCATTGAAACTTTGTTAGTCGAGAAACACGAAAACACGATTTTGTTTCGAAGCACATACTTTCGTCACGGAGGGTAGCGCGTCCCGCGATGACTAAAAATAGCGGCTTTTGTTAAACAAGCTAGGCTAGGGAAGGAGCCATGGAATAGCATAAGAGGGTTTAGCTATGAGGGATTGTCGAGAGAGAAAAGGGTTTGGGATTAGAAGAGAGAGGGATACAAGGAGGGAGTTGTACCCTCTATAGTAGGATCCAGCAAGACCTACCAAGCCTACAATGATATATATATAATATAATTTCAACACACCCCCTAGGCTTGGTAGTCACAAGCCCAACCCACATGCAACGCCTCTAAGCCTAGCACCCACATACCCTGCAGCAGAGGTGACTGCAGGGAAGGAAGGCGCTAGGCCTTCTTGAGCTGCAGCGGGGCGGAGCCAGCTGGCGGGGCGAGCTCGGGACCGACGCTGCCAGCTGGGACTGGCGCTGCGAGTTGGGACCAACGCGGCGAGCTGGGTCCGACTCGGCGAGCAGGGTCCGACACGACGAGCTGGGGAGGCGCGGCGAGCTGGAGTGCGGGCTTGCTGCCTGGTGCCTAAACCAGTATGCAGCCCACCGCCGCCCGTACGCTAACGCGACGACGGCGGCACGACGCAGCCGCCACGTCGATGCTGCCACGGCAGCGCGACAACGCCACCATGGCAGCACGACACGGCCGCCACGGCAACGCGGAAGTAACGAGAAGTGGGGGAGTACGCGGCGTAAGCGTGAGGAGGCAGCCCAGCAGGGCGGACCTCCGGCTCTGAAACCATATTAAACAAGCTAGGTTAGGGAAGGAGCCATAAAATGGCGCGAGAGGGTTTAGCTAGGAGGGATTGTCGAGAGAGAAAAGGGATTGGGATAAGAAGGGAGAGGGATACAAGGAGGGAGTTGTACCCTCTACAATAGGATCCAGCAAGACCTACCAAGCCTACAATTATATATATATATATATATAATATAATTTCTACAGTTTTGTCTCTACCACATTTACGGAAAAAAAAAGAGTCAGGTCATAAAACTTGTTGTCATTCCCGAGTCGCCCGAAAACAATAACATTTATAGATAGCTACAGTGGCGGAAACAATTGTCCGTATGTTTTGCATTAATTCGGGCTTTAGGTTTTCAGACCACTATATATTAAGCCTTAATGTTCAATTGTGGTATGATTTGGGAGGGGCACATAGTGGATGCGTTCACACCACAAATATCCAGAATAGTACATTGGATCTGACTCATATCCCAAAACATATACAAAGGGTACATTCGGACAAATAGTTCCAAGCAGAGAGAGCAAACTTCAAAAGTGTGTTTCTAGTTCCTAGCCCTCCGACCTTTGGCCTTGATCACCGCCCGCACCCTCCTCGGCGAGCTGTCGATGAGGCCAAAGCAAACCTCGGCATGGATCTTCTCCCATTCTTCCTGGACCAGCTCTTAAAGCTCCAGCATTCCAGAGGAAGACCTTTTATGCTTGTTTAGCCCCCTTTTCAGGTAAGCCCAGAGGTTGAGGTTTGATGAGAAAGAAGGCCACTCCAAGGCTACATACTCATGTTCTCCAAGTCATTCATGCTCTAGGCATAACAAATTCTTGGGGTCATTGTCCGCACCGAGATGACCTCAGAGGGGAAAATGCTATAGAAACGGATTGTCAATTCGAGTACGTCATGCAAAATTTCCCCATACACGGGCCTCTCCATGCGTCCGTCAATTTTGCGTTTGAACCCCACCCCCGCAGATGCCACACATCCCTATACTATTACCGATCCTTGTCCCCATGGTTTATCGTCTGTTTGATTTGGTGGTGTTGCAGGGTTGTGCCTTCACGAATCCAGGCAAACGCGCGGCCATTGGAGCTAAAGCAGTTGATGTTGGTCCCATGTGACCATATCACATGCTTTCGAACACTAATTGTCCACTCAGCATGCGACTCCACGAATTGTAGCCGGCCCCTGATATTTTTCTAGAACAATCATGGCTTCTATGACTGTTGCACTATGACCAGACCCGCAGACTCTAGTGTGTTTTTAAAGGTGCAAGGGTGCATAGTCAACCGTGCAACGTTACTCTAAGTTTCGCGGTGTCTACGCTAAATTTGGCCGCTCTATTTGTGATTTTACCCTACAATGGTACGACGAAAACGATCCATGATAAGATGTGCCCGACCGACTAATTGCATATTTGGCCACACCTCAGCATGGCTAGTCTCAAAGATACCATTCAATCCAAAATCGTCCACAATACTCTTGCCTACGCCCAACATTTTCACGATTTCCCTAGTGCTCACCCCCTTATGCAAATTGGTGGGTCCAGGAAGAGTGCAAGAAGTTCCCTGCTGAGGTTTGTATTAACCTCGTAGGTTACATGCCTAGGAGGGTGCGGGTGGTGAACAAGGCCAAAGGTTGGTGGGCTATGTACCAAAAACGCAGTTCTAAAGTTTGCTCTCTCTGCTTGGAAATATTTGTCCAGATGTACCATTTGTATATATTTTGGGATATGAGTTGGATCTCATGTACTATTCTGGATATTTGTGCTATAAATACATCCACTATGTGCCCCTCCAAAATTGCACCACCATTAAACATTAAGGCTTACTGTATAGTGGTCTGAAAACCTAAACATCAAATGTTATGCAAAACATACGGACAATTGTTTCCTTCATTGTACAAGGGTTTATTTTTGGGAAATGAATATGTTTAAAAGCACGTAAAGGTACTCTCAAAACCGCAATACAAAAAATCTATTAGAATTCTGTCGGTTGTCTTTTGATTTTTTTTTTCAAGAAATGTATTTACAGGAAAAGTTTTCCTCCGAATTACGACTGTACATGTCTTGTCATGCTTGAAACAAATAAGCGCACGCGCACTACAGTTTAATGTTCACGCCTAATTGGCTTAGCGCCGATCCCAGATAGATTTTCCCTTTCGTGTCAAATGTTTTCCTTTTTTGTGCGCTTGTTAATTTTTGAAAAATGTCGCACCCGATGTGGCCTAGTTAGCGTATGTGACCTAATGTACAAGGTTTCAATTTTGGAAATTTGTATGCGCAATGTCCAACGATTTTTAATTTGGGAATACTGTACGTAGTTCTCTCGTAATGCGCCTGGAGCTTGGGAAAATTATGGCGCCAACCGCAATGATGACGAAATTGGGCTGGCGCGAGCGGGAAAATGTTCAGAGACTGGCGGGGGTTACTTCTACTGACCATTCGTGGAACTTTTTTCCTGCAGTTTCTGACTAACGGTGGAATCCGACTGATGAAACATGTTGCGAACTCGCTAATTCCGATTGTTTATATCGTGTCACGGACCGTACATGTTATCGAGGCCCCTAATACTGAGCGCCGATATACTTACAGGAGGGTAGGCGGTAGCCAGGCTTGCACTGTCTCAATCTTGCGCAGGTCCACTTCTACGCCCTTAGTGGAAATCACGTGTCCCAGAAATTCCAAGTGATCTTTTAAAAACTCGCACATAGATCCCTTCACGAGCAGTCGATGCTCCTGCAGTAGCGTGAAAATTGCTTCGAGGTTTTTCAAGGGCTGCTCCCGGGTCTCGTTGTAGATCACGATATCGTCCAGGTAGACTATAACACACTTACAGTATCTACGAGGGAACTGAAGTTCTGGTACATAGTCATATGAAAATTCGCCGGGGCGTTCGTCAGACCGAAGGGCATAACTACATACTCAAAACTCCCATACCTAGAGCGATATGCAGTCTTGTGAAAGTCAGCTGCGACTACTCGAATCCAATGGTAACCTCCTCGTAAATATATTTTGGAGAAGAGCCGAGCTTTGCAAAGTTGGTCGATCAGTTCGTCGGTGCGTGGAATGGGGTAACGCGACTTGATAGTGACCATGTTCAGTGCTATGTAGTTAGTGCACATTCGGTACCCGCCTTCCTTCTTCGGGGTGAACAGTATGGGGGCGACAAATGGCGAGGAGCTTGGTTGGATGATTTTTTTTCTCCAGTTAGTAATCTAACTGTTTTCGTAATTCCTCTAACTACGGCTGTGTTAGTCGAAATTGCCGCTGCACTGTGGGTTGTGTCCCAAGTTCTAATTCGATTTGATGGTCGAAGGGCCGTTTCGGTGGTAATCCCTCCGGCAGGTCGTCTGGAAGAATCTACGGGAATCTGCGAATCAGCTGTGCTAAATCGGCCGGCACTGCTGCTGTCAGCTTCCCTAAATCGGACGGCTGCGATGCCATGTCGACTGCGCGAACAACTACAGCAAGGACTTCCTCTCCCCGTGCGACCGCTCGTTTGATCACCACTGAGTTCACGTACATCACTCCCCATGGGATCCCCTTCGTCCATTCTAGTAACGCCACACTGCGGCCGTTGATTTTGACGGAACAACTACCGGTCGTCCAGTCAATTTTGGGGTTGAATCATCGCAGCCAATTCCGTCCCAGCAACATATCGAAGCCATTGAGTGTGGTTGCCAGCATCCCCATTGAGAATTTGAAGTCAGCTCCACAGCGAACTCTCATCCTGTCCGTCCGGTCATTTATTGCTAGTGGGGTCCCATCGACTAGTCGGGCGTCAATCTTTGGTAGACACCTATCTAAGGGTAACTTCATTATTTTGGCTTGGGCAAGGTTGATCAGACTGTGGCTGGCGCCCCTGTCCACGAAGATTTTATTTTTTTCCTTTTGAACCCTACCCTCTAAATAAGTAGGGTAATCCACCCCTGCACCCTCCTTATTCAGTCAAGTTTGGTTGATTGCATGGATCGGGTACCAGTACTAGATGAGGGTTATCGGTCACGGGCGAGAAGGTTCCATCAGTAGTAGGCCCGTTAACTATTGATACTCAGTGTTTCCCTTATCGCTGGAACTCCCCTGCCCCTGATTCCGTATCTTCTACTCCTCTGGGCATTCCAACTTGCGGTGTCCTGGTCTGTTATACCCGAAACAGCGACCCTTAAAGGCTGTAACTACTGAGTTCGAGGTTGTAACATCATGTACAGTGGCACGCTGGATTGGTCCCCGAGTGCGACTTATGTCATAGGAACCCGCCCTTGGCTTGAAGAACGAATCCAACCGCTTCGCAACCCTTTGCACCTCCATCGAATATGTAATTTCCCTGATCTGAATTTCTCTGTGCATATTCGGTCAAAGTCCGCCGATGTATCTGCCAAACATTTCGTCAGGGTGAATGTAGCTGACCTGGTCGCATAAATTCTTGAAGCTGCTGGTGTAGTCCAGGACCGATCCGAGTTGGCGCCACGTGCGAAGGCCGTCACACGCTTGGCTGCTTGCATTCCCACACACCACGATTGCCACGTGCTGTACTCGTCCACCTCGCAATAACTTCTTGCCCAGTAATTGGTCGTGCGAGAATTCCCGATCACGCGCGCCGTCGTATCCGGTTCCTGCGACTAAATTATCTGCTGCCACCAATCCCTAGCCGGTCCACGTAGGAGTGACATGACGTATCGGATTTTTTGTGCGTCGTCACTGACGCGGTTGCAGTAAAAAAAAAACATTGAGTAAAGATCCACCCGATGACAGACAAGTTGCCAAGCTGGCTCGAGTCGAATGTGGGCAGCCTCTGAATCTTGAGATGCCTGGCGCCATGTTGACGTTGGCAGTTTGTAGGCCGATCGGAGAGATAACAGGGGGCGGTTGGACTACATTCGTTCTTTCGCCAATTTCCGCTCGTCCAATAGCTGGTGGCGGGTTGTTCGTCGAACCCTCGGGCGAAGCCGCATGTGGTCGCTGATTGTCGCCAGGTATTTCGGAATGCGTCTGGGTTACTTGCTCCTGTTGTCCTTGATTTGTCGTTGGTGCGATCGTGTTGTGTCGTGTCTAAGGCAATCGGCTCCGAAGTGCAGATATCTCATATTCAGCTTGGGCCGTTTTAGCTTGCAGACGCGCCAACTCCTATTGGTACAACTCATGAGGAAGACGGACTTCGTCAAGTGCTGCCGCCCTTCTTCAGGACTCATGGCGGTAGACGCCGACAGATCCACCATTTCACGGAAAGTTTTGGGCGGCTTTCGGCATTCTGGCACTGCGAACAAAGTCGTGGCTGTAGGTAATTATCAATAAATATTAACAGGACAACGGATATATAGAAAGCGCAGGGCGGCAGCCACTCTAAGTGTCGGTATTGCAGCGGAACTAGAGTGCAAGGCTCCGGATCGTTGTCTCTAATGGCCAGGTGTAATGAAGTGGAAAGAGCGTGTGTCAAAGGATTGATTAGCGACGAAACAATACAACTGCACCACATCTAAACGGCAGGGAGCATGGATATAGCTAGCCTAGGAGCACATGGTCATGGCTCGGCAGAGCTACGACGTGTGGTTCGTAAAATGGTGCGGAGTGTCCAGATCCAAGACATGCAACAGCAAGGCGGGCAACAATGTATGCGGTTTGTCAGGAGACCACATTTGGGACCGCGATTTGAATTTCGTGGCAGAGCTGCGCGGCAACCCCGTTATAGCAGTGTACGCCTTACTGACTAAACCCTGTGATAAGGAAATACCATAACCTTACAATGTATATCTTTTGCATGTGTAAGGGAATTGTATTTCCTTATCACAGGTTTAGATAGTAAGGCGTACACTGCGATAACAGGGTTGTCGCCCAGCTCTGTCACAAAATTCAAAACGCGGTACCCAGGTCTCGTGACGCGCCGCATGCATTTTTCCAGCCTTGCTCTTTCATTCCTAGATCTTGACGTTTCGGGCCAATTTACAAACCACACGTCGCAGCTCTGCTGAGCCACAACCGTGTGCTCTAGGCTAGCTATATCCATGCTCCCTGCTGTTTTGATGTTTCCTCAGTGGTATTGTTTCCTCATTACTCAATCCTTTGACATACGCTCATTGCGCTTCATAACACCTAGTATTAGAGCCAACGGTTCTCAGCCTTGCGCTCTAGTTCCGCTGCAAAACCGACATTTAGGGAGGTTGACGCCATGTGCTTATTGCATATCTTGCTGTCTTGGTAATATTAATTGATAACTACCTACAGCCACGACTGTGTTCGCAGTGCCAGCGTGCCGAAAGCCGCCCAAAACTTCTGCAAAATGATGGATCCGTTACCGTCTAACAACATGACTCCCGAAGAAAGGGCGGCAACTCTCGAAGAAGTCCGTCTTACCCACGAGTTGTACCAGCAGGAGTTGGCGCATCTGCGAGCTAAAACGGCCCAAGCTGAATCTGAGATATCTACACTTCAGAGACGATTGCCCCAGACACGACATGACGCGATCGCACCAATGACAAACCAAGGACAACAGGAACAAGTAACCCAAAAGCGTTCTGAAATACCTAGCGACAATCAGCGGCAGCTTCGCCCAAGAGCTCGACAAACAATCCACCACCGGCTATTGGGGGAGCGGAAGTTGGCGAAAGGGCGAATATAAATCTGTCGCCCCCAATTACCTTACCAACCTGCCGCTCCAACAATTCATGGCCCCGGGAATTCTTTAGACACAGAGGTCACCCACGTTCGACCCCAGCCAGAGTGTGACAGTTTGTCTGTCAGCGGGTATATTTTTCACATGAACGTCTTTTATGACTTCAACCTCGTCTTCGACGACGCGCAAAAAATCCGATACACTGTTTCACTCCTACGTAGATCAGCGATGGATTGGTGGCAGGATATAATTCAGTCGCAGGAGCCAGATACGACTTCGCGCGTGATCGGGCGTTTTCGCACAACCAGTCACTGGGCAGCAAGTTACTGTATTGCGAGGTGGACGAGTACAGCACGTGGCAATCGTGGTGCGCGGGAATTCGTCGCCACTTCGAACACGTCAACGCAAACAGTCAAGCGCGCGACCGCCTTCGCACGTGGCGCCAACTCGGATCGGTCCAAGACCACACCAGCAGCTTCAAGAATCTGTGCGACCAGGTCAGCTATAGTATATTCTCCCTGACAAGAAGTTTGATTGATACATCGAGGGACTTCGACCGAATCTGCGCAGAGAAGTACAAGTCAGAGAAATTACGGATTTGATGGAGGCGCATAGGGTTACAGAGCAGTTGGATTCGTTCTTCAAGCGAAAGGCAGGTTCCTATGACGGAAGTCGAACTCGGGGACCAATCGAGTGTGCCACTGTACATGATGTTTCAACATCGAACTCAACTACCTTCAAAGGTCGCTGTTTCAGGTGTAACAGGCCAGGACACCGTAATTCAGAATGCCTAGAGGAGCGGAAGAAGTGGAATCAGGGGCAGGGGAGTTCCAGCGATAAGGGAAACACTTAGTATCAATAGTTAACGGGCCTACTACTGATGGAACCTGCTTGCCCGTGACCGAGGACCCTCATCGACTACTGGTACCAATCCACGAAATCGACCAAACTCGGCTGAATATGGAGGGTGCAGAGGCAGATTACCCCATTTATTTAGAGGGTAGAGTTCAAGGGGAAAAAAAATCTTTGTGGACGGAGTAGCCAGCCACACTCTGATCAACCTCACCACGACAAAAAAAAAAGAAGTTACCCTTAAATACAGTAGGTGTCTACCGGAGATTGACGCCCGAAGAGTCGATGGGATGCCACTAGCAATAAAACGCAGGGCAGATAGGATTAGGGTATGCTGCGGAGCTGAATTCAATTTTTTTATGGGGATGTTGGCACCTACACTCGACGGCTTCGACATGTAGCTGGGACGGGACTGGCCGCAACGCTCCAACCCGAAAATTGATTGGATGACCGGCAGCTGTTCCGTCAAAATTAACGGTCGCAGTGTGACGTTACCAGAATGGAAAAAGGGGATCACAGGGGGAGTGATGCAGGTGAAATCCGTGGCAATCAAACGAACGGTCGAACGGGGAGTGGAATTCTTAGTTGTAGTCGTTCGCGTCATCGCTGAGGCATCGCACTCGTCGAGTTTAGAGAAGCCGACAGCAACAGTGTCGGCCGACCTAGCTCAGCTGATTCGCAGAAAACCGCAGATATTTCCATACGACCTGCCCAATGGAGTAGCATTGGAACAGCTCTTCGACCATCAAATAGAATTAGAACAAGGGACACCCAAAGTAGAAAAACGGAAACAGCTAGCCTATTTACTAGAAAAAAAAATCATCCGCCCAAGCTCCTCACCATTTGCCCCCCCCCATACTATTCACCCCCAAGAATGACGGCGGGTACTGAATGTGCACTGACTATAGAGCACTGAACATGGTGACTATCAATTCGCGTTACTCGATCTTGCACACCGATGAACTGATCGACCAACTTCGCAAAGCTCGCTTTGTCTCAAAAATAGATTTACGATAGGGATACCATTAGATTTTTGTAGTCGCAGCCGACTGCAGCAAGACCGCGTTTTGTACTAGGTACGGGAGTTTCGAGTATGTAGTTATGCCCTTCGGACTAACGAACGCGCCGGCGACATTTTTGACGACCATAAACCATATCTTCAGTTCGCTCATAGACAAGTGTGTTATAGTTCAACTCGATGACATACTGGTCTACAGTGAGACCCGGGAGCAGCACTTAAATGACCTTGAAGCAGTTTTCACGCTACTGCAGGAGCATCGGCTGCTCACGAAGGGGTCTAAGTGCGAGTTCTTAACAGACCGCTTAGAATTTTTAGGTCATGTAATTTCCACTAAAGGCGTCAAAGTCAACCCACGGAAGATCGAGACGGTGCAAGCCTGGCTACCACCTATGAAGCTACTAGAGCTGCAAAGTTTTATAGGGTTCGTCAACTATGTTTGGAGATTTATCCCGAAAATGGGGGGGGGGGTAACTGCACCACTGACTGACCAGCTGCAGAACAGGATTGAGTAGGTGGGGGGAGAAAGGGCAAGCTGGCTTCTCTGTGCTCAAAACTTTTATGTGCTCAGCCCCTGTCGCATCGCCGATCCTCACCGTCCATTCGAAGTCATCACATACGCCAGCGACATCACTAACGGAGCAGTACTGTTATATGACTTCGGCGAAGGCGGCAACCAATCGCATACAAGTCACGGAAGTTACACCCGCTTGAGCGAAACTATCCGATACGCGACAAAGAGATGCTCGCAATCGTGCACGCCTTCAAAGTGTGGCGGCGCTACTTGACGGGCGCAGATGTGACAGTTTGGATAGACCATCACAACCTACGGTAGATCCGCGCACAGCCACTGCTCAACCCGCGACAAATCCGGTGGTTGGATTTTATGGAATCCAATTTCCACTAAACTGTCACCTACAAAATAGGGGCATCGAACATTGCAGACCCCCTTTTCGCCCATCCGCCCATCTATACTCCATCATCCTCGCCCAAACGTCCCTGCTATTAACAGGCCTATTCACCCACGGTTACCAGATGGACAGAATTTTATGTCGGGTGAGTACGAACAGCTTGCAAAGGCTAAGGGAGTCTATTGCGTAAAGACAAGGACTGACAGCATCTGGGTACCAGATTATAGTTTATTAGGGGAGGTACTACTACACGAAGGCAACAATAGTACAGTCTAAGGGCATTTTGAGTAGAGAAAACACGGCAATAGCTGACCAAATATTATTTATGGCCTGACATGCAAGGGGACGTGCAGCGTCATGTGGTCATTGAAGCAAATGCCAGCCGGACAGTTGCATTCGATTCCGCCGGCCGAGCGTGCGTTGCAGCAGGTGACGATGGATTTCGTCACGGGACTGCCTGCCCAGGACGGCTGCAATGACGCGATATTTGTCGTCGTCGATATGCTGACAAAGATGGCTCACTTTGCTGTCTGCAAGAAAAGCATCTCAGCCAAAGAAACAACACGCCCTTTCATCTCAATCGTCGTTCGCCTCAACGGAATTCCATCTGCCATCATTTCAGATCGTGATACAAAATTCACTAACAACTTTTGGTGCAACCTCTGGGAATAGTTTGGCACGCGCCAACAATCCTTCCCCGCCTATCATTCCGAGACTTACAGACAGACTGAACGGGCCAATCAAACAATGGAGCAGCTGAATTGCACCACCTGCAATGACGTGGCCGACTGGGAGCAGCAACTGCCACAAATTGAGTTCGCGTATAATAACGCCCTGTCAACCACTACCCGACAGTCACAATTTCACCTGAATCATGGACAGATTCCTACAGTACTGATCACGCCCAACATTGAAAATCCAGTACCTTGAGCCCAACAGTTCGCCAAAATATTACAAAATGCCGATCTACACTGACAAGCAGTAATTTACCAGGCCAGAGACTTAGTGCTGCTCGACACCCAGAACCTTCGACTGCCCATCGTCCCAAAACTTCGCCCCCGCTACTATGGAATATTTACCATCAGCCACATGATATCTTCTGTTACATCCCATCTACTGTTACCGGCCACCTGGAACGTCAGCCCATCATTCCACGTGCGGTTACTACGACCATACATTTCTAGCACCAGTAAATTACCACGTCATCGAGCCAACTCGAACACTCGACCGCTCGCCTTGCCTACCGTCGAACCTGCGGAGATTCTCAGCCATCGGATCAAGGACCCTCAAGGGGCCCGCATGACTGGGTTTCTGATATCCTGGAAGGACCGAATGGCCCTAGAAAACAGTTGAGTGCCCCTGACACAGACTAAGAATTACCCAATGTTACATGTCTACCTCTAGTCACGCAATGTGCGCGACGTCAGCGGTCTTAGCTAAGACCATACCTTGGAGGGGGGAGGGTATAAGGAAATGGTATTTCCTTATCACGGGCAGGCGCTATCTTGTGGAGGTCCACCCGCTCATTGTCTGTTGAACAGTCTAGCTGTGAGGCTGAGATCTACGCTGGTGCCATGGCGGCACAGGAGCTCCGCTGGCTGATGTTCCTGCTCACTGGCATGAATGAGTGGCCTAGCTTTGCCCCGGTCCTGTACGCTGACAACAGTGCCATGATCCTCCTGTGTCAGGAGCCTTGACTAGAGGGCAGAGCGAAGCATATCCAGCTGCGGTACTTCCTCCTGCACGAGCTACAGGAGCGCGGCCAGGCATTCATATTACACTTAGCCTCCGGTGCCAACATCGCTGATATCTTTACCAAAGCACTTGCGCTTAAGGATCATCAGCGGCACTGCTTACAGCTTGGTCTAGTTCCAGTAGCTCCTCACTTGCTAGGACCCTAACTTGTGTTCTATTCCTTATAATATCTTGACTGGCCTTGTGGCTCTTATCTCAATGGCAAGACGAGTAGTGCCACCCTGAGTTACTCTTATAGTTTGTACTCTTGCTGACTGGTCTTCGGACCCCTGCCGCAGAGGTTGGACTAGTAGTGCCGTCCTGAGCTGCGTGTCTCTTGCTTGGCACTGCCCCTTATCTAGTCCAGGGGGTGAGCCAATTATACATTTGTTGTGCATGTATAGTTCTAGGCTAGACAGGTTCGTGCTCTTAGAGAGAACAACCCAAACCCTTATATCACCATGTACAGTATGCTCTTGCTAGAGCACACTTGGTTACTCTAACAGTTGGTGCCATGTGTTGTATCCTAGTCAGTTGCGGTGGCTATTGTGCGATGCTGCTGATGCGTCCTACTGCTTTTCTGCTGCCGTATTTATCAACGCGTGGATAGTAGTAAAGAAACACAAATGCGTGTCATCATATCCATCGCAAACAGCCAATCCGTTAGCATGCCACTTTTTTCTGCCTCGTTGCATTTGTGGTTGGTTGGGAAGTCGTGCTATTCTTCTCTTCTACAACCGCAATTATCGATGTTCGATTAGTTGTAAGCATAGACGCGTCCCACCATTCACAAGTGCGGTCGTAGTCTCACGGATTTGTGGTGGTCACAAAATAAGCATGATTTTGTGTTGTTTTATTGCTGTAATTAGCGACGTATGAAAAGTACAAGATACATCTGCCTTTCTCACCACAAATAGTATACAAAATCATACAAATCAAATAGAATTGTAGGAAAGAGTAAGTCTACTTCGAATCTTAAACACAAGACAATATAGTAACAACGCGATTCTCAAATTGGTGCACCAAAAGTGAAAACGACCGTATACGGTTGCTACGCAACCCAAATTATCATCCGAACTTTGTTTTTAGAGAGTTCGAGTAACGGATTGTGCTCATAGTGGGTAACCATCCAGGACGTGCTTGGTGGGTGTCGAATGAGTGTCGCATAGGATCGCAACACGAAATTGCAATGATGACGAGAGGTTTCTCTAAATTGCCGTGCGGTTCGAGGTGTATGCACCAAAGTGACGAAAGCACAAACTGTCGAGGGCGTAGGAATGTACCCTGGGTAACGAGGAAACAATACAATTGAGGCAATATCAAAATAGCGGAGAGCATGGATATAGCTAGCCTATAGCACACATTCATGGCTCGATAGAGCTGCGACTTGTGGTTTATAAATTAGCGCGACGCGCCCACATCTAGGTGAAACAGCAAGGCGGGCAATTTGCATGCGGCGCATCAAGAGGCCACTGCGATTTGAATTTCGTGGCCGAGCTGCGCAGCAACCCCATTATAGAAGTGTTCGCCTTATTAACAAGCTAAAGCAGTAACCTGGGATGACCTGAGTGTCTCAGCGTCGTCCGCCCACGAAGCGTCTGTGTGCCCTGTGAGAACCACCGGCCAGCGTCCTCCCAGCACTAGCCCCAAGCCTGATATACTTGCTAGATATCGCAACACCCTCTTGACAGCCGACCAATGCTGAGATCGTTGTATGCGTGTTGCAACAAAGCGTGCGAGGATACTAAGAGGATATGCGCGATCTGGACGAGTGCAAGTCATAAGGTACATGAGGCAACCCACAAGCTATGCAGACTGACCACTAGGCTCGACCGACTCGTCAGGGACTGGAGCCGAGAGCTTGTGATCAACAGGCAGAGGGGTGGTCTGTGCAGAAGAGAACTAAAGGCCGAATCTCTGAATGACCGGGCGCACCAAGTGTGACTGTGTGAGGGTGATGGTGCGTGCTGCTCTATCCCTGGAGATCTGCAGCCCGAGGTAGCGACGAATATCTTCTAGGTGTATGCAGGTGTGACTCCTCAGCAGCTCGGCCTTCACCGCGACTAGCGCATATCTGTCTGCAAAGGATCAGGTCATCTACATAGATAAGGATGTAGAAAGAACGAAGAGAGACAGGTCAGCAGAGAGACAGGTCAGCAGAGGACAGGAAGAATTGGAGGTCTGCTAGTGTAGCATGCCGAGTCGTGCCACTCACGGGGTGCCTCCCGCATATCGTAGACCAGGCGCCGAAAGAACCACTCAGTCCCAGGAGGGAAAGATCTAGAGAAGCCTTGCAGAAGAGGCAAGTAGATCTGCTTGTGCAGACTGCTCTGGAGGAACGCTATGAAGAAGTCAAGTGAGTGAAGCTCGTAGTCGCGCTTTGCTGCTACGTGAAGTAGCGGTCGAAGAGTGGTCAACTTCGTGGTCGGGGCGAAGGGCTGGAAGAAGTCAACCCCCTCGCGCTGACTGAAGCCTCTAGCAACATAGCACGCCTTGAACTTCGGCGGCACTCCAGAAGGGCGCTTCAGCATGAAGAGCCACCGGCCATAGACTACGCTCGCACGAGATAGGGGAACTTTGTCGACGTTCGTGCTGGTGAATCTCCAAGATGACATCTTTGGGTCCATTGCAGCTATCCACTGACAGGCCCAGGGTCCCAAGGTGCGAGGCGTCTGGGTCACCCTCAGGGGCTAGCAGCATGGAGCAGAGTTGAGGAGCAGCCTCCGCAAGGAAAGCTAGCTCGTACTGCCTATCCTCTAGGACGTCACTGCCAAGGGCAGGTGCACCCCTGACGGATGGAGGAAGGGCATGGTCAGAGACCAGAGCAGTGGTGTAGTCAAGTCGGCGGGTAGAGGCAAGAGACTGGAGACAGGAATGGACGGGTCGGTAACAAGAGAATAGAGGACACGAGGAACAAGAGGGCGAGGAGACAGCGAGAGACGACTGAGGAGGCGACGGGAGAACAGGAGCAGGAGGAGCACGAGATGCGTGAGAACGGAGAGATATAGGGTGGCGAGAGACACTGGGTAACGGGGGAATGTGGCGAGAGGGGCACCAGTGGCGGCCTCAGTACAGACCGTGTATTGCTCATGTCCAGGAAACGTGGTGGTGACACCGAGCTTGTGAAGATAGCTGCCACACACCAGTTTCTTGGAGAATGAGGGGATTTGAAGACCTGTAAGAGAGCCAGAAGGAACAGCCGGACAAGGAAGTGTTGTGGAACTACTTGCAACTACCGGACTTGAGGAGGGGTCGGCAAAGGAGACGACTGCTGGTGCTGAAAGCGACGTGAGAGTGGTGTGGTCGCGGAAGAAGGAGGCGGATGCATCAGAGTCCAGCATGAAGGCAAGCACGGCGGTGGCGTCAGTCGGCGGGGGCACTAGCGTGGAGCTAAGGCTACACAAGTCAGGAGGTCCAACGTGTGACACAGCAGGGGAGCCTAGACTACACACAGCAGGAACACCTAGGCTATGCAACACTTGGTAATAAGGTCCCGTAACACTAGAGTTATCTGCATACATGGCATGCAAAGCAGAGCGGATCTGGTCCATATCAAGCTCAAACACTGGCACACGGCGATGTACCATGCTCTGCCAGTCCGAGAGATAGGATGCAGGACCGAAGCGAAGACGGAAAAGGTTGTCGAAGCGGCGGAAGCGGCAGGCGACAGTGTGACCGAGACGGTCACGCACGGTGTCACGACGAGGACCAGTCTGAATCTGGTACTGGCAACTCACCAAACTAGAGCCGCCACCCGACGTCGAGGTGCTAGTGCCGCCTCCGTGGCCACCACCACCGAAGCCGCTTTGCCACCATGGCGACGGGGCCCCCACGGCTGCTGCAGCTGCTAATATTGTTGTTGTTGTTGTTGTTGTTGTTGTTGTTGTTGTTGTTGTTGTTGTTGTTGTTGTTGTTGTTGTTGTTGTTGTTGTTGTTGTTGTTGTTGTTGTTGTTGTTGTTGTTGTTGTTGTTGTTGTTGTTGTTGTTGTTGTTGTTGTTGTTGTTGTTGTTGTTGTTGTTGGTGCTGCTGCTGCTGCCTCGGCTATTTCTACTGCTGCTGCTGCTACTGTTGCCTCAGCTATTTGTGCTGCTGCTGCCTCGGCTACTACTGCTGCTACTTCTAATTCTTCTCTAGGGCGTCAGCCCCCACCCCCTCGTCTCCACTCCCAGCACTCCCACCACCGCCACCTCCCACGCCACCCCCATCACCCCCAACACCCTTCCCACCCTTACGCCCCCCTCTAGGGTGATGGGGGGCTCTTCCCTGATGAGGCTCCGCTGAGGCCACCGTGACGGTCTCAACGACAAGGACTGTCACAGTGATAGCCGCAGAAACATCAGAGTAAGTGCACTGGGAGGGAGCACAGCCCTGGAAGATAGGTACCGCCGCACTCCCGCTAGACTAAGCGATAGTGCGCTGGCGGGTCTCTATTACGGACAGGGTGGCGCAGAAGTTGCTAAGGGTGAGGTCAATGGCGTGGAGGCTAAGGAAGGTGTCGGGGGTAGTGGCTAGCCGGTCGGGGAGATGAGTGGCTAGGAAATAAAGCGTAGCGCCGATGGGGGGAGGAAGTACACTAAGCTGAGCCTCAATGCTAATAGCGCAGTAGCTAGTAACGAGAGCGCGCAGGTGAGTGGCAAGATCAGCGACAGTGGGGAATGACGTGAGGTCAAGGAAGAGCAGGGGTAGGAGGAGACGACCAGCAGAGGTGGAGGAGGGAGAGGAATAGTGAACGATAACTGCATCTAAGTACTCCTTGGCCGTCTCTAGGGCCTGAAAACGGGGATGCTCGGACAGTGGGAGAGCGTAACTAATATCTAGTTGTGTAGTGGTGTTACGCGACTCCCAGACAGAGCGGGGGGTCGGTGGCAAGCTGAAGGCCGTGCAAAATCTGGGGCTGGGCGGCGAGCTAGGGCCGGGTGGCGAGCTGGGGCCGGCGTCTAGCTGGAGCCGACAGCAAGCTGGATGGACAGCGAGATGGGGGCAGGCGGCGAGCTGGGGCCTTCGACGAGCTAGGGCTGGCGGCGAGCTGGGGGCCGCGCGGCGAGGTGGGAACGGCGGCGAGCTGGGGCCGGCGGCGAGCTGGAGCCGGCGGCGAGCTAGAGGCCGGCGGCGAGCTGGGGCCTGCGGCGAGCTAGTGCGGCGCGGCAAGACAGGGCCGACGCAACAAGCTGGGCCAGCGCGGTAGGCTAGGGGCCAGCACGGCGCGACGCGCTGGGGGCCGACGCTGCGCGGCGCGGCAGGCTAGGGGCTAGCGCGGTGGGCTAGGGCCATTGCAGCGAGCTAAGGCCAGCGCGTCACAGAGAGCTAAGGCCAGCGCGGTGCGGCGAGCTAGGGCAGGTGCGGTGAGCTAGGGTAGGGGCGCTTTTCAGCTACTTCTACCAGCATTACTGCCAAATCATGCATGTATGATGCCGAAAATCCCCTAGGAGAAGAATCCAGATGCCCAGCCGCCGACTCCGTGAAACCGACTCTCGAAGAAGTGTCCTCATAGCTTCACCGTGCAGGAGAAGACAAAATGGGCTCGCCGCTATTACGAGCTCAAGTCCTTCAATCGGACTGCAGTGCAGGCGGGCGTGGGCCCGTGTTCCATCAAGCGGTGGGTGGACCAGCAGATGCTTGGGCGGTACAAGGGTGCCGCCAAGTATCGCAAGCAACTCCACGGCACGGTGCGGCATGCTCATCACCCTGTCATGGAGGAGAAGCTGTGCAAGTGGATCTACGAGCAGCAGGGACTCGGCTTGGCGATCGGTGTGAAGTAGATCCGTGAGTGGAGCCTCAATTGCATTTGCAAGCAGCAGCCAAAGGGCCCTTGGTAGGCATCCAGCCGCTAGAGCCAGCGGTTTTGTAAGCGCAGGGGATTCACCATGCGCTGCCGCACTAAGGTCGGCCAAAAGCTCTCTCTAGGTGAGAGTTTTCTTGCGTTCCCTTGCTGGCTGATCGCCTCTGCTTGCTGGACTCATCGCCCATCCCTGCTCCTTCTCTTGCTTGCCTTGCATGCGGTATGGACAGTTCCGCTAGCTGAACAAGGTCTGATCTCTCATCCCCCTCTCCCTCCCCCTCCCCCTCCTCCTCCCCCCCACCCTTGTCCCTCTTCCCCCTATTGACAGAGTGCGCCCAAGATTGTGAGGGGTTCTGAATCAACCGAGCCCGCCACAACATCGACATGCGCCGCATCATCAACGCGGATCAGACGCCGCTGTTTGTCGAGATGCCGACGGAAAGGACCCTGGAGCACAATGGATTACGCTCCGTTCCAGTGAAGAGTGTGGGATACGAGAAACAACATTTGACGGTGATGCTGGCTTGCTCGGCGAATGGGGACAAGCTTCATCCGTGGGTTTGGTTCAAGCGCAAAACCAAACCCAAGTGCGAATGCCCTCCAGGTAGGTTGGCTTTTCCCCCTTTTGCATGCCCAGCTTGGCTATGTATGCATGGCAGGCGTGCAATCATGACTCTGTGTCTTAATTGCACCTGCTTTATTACCTCATGTGTATGTGTGTGCGTGGCAGGCATCGAGGTTCAAGTGCAGGTCAATGGCTGGATGGACGAGGAGGCCGTGAAGAAGTGGCTTTTGAAGGAAGTGCTGCTGTTCCTAAACCCCAAGCGTGGATCAGCCGCCCAACGCAGCATGCTGGTCTTGGATTCCTACAGGGGTCATCTCACTGACGGGATGAAGGCCGCCTACAGGACACACAGTATCGTACCTGCAATAATCCCAGGTGGATGTACACCCCTTATTCAGCCCCTTGACGTGTCTATCAACAGGTGCTTCAAAGCGGGAGTGCGCGCTCAGTACGCCAAATGGTTCGCGTAATACGGCACCGGCGCATCCGCGCGTTCAAGACGTGCGGCATCTCCAACTCCATGAATGGCGCCGACAACTAACTTGTGCTTCAACACATGCGCGAAGAGCCTGTGATCAACGTGTCGGAGGACATGTTCCTGCGCGGCACAACTGGGACAACAACGGCTTTGTGGCGGGGCAGGTCAGGGGGAAGGAGAAGGAGGAGGGGGAGGCGGAGGGGGAGGAGGATGAGGTGGCGGAGGAGGAGGAGGGGGGGGAGGAGGGGGAGGAGGGGGAGGAGGAGAACCCCTGCTGTAGTGATCCTGTTGGTATGCTTGCTAGTCAGAAGAAGTTGAAATCGTAGAGCACAGGGTGATGGCATTAGTAATTTGACTCAAACAGGGTATTATTGGCTATTTTTTTCAATTGACCCTGATTTTCAAAGGGTGCTGAAAATTCCACCCTAGGAGGCAGTGCAATTATGTTGTGGTACCCTGATTCCCAAGGGTGCCTCTAATTTTGGGCCATGGAATGTCCCATAATCCTTCCACATACGCTCTTTGCGCTCCATTACAGCATGTGAATGGTGGTGAGGTGATGTGCCTAAATGAAAAATGTTGGGGGAATTGCATAGGACCCTGAACAGGCCACCAAATTGGAGAATTTTTACACTGATTCAGACATTTTTCAGACTTTTATTGGGGGTGTACTCTGATTGGGAAGACTTGCTTTTGTACCTTTCTCTGATTTTTCAGAGAAGATTTATATACGTACGCTGTTTTTTCAGACTTTTTTCATTAGTGTACTCTGATGCCTCAACTCTGTATAGGGGATTGACTCTGATTCGTGTAATATCGTGATTGGGGGTAGGGAGGGGGTGATTCACCTGTGGGGTGCGCTGATTGGCCCTTAGCCAAAATCAGGGCGGAATGCTTGCTCGGGGCTTTGTGAGGGCGGTTACTGGCCCTTCACCAAAATCGAAGGCCGATGCATACTGGGGGCTGTGTGAGGGAGCTGACCGGCCCTTCACCAAAACCACCTCCCAGTTTGTGATGCATGCGGGGCCGATTGGCCCTTGAAAAAAAATGCCGAGGTGTGTCGCGGCCTGTGTGTGTGAGGTCGCCCATTGGCCCTTCACGAAATAGCCACCTCTATGCCCCCAATTTCCCTATCTCCCCTGCAATTTTGATTTGTCCGCCCCCCAATTCCTTTCCGCCCCATGATCCATCCCTCAATTTCGTCCACCACACGTGATTTGCCACCATCCCGTATCTCCACCAACCGATTTTGTCGCCGTACCTCAGGCACGCAAAATTACTAAACGCGAAACCAGGGAGGGGAAGGGATAAGAAACTCTTGAAAGCCTCATCTGAAATTTTAAAATTCGTATTTCAGACTGTCTGGGAGATTAGAAGAGTAAAAATCTTCTGTCAGGCGTGGCAACAGCGCTGTACAGTATGTTCGAATAATGCAATGAACTAGATTGTGCCATACAGGGTGGTTTTGTGCTATGGTGATGTACCCTCTATGAGCATGCAACTATCTAGCCTAAAACATGTACATATATATGTTGACACACCCCCTAGGCTACACAAGGGGCGGTGCGTGGCAAGAGACATGCAGCTTAGGGTGGCACTACTAGTCCAACCTCCGAGGCAAGGGTCTAAAGACCTGTTAGAAGAGTACAAACAAGACGAGCAAACCTGGCAGAGGTGTGGGCTGCGTGGAGGAGAACTGAAGACCGAACCTCTGAAGGACCTGACGCACCAAGTGTGACTGTGTGAGAGTGATGGTGCGCGCTGCTCTGTCCCTGGAGATCTGCAGCCCAAGGTAGCGGCACAGCTCTCCTAGGTAAGTGCAGTTGTGTCTCCTCAGCAGCTCAGCCTTCACCGAGGCCAGAGCGTCTCTGTCTACAGTAACAAAGACCAGGTCATCTACGTAGACAAGGATGTAGAACGGGGTCTATCCTGAACGGACAAAGAGTGAAGGGTCTGCAGACGACTGGAAGAACTGTAAGTCAGCTAACGTAGCACGCAGCGTGTTGTGCCACTCATAGTGCACCTGCCGCAGGCCGTAAACTGGGCGTTGGAGGAGCCACGCGGTCCCAGGGGCGAAGGTGCCGGTGAACGCCTGCGGACGGCACAGGAAGACCTGCTCGTGCAGACTGCCCTGGAGAAACGCTGTGGAGAAGTCCAAAGAGTGCAGCTCGTAGTTACGCTGAGGTGCTACGTATAACAGCGCCCGAAGAGTGGTCATCTTTGGGGTCGGGGCGAAGGTCTGAAAGAAGTCAACCCCATCGCGTTGACTGAAGCCTCTAGCAACGTACCACACCTTGAACACCGGTGGCTCTCCAGGAGGGCGCTTCACCTTCAAGAGCCACCGGCCATCGACTACGTTCACCCCAGGTGGGGAACTGCGTCGACGAAGGTGGCGCTGGAACTCCAAGATGCCATCTCCGCATCCATGGCAGGTATCCACTGAGAGGCCCAGGGTCCCGAGGTCGCCTCAGCATAAGCGCGAGGGGTCGGGATGTCAAAGGCGTCTGGGTCACCCTCAGGGACTAACAGCATGGAGAAGAAATGAGGCGCGACCTCGGACAGGAAAGCAAGCTCGTACTGCCGGTCCTCTAGGACGTCACTGCCGAGGGCAGAAGCATCCCTGATGGACGGAGGACGGGCAGGGTCAGAGACTAGAGCGGTCATAGTCAAGGCGGCGGGTAGAGGCAAAGTCACCAATGGCAGCAACAAGAGCGTCAAAACTCGAGACAGGAACAGACGGGTCGGTAACGAGGGAGGCAAGGACTCGAGGAACAAGAGAACTAGCGGCACGAAGGTAGTCAAACAGAGGAGGCAGAGTGACAACAATCGACGATAGAGGTGGCGACGGGAGGAGGGGAGGACGAGACGCCTGGGAACGGTGCAACATAGGGTGAGAGCGCTGAACAGGAGAGACAGGACGAGCATGAGATGGACGGCGAGACCAGAAGTGGGACGGAGGCGTCAGGTCAGGAGACACAGGAGGAGACATAGGAGGAGAACGAGCGGGGAAACGAGCTGGAGACGAGTCCGGCAGTGGAAACAGAGGGCCGTAGACAAGCAGGGGAGGCGGCTGCGGGAGAGGCGTAGGTGGGTGGTCAGGGGAGGGAAGACCGAGGAGGCGAAGCGAGGACATCGGCGGTGACTGCTGCTACCGCTGCTGCTCCACACCGACATTAAAACCTCCAGCTACACCATGTCTGCCTCCGGGACTCTCCATGCCAACACCCCCAGAACAAGAACCCTCTCCAGCACCGATGCCACCCCCAGGACCACCAAAAGCAAAAACAGTAGCCGCAGGACTAGCACCCCTTGAACCAGCACCCCCAGAACGAGTACCCTCCCCAGCACTGGTGCCACCCCTAGGACCGCCGAGACAAGCCACGAAAGTACCCCCGAGACTAGCACCCTGCTCAACGCCCGCACCCCAAGAGCTGGCGGACCCCTGCGCCGGCTGCTGCTGCCGCAGCTGCGATTGCTGCTGCTGCTGCGGCGACGGCGGAGGAGGAGGAGACACTGGGGCGGAGACGGTGAGAACGGTGAGAACGGTGCCGCGGGGCCACTAGAGTCAGCCGACTCCTCGACCGGGACAACCGACGGGAGGGGAGTGACGTCAGACACACCAGATGGGGCAGGACAAAAAGGGAGGGGAGCAGGGGCTACCGAAGGAGTGGGAACCAAAAATAGGGGGGGGGGAAACCGGGAGATCTCGGTGGGGAAAGCGGTGGTAGAAGGAGACATACTCGTCAAAAGTGACATCACGTGAGTGAAAGAAGCGCTGAGATGGCGGGTGGTAAAAGTGCAAGTCAGACGTTTCGAGGGGGAAACCTAGGAAGACACAGTGTCAGTGCGGGCAGTGAGCTTGTCCGTGCCAGAGGCACAAACGTGAGCAAGGCAGCCCCAAACTTGGAACGCAGATGCGTCACTAGGCAACCTGATCCAGAGAAGGGTCGGCGAAACCTACGGGTGCTGGGAGTGCGGCCACAGGTTAAGCTGGTGAGCGGCATAGCGAACAGCGAACAGCCACAGAAAATAGGGTGCACCGGCATGGATGATGGAGGTACGAGCCACCTCCATGACCAAACCGATGCCTCGCTCAGCGATTCCATTATGCTGCGGGGAGTTTGGCAGGGTGTACGACTGGGTGATGCCCTCAGCACGATAGAACAAACCAAGCCGACCAGAGGCTGCGGTGGACTCGCCGCCACGGTAGGAGTGGAGACGCAGCACAGGGAGGCCGCGGTGGACTCGTGCAGCGACGACCCATCGGATAAGAACGTTAGGCCATCGGCCTTCCGCTCTAGGGGAAACACCATGGTGTAGCACAAGTAGTCATCGACAAGCACTAGAAAGTAGCACTCCTGACGCGGCCTAGGGACGGGGGCTGGGCCCCAGACATCTAGGTGCAGGGCCTGGAGTGGCGCAGTGGTAGGGGAAGCGAGGAGGAGTGAGGAGCATGGCGCAGCCGGCCCTCCACAGAAGGTGTGCACAGCGGCACAGGCGAGGGAGGAAGGGCAGGGAGCGACGCAGGGAGATCGAAGACAAGACCGTCATGGGACATGTGACGCAGACACGGGAGTGCGGGGTGACCTAGTCGGTGGTGCCACAGCAACGACGGGTGAGTGAGCGACCGATACGAGCAAGCTGCAGTGAACTGGGTCGACACAGGCCCCTGGGGGGACGCCCTCACCAAGTGGGGTGCAGTGTCAAGCGTAAACAGGCCAGACACAGGATCCCGGGGGAACGTGGTCAAAGGTTCACTAGTGGCGACCTCGGTATAGACCGTGTACCGCACATGTCCGAGGAACGTAGTGGTGACATGGAGGTCCTGAAGACAGCCGACGCCAACTAGGTTCCTCGAGAACGAGTGGATGTGCAGGCCTATAAGAGAACCAGAGGGGACCGTCGGACAGGGAAGGGTGGTGGAGCTACGGGCAACTACCGGACCTGAGGAGGGGTCAGCAAGCGCGACAGCGGCAGGGGCGGCAAGAGGCGTGCGTGCAGTGTGGTCGCAGAAGAAGCAAGCAGACGCTCCATAGTTGAGAGTGAAGGAGAGCAAAGCAATAGCATTCGTTGGCGGAGGGGCTAGCATGGAGCCTAGGCTAAACAAGGCAGGGGGTCCTACGCTTGACGTAGTAGGGGAACCTAGACTACATACAGAGGACACACCTATGC
Organism: Closterium sp. NIES-67; assembly: GCA_027943415.1. Lineage (NCBI taxonomy): Eukaryota > Viridiplantae > Streptophyta > Zygnematophyceae > Desmidiales > Closteriaceae > Closterium > Closterium sp. NIES-67. The sequence continues at coordinate 423,239 of BQMB01000774.1, forward strand.
TAGGCAACACCGGGTAATACGGTCTAGTCACACTAGAGTCATTAGCATACAAGGCATACAAAGCAGACCTAATCTGATCCATGTCCATCTCATAGACATGCACACGATAACACACTAGGCTGGTACTGACTGGAGACCACAATGGAACCGCCACCCGACATCGAGCTGCGGCCCCCACCATCATCAGCACCACCAGTCCACCACGGTGGCAGGGGTCCCCACGGCGATTGCTGCGGCTGCGATGGCTGCTGCTGCTGCTGTTGCTGCTGATCAAGGGCACCAGCCCCAGTCCCCTTGTCTGCATCACCGTCCCCTCCTCCAACTCCGCCACCTCCGCCACCCTCGCCACCGTTGCCACCCCTTCCGCCGCCACGCCCCCCCCCTGGCCCGGCGTCCCCTACCCTGACGAGACTGCGCTGAGGCTGCCTCAGCGGTCTCAGCAGCAGGGGTCGTCACAGCAACAATGGCAAAGACGTCAGAGTAAGTGCACTGGGAGGGAGCACAGCCCTGGAAGATAGGGACCACCGCAATACCGCTCGACTGAGCGATAGTGCGCTGGAGGGTCTCTATCGCGGTCAGGGTAGTGACAAAGTTAGTGAGGGTGAGGTCAGCAGGGTGGAGGGCAAGGAAGTGGTCGCGAGCAGTGGCTAGGCGGTCAGGAAGGCGCATGGCAAGGAAGTAGAGGGTAGCACCGAGGGGGGAGGTAGTACAAGGAGCTGAGCCTCAGTGCTAGCAGCGCGGTAGCTAGTTTCTAGTGCGCTCAAGCAAGTGGCGAGATCAGCGACAGTGGGAAGAGACGCAAGGTCAGGGAAGAGCAGGGGGAAGAGGAGATGGCCGACAGATGCGGAGGAGGGAGTAGAATAGCGTGCAATAACAGCATATAAGTACGCCTGCACAGTATCTAGTGCCTGGTAGCGGGGGCGCTCCGACAGGGGGAGGGCGCGTCTGGTAGCAAGCTGCGCAGCTGCGGAACTGCGTCACGCGACTCCCGGACAGAGCGAGCAAGCTCAGCAGCTGCAAAGGCCTCATGTTCAGCGGGCGTAGGGGCATCACAGAGGGCAGCAGGCGAGTCGCGGTAGGGGATCTTACCGTCGACGTGAACGGACAGAGTCTGACCATCCTAGCACTGTCCCTTCAGCGAGCGGCGGAGGTTGGCGAGCCATGCCTCAAAGTCGATCGACCGACCCTCCACGTCCAGGCGGAGCACTGCGTCCGCCATCGCCACGGCTGCAGCAGCTGACTGCCATTAGGGGAGGAGGATGAGGAGGAGAGGGCGGTGGAGAGCAGCGGTGGAGACGGCCGGCAGGAGCGCCGTCATAGAAGGGGGAACCAAGGCCGGCAGGTCGCGCCGGCACAACAGCACGGTGGCTCGGCTACTGGGCAACTCGGCGACGCGGCGGCTCGGCTACTTGGCGGTTCGGCGACACGACAGCTCGGGTAGTCAGCGGCTCGGCTACTCGGCGGCTCAGCGGCTCGGCGGCTCGGCGGTGCGGCGCGGCGCGGCTCGGCGGCACAGCGGCTTGGCGGTGCAGCTCAGTGCCTCGGCGGCGCAGCGGTTCGGCGGTGTGGTGCAGCGGCTCGCAGCTCGGCGCGGCGCCGTATGGCAGGGCCGGCGAGGAGTGACGAGGCCGGCGCAACGTGACGAGGCCCGCGCGGCGTGACGGGGCCGACGCGGAGTGACGGGGCCGGTGCGGCGTGACGGGGCCGGTGCGGCATGACAAGGCCGGTGCGGCGTGACGGGGCCGGCGCGATCTAGCGGGGCCGGCGTGGTGAGACGGGGCCGGTGCGGCGCGACGGGGCCGGCGCGGTCTAGTGGGGCCGGCAAGGAGTGACGGGGCCGGCGCGGCGTGACGAGGCCGGCACGGCGTGATGGGGCTTGTGCGGCGTGACGGGGCCGGCGCGGTCTAGCGGGGCCTGCGCGGCGTGACGGGGGCCGGCGCGACGGGACAGGGCCAGTGCGGCGGGACGGGGCCAACACGGCATGACAGGGCGAGGGCTAGGGCACGGTCTAAGGCTAGGGCTAAGGCTAGGGGTGGAAGCGTAGGCAGGGAGAGGGACCTAACCTAGCGTGATACCATGTTCGAATAACGCAATGAACTAGATTGTGCCATACAAGGAGGTGCTGTACCCTCTATGAGCATGCACCTATCTAGCCTATAGCATATACAAATATATGTTGACACAGTACAGTACTGCCTCGCCATCAGCCTCGCTGGTCAGTTACACTTGAGCTGGCGCGGGGCTGGGTTTAGGGTGGCGCGAAATTATGTGTTGTAGCCAGCACACAGATAGCTAGTGCACGCAAGAGGAGAAAGCCCCTCAAGGGAGAAGTCTGAGGGTAGCGGTTGGGAAGGGAAGGGAAAAGTAATGTTCAAAACACCAACATTGAAATAAGAGTTAAAAACAATGGTACCTCTGATTAATCCGACAAAAAATCTCTTGTTACTCTAATTTTTCAGACTTTTTTTATGGGGCGACTCTGAAGGCCATACCAAGATGATGGGCAAGTCTGATGAATCAGACGCGCCCAAAACCAATCTGGGGGCCTGGCCCTGAACATATTTTGTCAACATATACATATCTTTATATGTAGAAGTTATATATAGGCTTGTGTTCTTAGAGAGTACATCTCCAACCCGATATCTTCCTTGTACTCTCTTGTTTCTATCATTCTATTATTCTAACATGGTATCATGAGTAGGTTAGGTCCGCCCACCCGCTTCAGCCCCTCGCCCTAGCCTACCATGCCTCGCCGGCCCCTATCGCGTTTGCCGGCTCCTAGCGTGCCCGCCGTCCCCTCGCGCCTAGCTGGCCCATCGCGCCCAGCTGGCCCCTCGCGCCCAGCCGGCCCCTCTCGCGCCGTAGCCGGCTCCTCATGCTCCGCTGGCTCCTCGCGCCCAGCCGGCCCCCCCTCGCACCGTAGTCGGCCCCTCGCGCCTAGCCGGCCCCTCGTGCCCAGCCGTCCCCTCTCTCGTCGTAGCCGACCCCTCACGTGCTCGCCGACCTCTCGTGCCTAGCCGGCCTCTCGCGCCCATCCCCTCTGGCGCTGTAGCCGGCCTCTCGCACCCAGCTGGACCCTCGCGCCCAGCCGGCCCCTCTCGGACCTAGCCGGCCCCCCTCTTAGCGCCTAGCCAGCCCCTTGTGCCTAGCTGGCCCCTTAGCCTCTCGCCAGCCCCTCGCCCCTAGTCGGCCCCTCGCGTGCTCGCCGGCCCCTCGCGCGCCTAGCCAGTTCTTCGTGCTCCATGGCCCCTCGTGCGCCCGCCTGCCACTCGCGTACCTCCCCGACCCCTTCTGCACCTCCCCGGCTCCTCGCGCGCCCTCCTGGCCCTAGCGCTCCGCCCGCCCTTCGCGCCCTGCCGACTCTGCGCACCTTGGGCCCTGAGCACCTCGAGCCCTCCTCGGCCTCCCGCCCGGTTTTCTAGCCGGAGAGCTCCGCCGCCGTGCCGCTGAGCACCTGTGCCGCTATGCCGACGTGTCCCCGTGCCGCTGTGCCGCCGTGACACTGGGCCACCGTGATGCTGTTGCGCCATGCCGCAGAGCCGCCGTGGACCTGTGCTGCTGAGGCTGCGTGATGGCGGACGCCGTACTTTGCCTGGACGCAGAAGGGCACGCGATCGACTTCGCCGCCTGGCTTTTCGATCTCCGCTGGCACCTGACAGGTCAGTGCCAGGATGGGCACTCCCTAGCTATGCATGTTGATGGCTTGCTTCCTCGCCCCTCTGCGCCTGATCCCCTCCTTGCTGACCCCACCACTACTGAGAGTGAGGCCTTAGCTGCTGCTGCGCTCGCTCGCGCTGTCTGGGATTCTCGCGATGCTGTAGCGCAGCTCGCCATTAGTCATGCGTTTCCTCTGTCTGAGCGTCCGCGCTTCACTGCAGTCGCGAACGCCAACGACTTCCTAGATGCAGTAGTTGCGCGCTACTCCGCACTTGCCTCCACCTCCGCTGGCCGCTTGATCCTCCCCATGCTATTCCCTAATCATTCCGCCTTCTTCACTGTCGCTGACCTCGCTACTCACCTCCATGCACTAGAGACTAGCTAACGTGCTGCTAGCACTACCGCCCAGCTCACTGCCTTCCCCCCACCGTTCTGCGCTACCTTGTACCTTATTGCCATGCGCCTGCGTGACCGCTTAGCCACTGCCCGCGATCACTTACTTAGTCAGCACCCAAGCGACCTCACCCTGACCGCCTTTGTCATTGCTCTATCTGAGATAGAGACTCAGCAGTGCACTATCGCTCAGTCGAGCGGTGTCGCGGCAGTCCCTATCTTTCAGGGCTGTGCTCCCTCCTAGTGCACGTACGCTGACGTCTCCGTCGCGGTTGCCACGGCTGCCCATGCCACTAAGACAGCAGCTGCGGCTTTCCTCCAGCAAGGACAGCCTCGGGGCCGCCGCGGCCTCAAGGGAGGGCGTGGTGGTGGCGCTGGTGGTGGTGGCGAGGACAATGGTTCTGGCGAGGGGGTTGGAGCTGGTGTCCAAGAGCAGCAGCAGTCGCAGCAGACACAGCAGCAGCAATCACAGAAGACACAGCAGTAGCAATCGCAGCAGCAGCAGCAGCAGCAGCAGCAGCAGCAGAAGCAGCCGCAGAAGCAGTAGCAGCAGCAGCAGCAGCCGTGGGCCCGCCTCCCGTCGGGGTGGCCAAGAGCCCTAGGAGGTGGTGGCCGCGATGGTAGCCTTCGTAGCTTGGCGTCTACCGGTGGCTTTGGTGCTGTGAGCTGCCAGTACCAGCTCCAGGCTGGGCCCCTCCGTGGAACTGTGTGCCCCCGTCCGCACCCGAACGCCCGCTGCTTTCGCTACCTCGATGACCTCTTCCTTCCGGCCCGGCCCCAGACCTCCCTGACTGGCCCAGTCTGCTGCGTCACGGTGTGCCTATTTTCTACTTAGTTCTGCCCTACATTCTCTGTATTCTGAAGCTGCTAGTGTGCCCGGATCTTCCTATCCTGTGTTCTCTAGCTTAGGTGTAGCACCTGTGTGTAGTCCAGACTCCCCTGCTGTGTCAGGCATAGGCTGGGTAGCTTTGTCTAGCCTAGGCCCTAAACTCGCTTCTCCTTTGTCTGCCGCTACTGCTTCACTGTCCTTCACACTTGACTCCGGTGCATCAACCTGGTTCTATCGCGACCATGCCACCCTCACGTCGCTTGCCGCGCCTGCCGCTGTCGCACTTGCTGACCCCTCCTTCGGTCCTGTCGTTGATCGCAGCTACACTACCCTTCCTTGTCCGGCGGTCCCCTCGGATTCCCTTACAGGCCTCCACTTCCCTTCGTTCTCCAGGAACTTAGTTGGTGTCGGCTATCTTCAGGACCTCGGCTTCATGAGCGGTATGCTGTCTGTACCGAGACCGCCTCAGGTGCCTCCCTTGCGACGTTCCCACGGGACCTGGTGTCTAACCTGCTTACGCTAGACACTGCTTCCCCCCCGGTGGGTGCGTACTCCCCGGGTCCTGCATCTACCTAGGTTGCTGCGGCTTGCTCGTGTCGGTTGCTAACTCACCGGTCGCTTCTATGGCACCACCGCTCTGGTCACCCCGCACTCCCGCGTCGAGATCACATGTCTCGGCACGAACTCCTCCTAGGTCTCCCTGTATCACTTCCTGCCCTCCCTCCCTCGCCTGCGCCACCGTGCACGCCCTGCCTCGAGGGCCGGCTGCGCCGTGTTCCTCAATCCTCCTCGCTTCGCCCTGCCATTGCACCCCTCCAGACCCTGCACTTAGATGTCTGGGGCCCAGCTCCCGTCCCTAGACCGCGTCGTGAGCGCCACTTTCTCGTGCTCGTCGATGAATTCACGTGCTACACCACGGTGTTTCCCTTGGAGCGGATGGCAAACGTGCCACACGTTCTTATCCCGTGGGTCGTAGCTGCACGCCTCCACTGCGGTCTCCCTGTACTGTGTCTCCACTCCAACCGTGGCGGCGAGTTTGCCTCTGGCCGGCTTGGACAGTTCTGTCGTGTGGAGGGCCCAGTCGTACACCTTATTGGACTCCCCACAGCACAATGGGGTCGCTGAGCAACGCATCGGTTTGGTCATGGAGGTGGCTCGTACCTCCATGATTCATGCCGGTGCACCCCATTTTCTGTGGCCGTTCGCCGTTCGCTACGCCGTTCACAAGCTTAACCTCTGGCCGCGCTCCTAGCAACTGCAGGTTTCGCTGACCCTTCTTTGGACCGGGTTCCTTGGTGACGCGTCCGCGTTCCACGTTTGGGACTGCCTTGCCCACGTTTGTGCCTCTAGCACGGACAAACTCACTGCTCGCACTCTCCCCTGTGTCTTCCTCGGTTTCCCCCTTGACTCGTCTGACTAGCAATTTTACCACCCGCCGTCTCACCGCTTCCTTCACTCCCGTGACGGTACTTTCAACAGATCTGTCTCCATTCACCACCACTTTCCTCACCAAGGTCTTCCAATTTCCCCACCCCTATTTCTGGTTCCCACTCCCCCAGTAGCCCCTGCTCCCCTCCCTCCCCGTCCTACTCTCTCTGATGTGTCCCACGTCACTCCCCTCTCGCCGGTTGTCCCGGTCAAGGAGTCGGTTGACTCTGGTGGCCCCACGGCGCCGTTCTCGCCGCCTGCCTCTCCCCTGGTGTCTCCTCCTCTGCCGTCGCAGTCGCCGCCGCAGCAGCCGCCGGCGCAGCAACCGCCGCAGTCGTCGTCGCCTCCGCCGCAGCAGCAGCCGCTGCCACCGCAGCAGCCGCCGTTGCCGCCGCAGCAGCAGCCGTTCGTGGACTCTGGGGGTGCTGGCATTGAGGAGGGTGCTAGTCCTGGGGTTCCGCTCATGGCTTGTTCCGGTGGGCATGTGGGTGGCACCGGTGCTGGAGAGAGTTCTCGCTCTCGGGGTGCTGGATTGGAGTGTTCCGGAGGTGGCCGTGGTGCAGCTGGTGGTCCAGGTGTCGGCGTTGTGTAGCAGCAGCAGCAGTCGCCGCCGGTGTCCGCCCTTCGCCTGCTCGGCCATCCCTCCCCTGACCACTCGCCTGCGCCTCTCCCGCCGCCTTCTCCCCTTCCTCTCTATGGCCTAGTGTTGCCTCCGCCGGACTCGACTCCGGCTCGTCTTCCCCCTTGTTCCCCTCTTGTGTCTCCTTCTCTGTCTCGTGACCAAACGCCACCGTCTGACGTCTGGTCTCGCCGTCCCTCTCGTGCTTGTCATGTCTCTTCTTTTCAGCGTTCTCACCCTATGTTGCTTCGTTCCCACGCGTCTCGTCCTCCCCTTCTGCCTTAGCCTCCTCCGTCGTCGCTCGCTGTCGGGCCTCCCCCAGCGTCTGACTACCTTCGTGCTGCTCGTCATCTTGTTCCTCGGGTCCTTGCCTTCCTTGTTATCGACCCGTCTGTTCTTGTCTCTAGTCTTGATGCTCTTGTCACTGCAGAAGCTGGCTTCGCCTCTTCCCGCCACCTTGACTACGGCACCACTCTGGTCTCTGACCCTGCCTGTCCTCCGTTCATTGAGTGTGAGAGTACGACCCCGTTACGCCAGTCTCCCTTTCCATAACTCCTTTCTCTTTCATTCCTCTTTTTATCTCATCCCATGTGGTTTTCTATTTCACTTATTCCATTATCCTTTGGTTTGTCCTGCTATTATAATTCTATCACCGACCAGGCTCGGGATGAACTGGCGCGCTATATCTAGTGTAATCCTGCCGTAATCCCTTAAAGCCAATAGCCTCGCGTGGCTTTATGCAGGGTGATTCAATTTCTAGAAGGGTCTATTCCCTTCGGATAGGATAAACCTGGTTACCTGATGTACTCTGGAAGTATAAAAGCGCCTTGTATCAATCGATAGTGCAACTTTTCCTCGACACATTCGATCCTGTAACACTTGGTAATCAGAGATTTTCTCACTCAGCCGCGCTCAGCTAAGCAGGAGCAGCGGGAAAACCTGCTTCGAAAAACTGCCGGGGGCGACTCATTCGGCGCCGATTCTGGTAAGCACCAACTTCGTTGGTTTTCGAATCCACCCCCCCGCCCCATGCGTTTTCAGATTTGAGGGGGGGGGGGGTGTGAGGGTATGACCCCGTTACACCAATCTCCCTTTCCATAACTCCTTTTCTCTTTCATTCCTCTTTTTATCTCATCCCATTTGGTTTTCTATTTCTCCTATTCCATTATCCTTTGGTTTATCCTGTCATTATAATTATATCACCGACCAGGCTCGAGATGTGCTGGCGCGCTATATCTAGCGCAATCCTGCCGTAATCCCTTAAAGCCAATAGCCTCGCGTGGCTATACGCAGGGTGATTCTATTTCTAGAAGGGTCTATTCCCTGTGCATAGGATAAACCTGGTTACCAAATGTACTCTGGAAGTATAAAACCCCCTTGTATCAATCGATACTGCAACTTTTCCTCGACACATTCGATCCTGTGACATTGGGGGTGCGTCTGCCCTTGGCAGTGACGTCCTAGAGGACAGACAGTATGAGCTTGCTTTCCTGTCTGAGGCTTCTCCCCATCTCTGTTCCATGCTACTAGTCCCTGAGGGTGACCCAGACGCCTTTGACATCCCGACCCCTCGCACTTATGCTGATGCGACCTCGGGACCCTGGGCCTCTCAGTGGATAGCTGCCATGGAGCAGGAGATGGCATCTTGGAGATCCACCGGCTCCTACGTCGACGCAGTTCCCCCACCTGGGGTGAACGTAGTCGATGGCCGCTAGCTCTTCAAGGTGAAGCGCCCCCCTAGAGAGCCGACAATGTTCAAGGCGCGCTACGTGGCTAGAGGCTTCAGTCAGCGTGAAGGGGTGGACTTCTTTCAGACCTTTGCTCCGACCCCGAAGATGACTACTCTTCGGGCGCTGCTACACATAGCAACATAGCGTGACTACGAGTTACACTCCCTCGACTTCTCCACTGCATTTCTTCAGGGCAGCCTACACGAGCAGGTCTACCTGCGCCGTCCTCAGGGCTTTACTGATACCTTCCCTCCTGGGACTTAGTGGCTCCTTCGGCGCCCAATCTACGGCCTGCGACAGGCGCCCCGTGAGTGGCACGACACGCTGCGTGCTACGCTAGCTGACCTGCAGATCTTTCCGTCCTCCGCTGACCCCTCGCTCTTCGTTCGTGGTGGCCAGACTCCGCTCTAGCTGGCCCCTCACGCCCTAGCCAGCCCCTCATGCCCTAGCTGGCCCCTCGCGCCTAGGCGGCCCCTCGTGCCCAGCCGGCTCCTCGCGCCGTCGCCAGCCCCTCGCGCCGTCTTTGGCCCCTCACGCCATTACCAGCCCCTCGCGCCCTAGCCAACCCCTCGCGCCCTAGCTGGCCCCTCGCCCCCGAGCCAGCCCCTCGCACCCTACCCGGCCCCTCGCGCCGCCACCGGCCCCTCGCGCTCAGCCGGCCCCTCGCGTCCAGCGGGCCCCCCCCTCGCGCCATAGACGGCTCCTCGCGCTGTCGCCAGTTCCTCGCGCCGTCACTGGCCACTCGCGCCCAGCCGGGCCCTTGCGCCCAGTCGGCCCCTCTCACTTAGCCGACCCCTCTCACTTAGCCGGCCCCTCTCACTAAGCTTGCCCCTCGCACCTCGCCGGCCCCTCGCACCTAGCCGGCCCCTACCACCTAGTTGGCCCCTCTCCTGCACACCACCGGCCCCACGCGCCTTGCCGTCCCCTCTCTATGCGCCGGCCTCTTCCCGCACCTGGCCGGCCCCTTGTGCGCCTCGGCCCCTTGCGTCCCCGCAGGCTCCTCGCGTGCCCTCCTCGGTCTTCCGTCCGCTTCCCATTCCGGAGAGTCCTACCGCCGCGTCGCTATCTCGCCGTGCAGCTGAGTCCCTGTGTCACTGTGCCACGGTGTCCCTGTGTCGCTGTGTCCCGGTGCCGCTGTGGTTGCGCGATGTCGAATGCCATGCTACGTCTGGACGTGGAGGGGCAAGCGATCGACTTCGCCGCCTGGCTTGTCGATCTCCGCTGGCACCTGACAGGTCAGCGCCAGGATGGGCACTCCCTGGCTATGCATATTGATGGTTTGCTTCCCCACCCTCTGCGCCTGATCCCCTTCCTGCTGAACCCACCATTGCTGAGAGTGAGGCATTTGCTGCTACTGCGCTCGCTCGCGCTGTCTGGGATTCTCGCAATGCTGTAGCGCAGCTCGCCATTAGTCATGCGTTTCCTCTGTCTGAGCGTCCGCGCTTCACTACTGTCGCGAACGCCAAGGAGTTCCTAGATGCCGTAGTTGCGTGCTACTCCACACTTGCTTCCACCTCTGCTGGCCACTTGATCCTCCCCATGCTCTTCCCTGATCTTTCTGCTTTCCTCACTGTCGTTGACCTCGTTACTCACCTCTGTGCATTAGAGACTTGCTGTCCCGCTGCTAGCACTACCGCCCAGCTCACTGCCTTCCCCCCACCGTTCTGCGCTACCCTGTACCTTATTGCCATGTGCCTGCCTGATCACTTAGCCACTGCCCGCGACCACTTCCTTACTAACCACCCTGGTGACCTCACCCTTACCACCTTTGTGATTGCTCTGTGTGAGATACAGACTCGGCAGCGCTTTATCGCTAAGTCGAGCGATGTTGCGGCAGTCCCTAACTTTCAGGGCTGTGCTCCCTCCCAATGCACGTACGCTGACAACTCTGCCGCAGTTGCCACGACTGCCCCTGCCACTGTGAAAGCAGCTGCGGCTTTCCCGCAACAGCGACAGCGCAGGGGCCGCCGCGGCCCCAAGGGAGGACGTGGTGGTGGCGCTGGTGGTAGTGGTGCTGGTGGCGGGGACAGTGGTTCTGACGAGGGGGTTGGCGCTGGTGTCCAGGAACAGCAGCAGTCACCGTAGGCGCAGCAGCCGCAGTCGCAGCCACAGCAGCAGCAGCAGCCGCAGCAGCAGCAGCAGCAGCCATAAGCCCGCCTCCCGCCGGGGTGGCCAGGAGCCCCAGGAGGTGGTGGTCGCAGTGGTGGCCCTCGCAGCTCGGTTTCTATCTGCGGCTTTGGTGCTGTGAGCTGCCAGTACCAGCTCCAGAGCGGGCCCCTCCCTGGCACGGTGTGCCGCCGCTCGCACCCGACCGCTCTCTGCTTCCGCCGCCTCGACGACCTCTTCCGTCGCCGCTTCGGCCTGGCCCCGGACCTCCCTGACTGGCCTAGTCTACTGTGCCATGGTGTGCCTGTTTTTGACTTAGAGATTGATCAGATTAGTTCTGCCCTGCATTCTCTGTATGTCGACGCTTCTAGTATGTCCAAATCTTATTACCCTTTGTTCTCTACCTTAGGCGTAGCACCTGTGTGTAGTCCAGACTTCCTTGCTACGTCAGGCGTATGCTCTACACTTGCTCCTCTTTCGTTTGCGACTACTGCTTCGCTATCCTTCACACTTGACTCCGGTGCGTCACCTTACTTCTTCCAGGACCATGCCACCCTCACGCCGCTTGCCGCATCTGCCGCTGTCGCACTTGCTAACCCCTCCTCTTGTCCTGTAGTTGATCGCAGCTACATTACCCTTCCCTGTCCGGCGGTCCCCTCGGGTTCCCTTACAGGCCTGCACATACCTTCGTTCTTCAGGAACTTAGTTGGAGTCGGCTGTCTTCAGGACCTCGGCGTCACCACTACGTTCCCTGGTCACGAGCGATACGCTTTCTCTACCGAGACCACCTCCAGTGCCCCCCTTGCGACGTTCCCCCGGGATCCGGTGCCTCGCCTTTTTACGCTGGACACTGCTTCCCACCCGGTTGGCGCGTCCTCCTCGCGTCCAGCACCCACCCGGGTTGCTGCGGCTTGCTCGTGTTGGTCCCTCACTCACCCGTCGCATCTGTAGAACCGCCGCCTAGGTCACCCCGCGCTCCCGCGTCTGCGTCACATGTCTCAGCACGGTCTCGTCCTAGGCCTCCCTGCATTGCTTCCTTCCCTCCCTCCCACGCTTGAACCGCCGTGCACGCCCTGCGTCGAGGGCCGGCTGCGCCGTGCTCCTCACTCCTCCTCTCTTCGCCCTGCCACTGCACCCCTTCAGACCCTGCACTTGGACGTCTTGGGCCCAGCCCCTGTCCCTGGACTGCGTCGCGAGCGCTACTTTCTTGTGCTCGTGGATGACTTCACGCGCTACACCACGGTATTTCCCCTGGAGCGGAAGGCCGACGTGCCTGACGTTCTTATCCCGTGCGTCGTAGCTGCGCGTCTCCAACGTGGTCTCCCTGTGCTGTGTCTCTACTCCGACCGTGGCGGCGAGTTCGCCTCTGGTCGGCTTGGACAGTTCTATCGTGCGGAGGGCATCACCCTATCGTACACCCTACCAGACTCCGCACAGCAGAATGGGGTCGCCGAGCGACGCATCGGTTTGCTCATGGAGGTGGCTCGTACCTCCATGATCCTTGCCGATGCACCCCATTTTCTGTGGTCGTTCGCCGTTCGCTACGCCACTCACCTGCTTAACCTCTGGCCGCGCTCCCAGCGGCCGCAGGTTTCGCCAACCCTTATTTGGACCAGGTTCTCTGGTGACGCGTCTGCGTTCCACGTCTGGGGTTGCCTTGCTCACGTTCGTGCCTTCTGCATGGACAAGCTCACTTCCCGCACTGTCCCTTGTGTCTTCCTCGGTTTCCCCCTTGACTCGTATGACAGGCACTTTTACCACCCGCCATCTCACTGCTTCCTTCACTCCCGTGACGCCACTTTCGACGAGTCTGTCTCCTTTTACCACCGCTTTCCCCACCGAGGTCTCCCGGTTTCCCCTCCCCTTGTTTCTGGTTCCCACTTCCTCGGTAGCCCCTTCTCACCTCCCTTCCCGTCCTGCTCCGTCTGGTGTGTCTCACGTCACTCCCCTCCCGTCGGTTTTCCCGGTCGAGGAGTAAGCTGATTGTGGTGGCCCCGTGGCGCAGTTCTTGCCGCCTGTCTCTCCCCCGGTGCCTCCTGCTCTGCCGTTGCAGTTGTCGCCGTTGCAGTTGCTGCTGCCGCAGCACCCTCCGCCGTCGCAGCAGCAGCAGCTGTTCGTGGACTCTGGGGGTGCTGGAATTGAGGAGGGTGCTAGTCCTGGGGATCTTGTCGTGGCTTCTCCCAGAGGGCTCGGGGGTGGCAATGGTGCTGGAAAGGGTTCTTGCTCTGGGGGTGCTCGTTCTGGGGTTGCTGGAGTGGAGTGTTCCGGAGGTAGCCGTAGTGCAGCTGGCGGCCCAGGTGTCGGCGTCGAGCAGCATCAGCAGCTGTCGCCGCCGGTGTCCGCCCTTCGCCTGCTCGGCCTTCCCTTTCCCAACTGCTCGCCTGCGCCTCCCTGCCACCTCCTCCCCTTCCTGTCCACGGTCGTGTGTTTCCTCCGCCGGACTCGTCCCCAACCCGTTTCCCACCTCGTTCTCCTCTTGTTACTCCTCCTCTGTCTCCTGACCCGACGCCTCCGTCTCACGTGTGATCTCACCGTCCCTCTCGCGCTCATCTTGCTTCCCTTGTTCCACACTCTCACCCTATGTTTCTCCGTTCCCACACGTCTCGTCCTTCCCTCCTGCCTTCCCCCCCTCCGTCCTCGCTCGCTGGCACGTCTCCCCCTCTGTCTGACTACCTTCGTGCTGCTCGTTCTCTTATTACTCTGATTCTTGCCTCCCTTCTTACCGACCCGTCCGTTCCTCTCTCGAGTCTTAAAGCTCTTGTCGCGGCTGTCGCCGAATTTGCCTCTACCCGCCGCCTTGACTACGCCACCGCTCTGGTCTCTAACCATGTCCCTTCTCCGTCCGTTGGGGGTGCTCCTGCCCTTCGCAATGACGTCCTAGAGGACAGGCACTACGAGCTTGCTTTCCTGTTGAAGACTGCTCCCCATCTCTGTTCCATGCTGCTAGTCCCTGAGGGTGACCCAGACACCTTTGAAATACCGACCCCTCGCACTTACGTTGAGGCGACCTCGGGACCCTGGGCCTCTCAGTGGATAGCTGCCATGGAGCAGGGAGATGGCATCTTGGAGATCCAACGGTACCTACGTCGACGCAGTTCCCCCACGTGGGATGAACGTAGTCGATGGCCGGTGGCTCTTCAATGTGAAGCGCCCCCCTGGAGAGCCGCCTGTGTTCAAGGCGTGCTACGTGGCTAGAGGCTTTAGTCAGCAAGAGGGGTTGGACTTCTTTCAGACCATCGCCCCAACCCCGAAGATGACTACTCTTCGGGCGCTGCTACACATAGTAGCACAGCGTGACTACGAGCTCCACTCCCTCGACTTCTCCACTGGTTTTTCTTCAGGGCAGCCTACACGAGCAAATCTACCTGCGCCTTCCAAAGGGTTTCACCGGTACCTTCCCTCTTGGTACCCAGTAGCTCCTCCGGCGTCTGGTCAACGGCCTGCGACAGGCGCCCCGTAAGTGGCACGCTACGTTGCGTGATACGCTAGCTGACCTGCAGTTCTTTGCGTCCTCGGCAGACCCTTCACTCTTCGTTCGTGCTTTCAGACTCCGTTCTTCATCCTTGTCTACATAGACGACCTGGTCTTCGCTACTGCTGATAGAGACGCGCTGGCCTCCGTGAAGGCTGAGCTGCTGAGGAGACACACCTGCACTGACAAAGGAGAGCTGCGCCGCTAGCTTGGCGTGCAGATCTCCAGGGACAGAGCAGCGCGCACCATCACTCTCTCACAGTCGCACTTGGTGCGCCAGGTCCTTCAGTTCTCCTCTGCACAGCCCACACCTCTGCCAGTAGACTACAGGCTCTCAGCTCCAAATCCTGAGGATTCAGCAGAGCCTAGTGATCCTTACGCAGAGCTGGTGGGTTGCCTCATGTACCTGATGACTTGCACTCGTCAAGATCTCGCATACCCTCTCAGCATTCTCGCTCGCTTTGTGGCCACATGCAGACACCGACCACAGCACTGGTCGGCCGCTAAGAGGGTTTTGCGTTATCTTGCGAGTACATCGGGCATGGGGTTAGTGTTGGGAGGACGCAGGCCAGTGGTCCTTACTGGGAACACAGACGCTTCTTGGGCTTACGACGCTGAGATCCCCAGGTCATCCCAAGGCTACTGCTTTAGCCTTGGTTCGGGTGCCATCTTGTGGAGGTCCACTCGCTCCTCGTCTGTTGCTCATTCTAGCTGTAAGGCTGAGATCTACGCCGGTGCCATGGCGGCACAGGAGCTCCGCTGGCTGACGTTCTTTCTCGCCGACTTGGGCGATTGGCCTAGCTCTGCCCCGGTTATGTACGCTGACAACAGGGCCCTTATCCTCCTGTGTCAGGAGCCTCGACTTGAGGGCAGAGCGAAGCACATCCAGCTACGGTACTTCATCCAGCGCGAGCTCCAGCAGCTTCGCCAGGCCCGCGTAGTACGCTTGGCCTCGGTGCCAACACAGCTGATATCTTTACTAAGACGCTTGCACCTAAAGATCATCAGCGGCACTGCTTGCAGCTTGGTCTAGTTCCTGTAGACTCTCACTTGCTAGGACCTTGATTGTGTACTCTGTTAAACATTTGTATCTCCAATGTTTGTATAAACCCTTTTCGTCCGCGCTCCCGTCCTAGACGACCCCGTGCCCGCTCTAGCTGCACCCTAGCCGCCCGTCCTAGCCGTGCCTGCGCGCCTGTCCTAGCCGCGCCCGCGCGCCCGTCGTAACCGGCCCCCGCGCCCGTCCTACTGGCCCCCGTGTCCGTCCTAGCTGGCCCCGTGTCCATCCTACCAGCCCCCGCGCCCATCCTAGCCGGCCCCGCGCCCGCCCTACTGCCACCCGCGCCCGTCCTAGCCGGCCCCCGCACCCCTCCTACCGGCCCCCGTGCCCGTCCTAGCCGGCTCCGCGCCCGTCCTAGCTGGCCCCGCGCCCGTCCTACTGGCCCCGCGCCTGTCCTAGCTGGCCCCCGCGCCTGTCCTACCGGCCCCCGCGCCCGTCCTAGCCGGCCCCGCGCCCGTCCTACTGGCCCCGCGCCTGTCCTAGCTGGCCCCTGCGCCCGTCCTACTGGCCCCCGCGCCCGTCCTAGCCGGCCCCGCGCCCGTCCTACTGGCCCCCGCGCCTGTCCTAGCCAGCCCCCGCGCCCGTCCTACCGGCCCCCGCGCCCATCCTTCCAGCCCCGCGCCTGTCCTACTGGACCCCGCACCCATCCTAGCTGGCCCCCGCGCCCGTCCTACCGGCCCCCGCGCCCGTCCTAGCCGGCCCCGGGCCCGTCCTACTGGCCCCCGTGCCCGTCCTAGCTGGCCCACGCGCCCATCCTACCGGCCCCCGCGCCCATCCTACTGGCCCCCGCGCCTGTCCTAGCCGGCCCCTGCGCCCGTCCTACCGGTCCCTGCGCCCGTCCTGCCAGCCCCTGCGCGCGCCTTGCCCGTCGACCTCCGGCCCCGTGCTCACCTTCCCGCCGTTCTGCCGCCGACTTCTGTGCGGCCCGCTCTTTGTGCCCGCTACCGCACTCCACATTCCCTGGTACGGTTCTGAATCACATTGCACTGCACTATACAGCACTACACCGCACTGTACCGCACTGCACTGCACTGCACCGCACTGTACCGCACTGCACCGCACTGTACCGCATGCACCGCACTGCGCCGCACTGCACTCCACTGACTCGCCTGGAGCCGCCCTGCACTGTTCCTGATGGCGGGGGAGCTTCGCTTCGACGCTGAAATCCAGCCTCTGGAGTTCGAGGCGTGGCTAGCCGACCTCCGCCGCCACCTCACTGGCTAGCGGCAGGATGGCCACTCGCTTTCGGTACACCTTGACGGTATGCTTCCCTGCCCAGACCCCCCTGCTGCGCTGCCCGCTGACCCCACGCCTGCTGAGCGTGAGTCTGCTGCGGCCGCTGCCCTTTCTTGTTCTGTCTGGCTTTCACGTGACGCTGTCGCACAATTAGCTATCAGCCAGGCCCTCTCCCTGTCTGAGCGCCCTCGCTTTCGGTCTATCACCACCGCCCAGGCTTTCTCAGATGCTGTTATCCAGCGCTATTCCACCCCGCCTCCTACCTCGGTGGGTCGCCTGATCCTTCCTCTCCTATTCCCTGACCTAGCGTCATTCCCCACGGTCGCTCACCTAGCTGCCCACCTGCGCACGATAGATAAGACCTGGCGCGCTGCCTGCACTGACGCACAGCTTAGAGCCCATCAGCCGCCCCTTACCTCTACCCTCTACCTGCTTGCCACCCGCCTCCCTAACCGCCTTGCCGCTGCTCGTGACCGCTTCCTTAGCGTCCACCCCTGTGACCTCACTCTCACAGACTTTGTAGACACCCTGACTGCTATCGAGACCCGCCACCGCTCTATCGCCCAGGCGAGCGGTACTGTGCCGTTCCCTATCTTTCAGGGTTGTGCCCCCGCTCAGTGCACCTTCTCCGATGGTTTTGCAGCAGTGGCTGAGACCGCCGCTGCAGCGCAGTTCCGTCCTGGGAAGGGTCGCCGCCCCAAGGCTGGGCGCGGCGGAGGGGGTGGGGGTGCAGGTGGAGGTGGTGGTGGAGTCAGGTCGCCTGGTGGTGGCGCGGACGAGGGGACCCTGCCAGGTCCAGCCGAGCAGCCGCCCCAGCAGCCGCAGCAGCCGCAGCAGTCGCAGCCCTCGCACCAGCTGCAGCAGCCGCAGCAGACGAGGCGGGCGAGTGGTCTCCCGCCCGGGTGGCCTGGCGCTGGTAGTGGTCGTGCGCGTGGTGGTGTGCCGGGTGGCGGTTCGGGAAGCGTGCGCTGTTAGTACCAGCTCCTGACCGGTCCTCGCCGCGGCTTTGTTTGCGGTAAGATCGGTCACACCACTGCCCGCTGTTTTCGTCGCCTGGATGACCTGTTTCGTCAGCGCTTCAGCCCGTCGCCCGACCTCCCGGACTGGCACAGTTTGCTTAGTCGTACAGTTCAGACTTTTGACATGGAAATGGATGACATTGTCGCTGCCCTGCATGTGATGTACGCTGATGACTCTAGTGTGCTACCCTCTTATTACTCCTTGCCGCCTAGTGTAGATGTGCCTAGCTTAGCCTCCCCTGCTGCGTCAGGCGTAGGATCTACTGCTTTGTTTAGCCTTGGTGCTTCCGCCGCTTCCCAGTCGCCAGACGCCATTGCTGCGCTTTCCTTCACGTTAGACTCTGGCGCTTCTCGGTGTTTCTTCCGCGACGCCACTACGCTGACGCTGCTTCCTGTTCCTGCTGCAGTTTCTCTTGCTGACCCCTCTGACCGTCCGGTAGTCGCCCGTAGTTCCACCACCCTTCCCTGTCCGGCAGTTCCTTCGGGCTCTCTCATAGGTCTGCATATCCCCTCATTCTCCAGGAACCTAGTTGGTGTCGGCTGCCTCCAGGACCTTGGCGTCACCACTACGTTCCCTGGTCACGAGCGGTATGCAGTCTATACCAAGGCCGCCACTGGTGCCCCCCTTACCACGTTCCCCCGGGACTCGGTGTCCGACCTGTTCACACTGGACACCGTGACCCCCCCGGCTGGGGCGCCCCTCAGGTGGCTGCGTCTTCCCAGGTTGCTGCTGCCTGCTCCTATCGGTCCCTCCCTCACCCGACTCTCCTTTGGCACCACCGCCTAGGTCACCCTGCGCTCCCGCGTCTGCGTCACATGTCCTAGCACGGTCTCGTCCTTGGTCTCCCCAGTTCGTTCCCCGCTTTTCCCTCCTCCCCCGCCCCACTGTGCACGCCTTGTGTTGAGGGTCGGCTTCGCCGTGCCCCTCACTCCTCTTCTTTTCCCCCTACCGCCGCGCCACTGCAGACCCTGCACATGGACGTCTGGGGCCCCGCCCCCGTCCATGGGCCACGTCAAGAGCGCTACTTCCTAGTGCTTGTTGACGACTTCACTCGCTACACCACAGTCTTTCCCCTGGAGCGAAAGGCCGACGTGCCTAACGCTCTCATCCCTTGGTTTGTTGCTGCGCGTGTCCACCGCGGTCTCCCTGTCTTGCGTCTTCACTCCGACCGTGGTGGCGAGTTTGCCTCAGGTATCCTTGGTCACTTCTGTCGTGCGGAGGGCATCACCCAAACGTTCACACTGCCGGACTCCCCACAACAGAATGGGGTCGCTGAGCGACGCATCGGTTTGGTCATGGAGGTGGCTCGCACCTCCATGATCCATGCCGGTGCACCCCATTTCCTGTGGCCGTTTGCCGTGTGCTACGCTGCTCACCAGCTTAACCTGTGGCCGCACCCCCAGCAGCCGCAGGTTTCGCCAACCCTTCTTTGGACCGGGTCTCCTGGTGACGCGTCTGCGTTCCACGTCTGGGGCTGCCTTGCTCACGTCCGTGCCTCTGGCACGGACAAGCTCACTGCCCGCACCCTTCCCTGTGTCTTCCTCGGTTTTCCCCTTGACGCGTCCGACTGGCACTTCTACCACCCGCCGTCTTACCGGTTCTTTCACTCTCGCAACGTCACCTTTGACGAGTCTGTCTCCTTCTACCGTCACTTCCCCCACCGCGGTCCCCCGCTTACTCCCCCCCTGTTCCTGGTCACTCCTTCCCCGGTGGTCCCTGCCGCCCCCCCTCCCCCTCCCCGTCCTGCCCCCTTTGGTGTCCCACGCCACCCCCCTTCGGTTGGTTGCCCCGGTCGAGGAGTCTTCTGACTCTCGTGGTCATGCGGCGCAGTCCTCGCCGTCTGCCCCTCCCCGGGTGTCTCCTCCTCTACCGCCTCTGCAGCCGCTGTCACCTCAACTGTCGCAGCCGTCGTCTCCGCGCCGCCGCAGCCGCACCCATCGTTGCAGCCCCCACCGCCGCCGCCATCGCAGCAGCAGTTCGTTGACTCTGGGGGTGGTACCGGTGCTCGAGGGGTTTCGGGCTCTGGGGGTGTTCCTTCTGGGGGTGCAGGAGTGGAGTGTCCCGGAGGTAGCCGAGGAGCAGCTTGCGGTCCCGGTATCGGTGTTGTGCCGCCGCAGCAGCAGTCCCCGCCGGTGTTAGCCCTTCGCCTGCTCGGCCTTCCGTCCCCTGACCCTGCGTCTGTTCCTCTCCTGCCGTCTCCTCCTCCTCCTGTCTACGGCCCTGTGTTCCCTCCGCCAGACTCGTCCCCGGCTCGTCTTCCCCCTCGCTCCCCCCTTGTGTCCCCTCCTCTGTCTCCTGACCCGAGGCCTCCGTCTCATGTCTGATCTCGCCGTCCCTCCCGTGCTCGTCCTGTATCTCCTGTCACGCGCTCTCACCCTATGTTGCTCCGTTCCCACACGTCTCGTCCTTCCCTTCTACCGGCGCCTCCTCCATCCTCTCTTACCGTTGCGCCTCCTACTCTGTCTGACTACCTTCGTGCCGCTCGTCCTCTTGTTCCTCGGGTCCTTGCATCTCTCGTTACCGACCCGTGCATTCCGGTCTCGTGTCTTAGTGCTCTTGTCGCTGCGGTCGCTGACCTCGCCTCTACCCGCCGCCTTGACTACGCCACTGCTCTGGTCTCTGACCCTGCCTGTCCTCCGTCTGTCGGGGGTACTCCTGCCCTCGGCGGTGATGTCCAGGAGGACTGCCAGTTCGAGCTTGCTTTCCTGTCCGAGGCTGCTCCCCATCTCTGTTCCATGCTGCTAGTCCCTGAGGGTGACCCAGACGCTTTCGACATCCCGACCCCTCGCACTTACCCTGAGGCTGTTTCGGGACCTTGGGCCTCTCAGTGGATAGCTGCCATGGAGTAGGAGATGGCATCTTGGAGATCCACCGGCACCTACGTCGACGCAGTTCCCCCACCTGGGGTGAACATAGTCGATGGCCGCTGGCTCTTCAAGGTGAAGTGCCCTCCTGGAGAGCCGCCTGTGTTCAAGGCGCGCTACGTGGCTAGAGGTTTCAGTCAGCGTGAGGGAGTGGACTTCTTTCAGACTTTCGCTCCGACCCCGAAGATGACTACTCTTCGGGTGCTGCTACACGTAGCAGCTCAGCGTGACTACGAGCTCCACTCCCTCAACTTCTCCACTGCGTTTCTTCAGGGCAGCCTACACGAGCAGGTTTACCTGCGTCGCCCTCAGGGCTTCACTGGCACCTTCCCTCCTGGGACCCAGTGGCTCCTGCGGCGCCCCGACTACGGCCTGTGGCAGGCGCCCCGTGAGTGGCACGACACGCTGCGTGCTACCCTTGCTGACCTGCAGTTCTTTCCGTCCTCTGCAGACCCCTCACTCTTCGTTCGTGCTGGCCAGACTCCGTTCTACATCCTTGTTTACGTAGATGATCTGGTCTTTGCCACAGCAGACAGGGCACTGGCCTCGGTGAAGGCAGAGCTGCTGAAGAGACACAATTGTACTGACCTTGGAGAACTGCGCCGTTACCTTGGCTTGCAGATCTCCAGGGATAGAGCAGCGCGCACCATCACTTTGACTCAGTCACACTTGGTGCGCCAGGTAGGTTCGGCCTTCAGTTCTCCTCTGCACAGCCCACCCCTCTGCACAGGTAGACTCTCGGCTCCAATTCCTGAGGAGTCAGTAGAGCCCAGTAGTCCTTACGCAGAGCTGGTGGGTTGCCTCATGTACCTGATGACTTGCACTCGCCCAGATCTCGCATACCCTCTCAGCATCCTGGCTCGCTTTGTGGCCACAGGTAGACACTGACCGCAGCACTGGTCTGCCGCTAAGAGGGTTTTGCGTTATCTCGCAAGTACATCGGTCCATGGGGTTAGTGCTAGGAGGACGCAGGCCAGTGGTCCTTACTGGACACTCAGACGCTTCTTGGGCAGACGACGTCGAGACCCTCAGGTCTTCCCAGGGCTACTGCTGCAGCCTTGGTTCAAGTGCTGTCTCGTGGAGAGCTACCCGCTCCTCGTCTATTACCCAGTCCAGCTGTGAGGCCGAGATCTACGCTGGTGCCATGGCGGCACAGGAGCTCCGCTTGCTGACCTTCTTGCTCACTGACTTAGGTGAGCGGCTTAGCTCTGCCCCGGTCCTGTACGTTGACAACAGGGCCATGATCCTCCTGTGTCAGGAGCCTCGACTCGAGGGCAGAGCGAAGCATATCCAGCTGCGGTACTTCCTCCTTCGCGAGCTACAGCAGCGCCGCCAGGCTCGCGTAGTACACCTGGCCTCAGGTGCGAACACAGCTGATATCTTTCCAAAGGCGCTTGCGCCTAAAGATCATCAGCGGGACTGTGTACAGCTCGGTCTAGTTCCTGTAGCCTCTCACTTGCTAGGGCCTTGACTTTGTACTGTCCTTTTTATATTTACTCAGACTGGACTTGTGTCCTCTTCCAGTGGCTGGACTAGTTGTGCCGCCCTGGTCTTGTTCTTGGCTTGGCTGTACTCCTTTTTGACTGGTCTTTAGACCCTTGTCTCAGTGGCTGGACTAGTAGTTCCGCCCTGAGCGGCTTGTTCAGGAACTGCGCCTATGCAGTCTAGGGGGTGTATCAAACATTTGTATCTCTAATATTTGTATAGACTGTATAGGGTCACCTCTTAGAGGGTACAACCCTTAGGTATATATCCTTGTACCCGGGTTCTCTAGCTATCAATTATTTAATTCTAAGATACTCCTCTATATTTATACCTTTCAGACTGGCCTTGTGGCTTCTCTGCCCGTGGTCGGACTAGTAGTGCCGCCCTGGTTTGCTCGTCTTGTTTGTACTCTTGCTGACTGGTCTTTGGACCCCTGCCTCAGAGGTTGGACTTGTAGAGCTAGCCTGCTGCATGTTTCTTGCTCAGCACTACCCCTTATCTAGCCTAGGGGGTGTGTCAACTTAGACATATCTTTATCTGTAGAATTTATAAACTAGGTAGGCTTGTGTTCTTAGAGAGTACATCTCCAACCCCAAATCTTCCTTGTACTCCCTTGTTTCTATCACTCTAGTATTCTAACATATTTATCCTCCAGACATTGAAAATGCAGCTGGAGAGAAGGTGAAGGACTAAATTCCCCCCAACCCTTTTGCACTCAACTTACAAACCATTACATCTGCTTTATCTCACCCATCTACATATTTAGCCTGCTATGAACAAGCAACACCAACAAGGCTCGACTCGACACGCCTGGCTATACATAATGCAAAACACCACACCTAGCTAACTCCATATATGAACCCTGCTTCCTCAGAGGACATCAACGCCTCGCATTCCCATTTTCGCCCATGACATCATCACCCGATCCAATTGAACCCATGGCCCTGGTTCTGCATGTGGGCAGAGCTACTTGCAGCCTTGGCCGGGGGCGCGGGCTTCACACAGGTGCTCACAATGAACTGCGGGTCAACCGTGGTCGCCACGTAGCCCTTCTTGCACGTGCAGTTGTAGGTGCCAACCAGGTTGGTGCAGGTGGAGAAAAGCACGTCCACGCAGGGAGATGGCTTCTCCGTGCACTCGTCCACATCTGAAGGCAGAAGCAGGCAAAACATAACAAACGGTGCTCGTTAGGGAGGATCAAGGAGGGGGTAGAAAAAGGGGGTGCAAGGCAAGCATCTATTCACAACCGTCTCCTCCGCTTGGACTCTCCCTCGCACCGCAACCCTCCCCCGCACTCACCATCGCACTCATCGGTTTCCACGTCGAGTTCAAAGCCAGGGGCGCAGCCACACTTGGACTGAGTGGGCACGATGTTGAAATCCGTGATGCACTCGCCGTGCGCCTTGAGCTGGCAGTACTTGGCAAACGCACTGTCCTCCGCTGTGGTGTCGCTCGTCGGCTTGGCACACGCGTCCAGCACTGGAGGAGAGACCGAAAGGGGGGGGAAGTGTGTGGGGTGGGGGGGGGGGGGGGGGGGGGGGTATGGGTGGTGAGTCATGAGAGAGAGCGGGGGTGATGGGGGAGCGAAGGAACCGTCAGCGGAAGGGGAACAAAAGACGAGAAAGAAGTACGAAAGGGAGAGGGCGTGTGTTCAGGTGTATGTTGAGCAGAGGGACGAGGGCCGTCTGCAAGCAGGCTATCCACAGCTGGGTTAAACGGAACTGCGGAGGAGCACCGTGGCAACGACATGGTGGGTGGGTGGGTGGGTGCATGGTGCACCTACCTGAAGTGCACTTGGTGTTGGGGTCGTAGTTGGGCATGCAGTTCTCGCAGAGAGTGCCAGATGTGGTAGGCGGGCACGCGCATGTGCCGTTGCCGTCCGCCCCGTCGTTACACTTCCCGAAGTTGGCACACACTGCACGGAATCCGGGGAGAATGTGAGGGCTGAAAGGATAGTCATGATGATGCAATGGGGACCGATTACTGGAGCACCACTGTGAGAGGGGCTTTGTCACCGTGATGGGAGAAAAAAATAATGAAAACGGGAACAAAACATTTAGAGTGAAACGTGAAACGTCAGAAACGCAAGAATGCGTTCTTAACAAGAATGCGCACGCAAGGACCGACAAGGAAATGTGGATAGAGATTCTGAAATGAGGTCCAATAAGACCATTCAGTTACCTGGACAAGCGCGGCACTCTGTGCCGTATAATCCGGACCCGGCCGCACATTCTGTTCAGCAAGATGGAGAGGAAAAGGACGCCGAGAAACTCATTCTGTGAGCCAGACTTCAAGTACGTTACTCCTTGCAAAAGTAAAAACAAGAGTTATTTTCCACAGAGAGGGTCAAAGTGAAGTAAGGAGAGAGAAAGCGTGAGAGAGCGTGATAGGGGCGTGTGTTCAGTCCTATGTAGAGCAGCAGAGCGGACTGGAGCTGCTAGCGGGAGGACGAGGGGCGTCTGCGAGTAGAAACTCCACAGCTGAGTTAGAAAGAACTGCAGAGGAGCGCAGCGGCGGCGTCAGGGTGGGTAGGTGGGTGGGTGCATGAAGCGCCCACCTGTAGTGCAATTGGTGTTGGGGTTGTATCTGGGCGCGCAGGTTTCGCACAGAGCGCCGGTTGTGGTAGGCGGGCACGCGCATGTGCCGTTGCCGTCCGGCCCGTCAAAACACGTCCCGGAGTTGGCACAGACTGCACGGAATGCGGAGATGTTAGGGTTGGGAGGAGAGCCGTGATGGTGCAACGAGGACCGGTCATTGGAGCACCACTGCGAGAGTGGGGCTCTTGACATCGCTGAATGTGGTGCTGCGAAATAGTACGAAAATTAATGGAAAGGTGAAACTGGCTGGTTGTGAGAAAAACTTGAGCGAAGGGGAGAAAACAAAGAACGCGACGCGGCAGAAATGCGGAGGGGTCTTCTTAACAATAATGCGGACACGACGAGTGAGAAAGAGATGAGGATAGCCCGAAATAGGGCTACATCGAGGCGCTTAGTTTACCGGGACAAGCGAGGCAGTCAGCGCCGTATTTTCCGGAGCCGACGGCACATTCTGCTCAGGAAAAAGGAGAGGAAAAGGCCAAGAAACTCAATCCGCATCGCTTCAAGTGAGTTATTTCTTGGATGCCTAAAGAAAGCAAGTCGGAAGACTCTTCCGACTTGACGCAAAAATAAAAACTTCAGGGTTAGCTTCCTTCCCCAGAGAAAGTCGGCTGAACTTGCCTGCAGCATGCCTGCGACTTACCAGCAGACACCATTTGCGTGACAAGTAGGCAAGTAACGGCGACGCAGAAGACGCGCTGGGCCAATGACGCCATGGTTGAAGGATGGAGGGAGGACAAGAATGAAAATTCGCGAGCGGAGTACGTGCAAAATGGTGCAAGCAAGCTGAGCTGTGGGGCAAGCAGGAATGTGTTCTGAGTTCCAGCCAGAACTCACGATTGTAATTTCTGAATTCGGTTTCTTCCAGATTTGACCAAAATAGGGGGAAATTCGTGTTTCTCTGCATTCTTGAGATCCCAAAGACTCGGAGCTAGTCGTAAATGCTGAAGACCGAAAGTTCAAAAATTGCCAGTTTCGAAATTGTCCCTTTCTGGAAGACCCGAAGTTCCGAAAGTTAGGATGACACCAGCCCCTAATGTGACTTTTAAACCTTGCAATTTCGTGTTCATTTAGGCAATCCGGATTTGATTCCGGAAAACATCCGGAATCTCACCGAAATTCCGGATGATTACCCTTCTATCGTGTGCCCTGGTTCCAACCTCTTGTGTATTTGCAGGGGGATCACTTGTGTACAACGAGGGAGCTGGGCCAATGGGAGGATGGGTCCAAAATTCATAACAGCAAAAACGAGGGCTTTTCTCTTGGGAGGACGGGGTAAACTGAGCAGGGAAGCTAGTTGCGTGCACCAGGCCTCTATTTCGTTTTGGGCCACCCTGTCCTTTCACGGTGTCCCCTCTGCCGCCACCCGGTTTGGGGAATCCATCCCATTGTTAGGCAGGGAGCAATCAAAGAGCGAGAGAGTCACACAAACTTCCCGAATTGCGGGGGCAATGTCGAGCCTGTCATTTCTCATCCTTTGCAAAAGAGCAAATGGGACAGAAACGTGGAATTTGTAACAAGATATTTGTGTCTGGTCGATAAACAGAGGGCCCAACGGGAAATTGTGAGGACGTTTCGTTCCGCTCTTATCCGACCCGTTTGTTTACAGGTTGTTGTTACACGTATACCAAAACCATCGGGTGATCCGTAAAATACTGGACCCTGCGAAGTATAGGTTTGTCTTGTGCACGGAAACTTCTGCTGTTTTTTCTGCTGTTTGTCTTGCATCCCTTGCTTGCCGAATTTGTAGCGGCCGATTCCTTCTCGTAACGGGTATTTTGGGGGGAGTACCCTAGGGCATAGCGAGAGGCGTGGCCAAAACCCTTCGGTTTCGGCAGCAAAACCAGTTGATTGTTCCTGATTGGCCATGCGTGAACTGGCTTGCAAAATACACCTAGTCTGCGGTATTTTTACACCCAGTATTTTCACAGGGGGTTCCGCCGAGAGGGTATTCACCCCCCGAAAGCAGCTCCTGAAGACCAGATCTGGATACCCTTTGAAAAACAATTTGAACTTGGGTTTCTATACGAAACGTTTACTGCTCGATTTAGTGTTTCTCGATTCAGGAAACCCGACATCACCTTTGGAAGTGCTCAATTTTTTTGCCCGCGTGTCCAAACGGAGGCCGTTGGGACAAAGGGGTACTGTCTACGAACTCAGAAATGGTCAGGGTGGAAACAAAAAATATTATGCCACCCAGTTTCAGGGTGTGAGGGTTTTGGTGTATTCCACGGCGCCGATAACGTGTCAGAGTTTGTTGTGCGTCCAACCAGCTTCGGGTGCGACACAGATTCTTTTTGTTTGGTCCGAATAATGTGGAGATTCATTTTTCCACCTCGCTGTGATGGACGGAAGGCACTGTCGGTGGGTTTGGATGGGTTGTTTGTTGCTTGTTTAGGGATCGTGGCTGCAGTTCCTAGCGGCAGGACAGTGTACAATACACATGATCCCGCCTACAGACATCCGCGCTACTCGCCCAGTCGCGGTTAAGGACCCAATGACGAATACACCCTGCTCTTATCCCCTAGTGTATATGCACAATCGCTGTTCCACATGAAACGACCCACAAGAGTGTACTGTACAAGATAGCGCACAGATTTTACAGCAACCAATAGGATTCGTTCAGAAGATTACGTTAGCGAAAAACAACGTCCTAGCGAAGTCACTAGAAGGCTTATCGTCAGCCAACGAGCCGTTAACATGCCACGTAAACAAAGAAGTTTCTAGCAATATCAGATTCTGATGTTCGAATGCATCAACCAATGAACACATCAGCGTACGCCAGCGCAGTTTGCAGGCGTGTTTTAGGAACTTCAAATGCATGAGTAGAGGCCCATCACTCCGAACAACTGCCAGCCACACACCGTTACCCCATCCATCTCCGCTTTCACCCAACTGACAACATGTTTGCCCCTCGTTCCCGTCGCCAGCCTCGCCTTCACAGAAGGGCCCAGATTTCGCTCGACATGAAGCGAGAAATCTGTCGGCAGGCGGAAACCCATCAATCTTGGCACCAGGAGGATCTTGCCCGTTGGTGTTTCACGAGGTTTGGGATTGTTCCTGACCGCAGCACTGTGGGGAGGATTGTTCGACAGGCGGACAAGTGGAAGTCCGCTGCTGCAGCACAAAATGCCATCCGCCTGAGGAAGGGTCGTTTCCCTAAATTGGAGAGAGAACTGAAGGCCTGGGTGTATGGAGCCGAGGACGCTGGCATCCCTCTCACTCTGTCGATTATTCGACAGAGGGCTTTGGACTTGCGCCCAGAGTGTGGCGTCCCTGACACGTTCGAATGCTCGATCAGCTGGTGTCACCGCGCCATGCATCGCATGGGCTTCTGTAACCTCGCACGCAAGGGCAAGGCGTTCGATGAGGACAAGACAGCGGTCGAGCTGTGTAGGCAGCGTATGCCGGAGCTAATTGAGCAGATCGGCGTTATTCCTCGTGATCTTTACAATTGGGATGAGGTCGCCCTCTTCCCGGGTCAGCAGCCTCGTCGTACCTGGTCGGATGGTTCGCCCGTCGGTCGCAAGGTTGCAAAAGACCGCATCACGGTGGCCTTGTTATGCAACGCAGACGGATCCAGCATGTATCGTCCTCTCGTTGTCTCCAAAGTGCGCCGTCCGACTGACTTCAACGAGAACAGCTTCGACCCCGAGCCGTACGTCTACTGGCGCCAAAATCCCAAGGGCTGGATGACATCCGAGGTGAGTGGCGTATTGTTTTGCATGTACGTGAGCTTCCATTTCTACCTTGGAGGATCTCTAATTTGCAGGTCCCTCTACATGACATTTGAACGGATCCTCATGTGTGGTTCTCTTGTTCTCTCCTACCCCCTCCCACCCGCCACCCTGCCTACAGATCTTCACGTCTTTTTTTGAGTCAGTGAACGCCTGCATGTTCGCCGAACAGAGGCAGATCGTTGTCTTGGTGGACAACGCATCCTCCGATAACCTGCTCTCTCCCACCGCCAGCACTGAGGATGTATGTGGCTTCCGCATTCGGAAGCTCAGCAATGTACGAATCGTCTATTTTCCCCCCAACATCACGGCTTACTGTCAGCCATTGGACCAAGGCATTATCGCGACTGTCAAGCGGCGGTTTCGATCCAAGTGGCTACAGGAGCTGTGGAAGCTGTGGGACTCCCGTGTGTCACCAGCGTCACAGGCGACGAAGAAGCCGAAGGCTTGGCAAACAGTGCAGTGGCTAGCTGATGCATGGGGCAGTGTTGAGCTCGACACCGTTCAGCGGTGCTGGCACCATGCCAAGATACTGCCCCGTAGCTGGAGTCGGATCCTCCCGCACCTCATGTACGAGAGCTCTGACCCAAGCGATTCGACGGAGGAACTGTGGGTGGTGGGATCTCAGATTAACCAGTTCGCGTTCGGTGCCGACGCCCTCTCCACCGAGGACTTCACTCGCATCGACGAGACCCACCCGACGTGCGAGCCCAAGGGCGTCGATCCTCTCTCCACCGAACCCCCTCCAATATTCCAGACGGGAGGCAAGCCTCCCTTTGTCATCGAGCTGTCTGAGCGCGCAAGGGCAATGCGGCGGGTTCGGCGCTTAGCGACGGATCTGCTCATCGCTTATGCGAGGGCGACGCGGATCCGTCCACGCTACCTCAAGGAGCTGTTCGACATCCGAAACGCTGATATCATTGAACGCCTCGAGAGGGCTAGCCCGAAGCAGCGCAGACCGTTCACCATCGACCTCAACTACGCTCCGTCTCCTCGCGCTTCAGCCAGTGGCAGCAACGATCTAGGCACTGCACACACCGCCATCAGCCGTGAACGACTACTGCAAGCGACTGCTGTCATGGACGACTTTGATGGAGCGGCGGAGTTCATGAGGATGTTTTAACCCCGCTCTGTCTACCTCTCCATATATCCCGGTGCCATGTGTTCGTTGCAATTGTTTCACTTTCTCCAGTGTTTGTACAAGCGTGTGCGTGGGTGTCTGTGCCTCTGCGTTGTCAATCGTTGCAAGATTGACGGTTGGTGTGTGTGCCTATCTGTGGTGTGCATCTGTGAAGGGGTGTGCGGATGGGTTTGCCTCTCTGGACTGTGCTTCTTCAGGAGTGTGAGTGAGGCAAGGCGAGCCTCTCTGTACCTCTCTGTTATGTGCCGCTTGCTGTTGTGCGGATGGGCAGGTGGACATTGGACGATATAAGCACAGTCACAAGTCGGAACATGTGGTGTCATGTGGTGTCATTTTTTGACATAGAAGAACTGGTACATGAAGTGTCATCTATGCAAATACATTCAACTGTATTGTACTATGTGTTATAATTCTCTGTCTGTATCATAAATGTAGTGGAAGGTTGTTGTTGTTGTAACATGACCCGTTTCATGCGGGCCAGAAGTTTCTCGCGATGGTTACCAGAACGGGCGCACATAGGCCGTCTGCATTTAATGACAAAAGTCCGTCTACTCCCGCCCCCTAAGTGTACAAGCCCTTTTTGCCCGGTGTTTTGGCCGGAGGATACATGCACGCACCGCGCAAAAAAAATGTGTGCCTGTATCGTGGAACACGTGTATAGCGAATCGGCCAGACCCTGCATTTTACTAGTACAGTATTTCTTAACTATTTTTCACCCGTAACATACTAAATTTTCAATCCCATTTACTAGGTCTAAGCATGACTCGCGTTGACAATGAACCTGATTTGCTGCAGTCTGAATGATAGCGAACCGTCAAGCCGTATTTCGACAATTGCAAGAATCCGAGCTAGGAGGTCATGTACGCAAATTATCTAGTGCATGAGCGAGACTCTGTAACAAGGTGACAGTGCTTACTGTGGGTTTTCCCCTTCAGTGTCCCCTTTGCTTGGGTTTTACCGTTTCCCGCCTACAGGTTGAAGCCGCATGTAAAGGACTTTGATACAAACAAGAAAAACAGGTGTACATGCATTGTAGGGAGATATTCAGGGTCCAGTGCAAAACAAACGCGTACCCCAAACAAAAGGCAAGAACTGACTGAAAAGGGACCCCTGGTCCGGAAAAGACGGCCAAAGCGAGACAAGGCAGCAAGAAGGCAAGGACAGGAGGGAGGAACGCTCCACGGAGGACACGCTAGCGGGCAGGGAAAACAATCCGCGACCTTCTCCAGCAGCCCTCTCCAGTCAGGCACCCTTGACACCCCAACACTCCCCAAAACCATCTTGTTTGATTCCGTGTCTCGGGCAATTCCACCCCCCACAAACACAAAATGGGAATATTGTCGAGGGGAGTTGAGAAGATTGTCTCAGGGCACATTCTGCCTTCACCAGGCTCTGTAGCGGCCAAGTGCAGACGACCAGCGACGAAAACGGCACGGAAAACAATCTCCGTGTCATAGCCAAAGGGGTGTTCGCCGACTAGCCGATGTTTCGATCACGAGTGGAGTCACAGCGGGTGTCAGGCTGACTTGAGACAAGAGGGCTGGAAACCGTGAACATTTCCGAGTCTGTTGAAGCGCCAGCCTGTAAAAAATAAACAAGAGGCGACGAGGTCGTCTTAGGGTTGCGGAGCAGTAGCAACCTTATAAATTTGATTTCATGTTTTAGTGCGCCAGGGTGTCCAATAACTTTAGGAATACTACACCTGTAAAGATTTGAATGTTAATATTTTACACTCGTAATAATAATACGACCCTTATGTTGTATACTTTAAATATTTTTTGCCTACCAACAGTCCGCCGATGAATACGGCGGACGAATGGATTCAAAACATACATTCTGTCGCATTTTTGTCACACAAAATCAACGTCATATGAATCATACCACACTACAAATAAAATCACATAAAACTGCATGTTGAACTTTGCTCGCGCGCAATAATGTGGTTGTTCATAAGGGATTGGGGGTTGTATACGATTGGTATAATTCCACTGTCGATAAATACGACAGCAGAATCAAAGAATCGCACGCCAACACCAACATTTTGAAACACCCACATACAATGCATATATACAATAATATTGCGAATGCATTGAAGAGATACACGAAAGCTTTTGTGTCGCAATTGAGGTTGACATGCACGTTTTGAAAGCTTCGCTTTCAAGCCGACAACGACAACCACAATGTATCAGAATAATTGAATAATGGTAAAGTGAGAGTACACACAAATATATCTAAGTTTTGTATCCTCTAAGAGGTGACTCTATACAGTCTATACAAACATGCAAATACACATATTTGACACACCCCCTAGACTGCATAGGGGAATACCCTAAACAAGCAGCTCAGGGCGGCACTACTAGTCCAACCTCTGAGACAAGGGTCTGAGCGACCGGTCAGAAGGAGTACCGACAAGGCAAGCACAAGAGCAGGGCGGCACTACTAGTCCAGCCACTGGGAGAGGACACAAGTCCAGTCTGAGTATACATATAAAGGACAGTACAAAGTCAAGGTCCTAGCAAGTGAGAGGCTACAGGAACTAGACCAAGCTGTACACAGTGCCGCTGATGATCTTTAGGCGCAAGCGCCTTCGTAAAGATATCAGCCGTGTTGGCACCTGAGGCCAAGTGTACTACGCGAGCCTGACGTCGCTGCTGTAGCTCACGCAGGAGGAAGTACCGCAGCTGAATGTGCTTCGCTCTGCCCTCGAGTCGAGGCTCCTGACACAGGAGGATCATGGCCCTGTTGTCAGCGAACAGGACCGGGGCAGAGCTAGGTCGCTCACCTAAGTCAGTGAGCAAGAAGGTCAGCCAGCGGAGCTCCTGTGCCGCCATGGCACCGGCGTAGATCTCAGCCTCACAGCTGGACTGTGCAACAGACGAGGAGCGAGTAGCTCTCCACGAGACGGCACCTGAGCCAAGGCTGAAGCAGTAGCCCTGGGTAGACCGGAGTGTCTCAGCGTCGTCTGCCCACGAAGCGTCTGTGTGCCCAGTAAGGACCGCTGGCCTGCGTCCTCCTAGCACTAACCCCATGCCCGATGTACTAGCAAGATAACGCAGAACCCTCTTAGCGGCAGACCAGTGCTGCGGTCGGTGTCTGCCTGTGGCCACAAAGCGAGCCAGGATGCTGAGAGGGTATGCGAGATCTGGGCGAGTGCAAGTCATCAGGTACATGAGGCAATCCACCAGCTCTGCGTAGGGGCCGCTGGGCTCTACCAACTCCTCAGGCACTGGAGCGGAGAGCTTGTGGTCTACAGGCAGAGGGGTGGGCTGTGCAGAGGAGAACTGAAGGCTGAACCTCTGAAGGACCTGGCGCACCAAGTGTGACTGAGTCAGGGTGATGGTGCGCGCAGCTCTGTCCCTGGAGATCTGCAAGCCAAGGTAACGGCGCAGTTCTCCAAGGTCAGTGCAGGTGTGTCTCTTCAGCAGCTCTGCCTTCACGGAGGCCAGCGCGTCCCTGTCTGCTGTGGCAAAGACCAGGTCGTCGACGTAAACGAGGATGTAGAACGGAGTCTGGCCAGCACGAACGAAGAGTGAAGGGTCTGCAGAAGACGGAAAGAACTGCAGGTCAGCAAGCGTAGCACGCAGAGTGTCGTGCCACTCACGGGGAGCCTGGCGCAGGCCGTAGACGGGGCGCCGCAGGAGCCACTGGGTCCCAGGAGGGAAGGTGCCAGTAAAGCCCTGAGGGCGGCGCAGGTAGACCTGCTCGTGTAGGCTGCCCTGAAGGAAGGCAGTGGAGAAGTCGAGGGAGTGAAGCTCGTAGTCACGCTGAGCAGCTAGGTGTAACAGAACCCGAAGAGTAGTCATCTTCGGGGTCGGAGCGAAAGTCTGGAAGAAGTCCACCCCCTCGCGCTGACTGAAGCCTCTAGCCACATAGCGCGCCTTGAAGACAGGCGGCTCTCCAGGAGGGCGCTTCACCTTGAAGAGCCAGCGGCCATCGACTACGTTCACCCCAGGTGGGGGAACTGCGTCGACGAAGGTGCCGGTGGATCTCCAAGATACCATCTCTTGCTCCATGGCAGCTATCCACTGCGAGGCCCAGGGTCCCGAAGTCGCCTCAGCGTAAGTGCGAGGGGTCGGGATGTCGAAAGCGTCTGGGTCACCCTCAGGGACTAGCAGCATGGAACAGAGATGGGGAGCAGCCTCGGAGAGGAAAGCAAGCTCGAACTGGCGGTCCTCCAGGACGTCACTGCCAAGGGCAGGAGCACCCCCGACAGACGGAGGACAGGCAGGGTCAGAGACCAGAGCGGTGGCGTAGTCAAGGCGGCGGGTAGAGGCGAAGTCAGCGACAGCAGCGACAAGAGCGTCAAGGAACGAGACTGGAACAGACGGGTCGGTAACGAGAGAGGCAAGGACCCGAGGAACGAGAGGACGAGCGGCACGAAGGTAGTCGGACAGCGGGGGGGGCGCAACAACAAGGGAGGACGGAGGAGGCGACGGCAGAAGGGGAGGACGAGACGCGTGTGAACGAAGCAACATAGGGTGGGAGCGCAGGACAGGCGAGGCAGGACGAGCACGAGAGGGACGGTGAGACCAGACGTGCGATGGAGGAGTCGGGTCAGGAGACAGGGGAGGGGACACAGGAGGGGAACGAGGGGGGAGACGGGCCGGGGACGAGTCCGGCGGAGGGAAAACAGGGCCGTAGACAGGAAGAGGAGGAGACGGTCGGGGAGGAACCGACGCAGGGTCGGGGGACGGAAGGCCGAGCAGGCGAAGGGCGGACACGGGCGGGGACTGCTGCTGCGGCGGCACAACGGCGACAGCTGGACCGCAAGCTGCTCCTCGGCTACCACCGGCACTCTCCACACCCGCACCCCCAGAGGGACCACCCTCAGGGCGACCGGGACAAGCACCCCCAGAGTCAGCGAACGGAGGCTGCGACTGCGGCGGCGGCGGCGACGGCGACGGCTGCAGTGGCGGCAGGGACGGCGGAGGAGGGGACTGGGGAGGGGACACCTGGGGAGGGGCGGCCGGCGAGGACTGCATCGGAGGGCCACCAGAGTCAGAAGACTCCTCAACCGGGTCCACGGACGGAAGGGGGGTGACATGGGAGACACCAGAGGGGGCGGGACGGGGAGGAGGAGGAGGAGGGGCAGGGACTACCGGGGAAGGGGTGACCAGGAACAGGGGGGGGGTAACCGGGGGACCACGGTGGGGGAAGCGGCGGTAGTAGGAGACGGACTCGTCAAAGGTGACGTCACGAGAGTGAAAGAAGCGGTGAGACGGCGGGTGGTAAAAGTGCCAGTCGGACGCGTCAAGGGGAAAACCAAAGAAGACGCAGGGAAGGGTGCGGGCAGTGAGCTTGTCCGTGCCGGAGGCACGGACGTGAGCAAGGCAGCCCCAGACGTGGAACGCAGACGCGTCACCAGGAGACCCAGTCCACAGACGGGTCGGCGAAACCTGCGGCTGCTGAGGGTGCGGCCACAGGTTAAGCTGGTGAGAAGCGTAGCGCACAGCGAACGGCCACAGAAAATGGGGTGCACCGGCATGGACCATGGAGGTGCGAGCGACCTCCATGACCAAGCCGATGCGTCGCTCAGCGACCCCATTCTGCTGTGGGGAGTCCGGTAGGGTGAACGTCTGGGTGATGCCCTCCGCACGACAAAAGCGACCAAGGACACCTGAGGCAAACTCGCCACCACGGTCTGAGTGAAGACGCAAGACAGGGAGACCGCGGTGGACACGCGCAGAGACAAGCCAGGGGATGAGGGCGCCAGGCACGTCGGCCTTGCGCTCCAGGGGAAAGACTGTGGTGTAACGAGTGAAGTCGTCGACAAGCACAAGGAAGTAGCGCTCGCGACGCGGCCCAGGGACGGGGGCGGGGCCCCAGACGTCCAGGTGCAGGGTCTGCAGCGGCGCGGCGGTAGGGGGGAACGAGGAGGAGTGAGGGGCACGGCGAAGCCGACCCTCGACACAAGGCGTGCAAGGTGGAGCTGGGGAAGAGGGAAACGCGGGGAGTGAACCTGGGAGACCAAGGACAAGACCGTGCTGGGACATGTGACGCAGACGCGGGAGCGCAGGGTGACCTAGGCGGTGGTGCCACAGGAGGGTCGGGTGAGTGAGGGAGCGACAGGAGCAGGCAGCAGCAACCTGGGTAGACACAGCCACCTGAGGGGGCGCTCCAGCCGGGGGGGGCACGGTGTCCAGAGTGAACAGGCCGGACACCGGGTCCCGGGGGAACGTGGACAGGGGGGCACCAGTGGCGGCCTCGGTACAGACAGCATACCGCTCGTGACCAGGGAACGTAGTGGTGACGCCAAGGTCCTGGAGGCAGCCGACACCAACTAGGTTCCTGGAGAACGAGGGGATATGCAGACCTGTAAGAGAGCCCGAAGGAACCGCCGGACAGGGAAGGGTGGTGGAACTGCGGGCGACTACCGGGCCGCCGGAGGGGTCAGCAAGAGAAACGGCAGCAGGAACAGGAAGTGGCGTCAGGGTGGTGGAGTCGCGGAAGAAACACCGAGAGGCGCCAGAGTCCAAGGTGAAGGAAAGCGAAGCCGAGGGGTCTGGCGACGGAACGACGGCAGAAGCACCAAGACTACACAAAGCAGGGGATCCTACGCCTGACGCAGCAGGGGAGGCTAAGCTAGGCACACCTACACTAGGCAACAGTGAGTAATAAGTCGGAAGCACACTAGAGTCATCAGCATACATCACATGCAGAGCAGAAACAATGGCATCCATGTCCATATCAAAGATCTGAATCTGACGACTAAGCAAACTGTGCCAGTCCGGGAGGTCTGGCGACGGGCCGAAACGCTGACGAAAGAGGTCGTCCAGGCGACGAAAGCAGCGGGGAGTGGAGTGACCGATCTTACCGCAAACGAAACCGCGGCGAGGACCGGTCTGGATCTGGTACTGACAACGCCCGCCGGCAGAGCCACCACGCGGCACACCACCACGCGCCCGTCCACCGCCAGCGCCGGGCCACCCTGGCGGGAGAACACTCGTCTGCCGCATCTGCGACGGCTGCTGCGGCTGCTGCGAAGGCTGCGACTGTGGCGGCTGCTGCGGCTGCTGCAACTGCAGGGGCGGCGACTCAGCTGGACTGGGCAGGGTCCCCTCGTCCGCTCCAGCACCAGGCGACCCGACCCCACCACTACCCCCGCCCGCACCCCCGCCGCCCCCTCCGCCGCGCCCAGCCTTGGGGCGGCGGCCCTTCCCAGAACGGGCCTGCGCTGCAGCAGCAGTCTTAGCCACTGCGGCAGAGCTGTCGGAGAAGGTACACTGAGCGGGGGCACAACCCTGAAAGATAGGGACCTGCACGACACCGCTCGCCTGGGCGATGGAGCGGTGACGGGTCTCTATCACAGTCAGGGTGTCGACAAAGTCAGTGAGGGTGAGGTCTGCAGGGTGAACACTAAGGAAGCGGTCGCGGGCGACAGCAAGGCGGTCAGGGAGGCGGGTGGCAAGCAGGTAGAGGGTAGAGGTAATGGGCGGCTGGTGGGCTCTAAGCTGTGCGTCAGTGCATGCGGCGCGCCAGGTCTCCTCTATCGAGCGCAGGTGGGCAGCGAGGTCAGAGACAGTGGGGAACGAAGCAAGGTCAGGAAAGAGCAGCGGGAGGATCAGGCGACCCACCGAGGCAGCCGGAGGGGTGGAATAGCGCTTGATGACAGCATCTAAGTATGCCTGAGCAGTAGTGAGGGACCTAAAGCGAGGACGCTCGGACGGGGGGAGGGCGTTGCTAATGGCAAGCTGGGCGACAGCATCGCGAGAAAGCCAGACAGAGCGCGCACGGGCAGTGGCAGCAGTAGACTCACGCTCAGTGGGTGTGGGGTCAGCGGGCAGAATAGCAGGAGGGTCTGGGCAGGGGAGCGTACCGTCAAGGTGTGCGGAAAGCGGTTCACCATCCTGCCGCTGGCCAGTGAGTTGGCGGCGGAGGTCGGCAAGCCACGCCTCGAACTCTAGGGGCTGACCTTCAGCGTCGAAGCGAAGCTCCGCCGCCATCAGGAACAGTCCAGTGCTGTGCAGGGCGGTGCTGCTAGGTGGGGTGCGGTGCAGTGCGATACAGTGCGGTGCAGTGCGGTGCAGTGCGGTACTGTGCGGTGCAGTGCGGTGCAGTGCGGTGCAGTGCGGTGCAGTGCGGTGCAGTGCGGTACAGTGCGGTGCAGTGCGGTGCAGGGCGGCACGGAGCAGGGCGGGGTGGGGGGGGGGGGGGGGGGGGGGGGGACCGTACCAGTGAGGAGGACAGGGCCGGGGCTGGCCCGACGGGGCCGGGCGGGCGCGACGGGGCCGGGCTGATGCGACAGGGCCGGGACGGGGCGACGGGGCCGAGCGGGCGCGACGGGGCCGGGCTGGGGCGACGGGGCCGGGCGAGTGCGGCAGGGCCGGGCCGGTGCGACGGGGCCGGGCGAGCGGGACGGCGGCCGGGCTGGTGCGACGAGGCCGGGCGGCTGTGACGGGGCCGGGCAGGGTGCGACGGGGCCGGGCGGGTGCGACGGGGCCGGGCGGCTGCGACGGGGCCGGGCGAGCGCGACGGGCCGGGCAGGGTGCGACGGCGCCGGGCGGGCGCGACGGGGCCGGGCGGCGGCGACGGCGCCGGGCGGGCGCGACGGGGCCGGGCGGCGGCGACGGCGCCGGGCGGGCGCGACGGGGCCGGGCGGCGGCGACGGGGTCGGGCGGGCGCGACGGCGCCGGGCGGGCACGACGGGGCCGGGCGGCGGCGACGGGTACGACGCGGCCGAGGAGGGGCGCTACGGGGCCCAGGAGGGGCACGACGGGGGGCCCAGGAGAGGCGCTACGAAGCCCAGGAGGGGCGCGACGAGGCCCAGGAGGGGAGCTACGGGGCCTGGGAGGGGCGCGACGGGGCCTGGGAGGGGCGCGACGGGGCCCAGGAGGGGCGCTACAGGGCCCAAGGAGGGCGCGACGGGGCCCAGGAGGGGCGCTACGGAGCCCAGGAGGGGCGCGAAAGAGCCCAGGAGGGGCGCTACGAGGCCTGGGAGGAGCGCGACGGGGCCCAGGAGGGGCGCTAGGGGGCCTGGGAGGAGCGCGACGGGGCCTGGGAGGGGCGCGACGGGGCCTGGGAGGGCGTTACAGGGCCCAGGAGGGGCGCTACGAAGCCCAGGAGGGGCGCGACGAGGCCCAGGAGGGGCGCTACGGGGCCCAGGAGGGGCGCGACGGGGCGCTACGGGGCCTGGGAGGAGCGCGACGGGGCCCAGGAGGGGCGCTAGAGGGACTGGGAGGGGCGCGACGGGGCCTGGGAGGGGCGCGACGGGGCCTGGGAGGGCGGTACAGGGCCCAGGAGGGGCGCTACGAAGCCCAGGAGGGGCGCGACGAGGCCCAGGAGGGGCGCTACGGGGCCCAGGAGGGGCGCGACGGGGCGCTACGGGACCTGGGAGGAGCGCGACGGGGCCCAGGAGGGGCGCTAGTGGGCCTGGGAGGAGCGCGACGGGGCCTGGGAGGGGCGCGACGGGGCCTGGCAGGGGCGCTACGAAGCCCAGGAGGGGCGCTACGGGGCCTGGGAGGAGCGCGATGGGGCCCAGGAGGGGCGCTAGGGGGCCTGGGAGGAGCGCGACGGGGCCTGGGAGGAGCGCGACGGGGCCCAGGAGGGGCGCTAGGGGGCATGAGCGGAAGCGGTAGGTGGGGGGGGGGGGATCCTACCTACGCGTGATACCATATCAGAATAATTGAATAATGGTAAAGTGAGAGTACACACAAATATATCTAAGTTTTGTATCCTCTAAGAGGTGACTCTATACAGTCTATACAAACATGACAAATACACATGTTTGACACAATGTGCACGTTGCACTTGGCTTATATGCACCCCTCTAGTACAAACGCGTACGAATGTACAATGATGTCATGAATGCAATGAAGCCAAGCACGAATGTTTCAGTGCTGCAAGCGTGGTTGACATGTACGTTTTGGAAGCAAAGCTTTCCAAGCCGACAACGAGAACCACAATTTGCATGTTGCACTTAGCATATATGCACTACTCCAATACAAACATGACATTACAAAATGCAAAACCACAAAACAATACGCACAGTATGCACAAGTAGAATGTCGCCATGAATACAATGAAGTGATACACGCATGCTTTCGTGCTGCAAGTGAGGTTGACATGTACGCCTTGGAAGCAACGCTTTCCAAACTGACAACGACAACCACATTTTGCGCACGGCACTTGGCATATATGTACAACTCCTGTACAAACATGACTCCACGATAACAGTAACGATTCAAACCATGCAATCTACGTACTCACGAAAAATAAAAATAAAAAAAATCGCACGCATATACATATAATCAGGGAAGAGGGCGGAAGATAAGGGGAATAATAAGGGGGGAACCAAGAAGAGGACAAAGAAGATAGGGACCACACATCATGGGCGTACAAAAGCAACACACGAGAGAACTCTGAGAGAAACATGAAAGCCCAAATATGCTAATCACTCTGTTACTACTGGTTGCGATGAAGCACACCCCCCCCTCTTCTCCTCCTCTCCTTCCTTACTCTTTCTCCCCCCCCTTCCAATTCCAACTTATCCCCTTAACCTCTCCCCCCCCCCCCCTCACTCTTTGTCTTGGCAATGCACAAATCCAATTACCAGTCGTCTACATAGACCTGCACGCAACGACGATAGGAAACAAAGAGAATTTAGGGTTTATAAAACCTATTGCAATAGTTGAACACTAAGTGCGCTAGCAATAAATGCACTAATTTCGCCAAATGATTAGGAGATGGTAAACTAGTGGACAACGAACAAATGGGCTACCATTAGGAACGATTTCGGCTAGCGCGCTGACAGCTGGTTCGCCGATGCCTAGTGCACGGATGGCGAGTGCGCGGCCAACTAGTGCGTGGACAGCTATTAAGTGGGTGGCTAATGCACCAATGACTAGTATGTGGATGGCTAAAGCACAAATACAGTGGCAGGAAAAATTGCCCGGATGTTTAGCACTCTAAAACTTATCGCTCTGCAACATATATTTCGAATATAGTAACATATTTTTTTGTTGGTCCTGTTACAAGTTCGTCGAGTTTTGTTTCTACCGTACACAGCTTGGCGCGATTGTCTTTCAAACAGTTAGCGGGGATGAGATTTACTCATCAACAGTCGATCCGAACAGTTCATACCGAGCGACTGTCTAGATCTGATTTCACTCGCCATTTAGTGTACGTACCATTTCACGCGCTAGCCATTAGTATAGGAGTTAGGCCAGAAATGAACCTACGATGGCAGCCCAATGAAGCTGGAAGATGAGAAGAAGCACGCACGTATCTTAAGCATGTTGCGCAAGGGGCAGTCGACTAGGACGAAAGCCAAGGAGCTCGACGTAGGCAAAAGTACCATGCATGATTAGGGGCTGAAGGTGATTGCCGAGACTACTCGCGATGAGGTGCGACCTACAATGCCCACAGCCGGCCGTCCACGCTTAATCACAACCCGCCTCCAGCGCAGTATAGTTCGTGGGATTACCAGCGGGGAGGCGAAAACTAGTGTGGAAGCCGTGAAGATATTAGTGGAGAAGCATGCTTTGGTTGTAGACTCGAAGACCGTTAGGAACTCGTTACGATCCGCGGGGCTGATCGCTGTGCAGTAGCCCAAGAAACCCAGGCTCTCTGCGAAAAAACATACGAGACTGGCTGGATTTTGCGAGGTCTCATGCCGGCTGGACGATGGAGGACTGGAAACGCGTGATATAGTCAGATGAGATGAAGATTGATCGTTTCTGCTCCGACGGACGTGCGTACGCCTGGATTTGCGAGGGCAGCAAACTCCAGAGCCACCATATCCAGCAGACAGTTAAGCATGGGGGCGGCTCTGTGATAGTGTGGGGTTGCATGACATATGAGGGGGCGGGGTTCATGTGCAAGATCGATGAAAGGATTGATGGGCCGCTGTATCGCAGCATCTTGCAAGACGAACTGTCTCAAACCATCGACTTTTACAAGCTCCCTCCCTCAGAGGTCATAATCCAGCACGATAATGATCCCAAGCACAAGTCACGACTGGTGCAAGACTGGCTTGGGGAGCATGATTATGCAGTGCTGGAATGGCCCTCGTCCTCCCTGGACCTTAACCCGATAGAGCACTTGTGAGCACACTTGAAAAGGGAGTTGGCGAAGTACGACAAGCCTCCTAGTGGAATGTTGGAGTTGTGGGAGAGGGTGCAGAAGGAATGGGACAAGATTCCGGCGGAAGTGTGCTCAAACCTCATCGACAGTATGCCAAGGAGGGTGAAGGCGGTGATCCGCGCAAAGGGACGCTGGACTAGGTACTAGTTTTGCTAGTTTCTAGTTTGCTGCCTGTCCTCGGTACAAATTGTCCGGATGTACTGTTATTAAATGCTGTCGTGTTGAAGGACCATGTACTATACTACTCTGGTTTTAGGAGACTTGAGTGAGTTCTCTAACTGCTCTTCTCTAAGTGTATGGCCACCATGGATTAAGGCTTTATATTTACAACGTACATCTCAACAAAATGCAAAAAGTCGCTAAACATCCTGACAATATTTCCTGCCACTGTAGCTGGTCCGCATACAGCTAGTGTGCGGACAGCTAGTGTGTCGAAGGCTAGTGTGCCGACGGCTAGTGCACACATAGCTAGTGCGCGGACGACAAATGCGTCAATGGCTAGAGCACGGATGGCTAGTGTTACGACGGCTAGTGCGTAGACGTCTAGTGCGCGGACGTCTAGTGCAAAGACACCTAGAGTATGGACAACCAGTATGCCGACGGCTTTTAAGCGAACGGCGAGTGCATCGATGGCTAGTGCATGCACACCTAGTGTGGGGACGGAAAGCGCGCGCGGCAGCTAATGCGCCAACAACTTTTGTGGACGATTACAACTGCGCGAACTACTATTGGAGCGCGGACGACTAGTGTGCGAACGTCTAGCATGGGGATGACTAGGGCATAAACGTCTGGTGCGTGGACGTCTAATAAGCGGACTTCTAGTGTGCGGATGGCTAGGTGCTGCTAGGTGCTGCTAGGTGCTGCTAGGTGCTGCTAGGTGCTGCTAGGTGCTGCTAGGTGTTGCTAGGTGCTGCTAGGTGCTGCTAGGTGTTGCTAGGTGCTGCTAGGTGCTGCTAGGTGCTGCTAGGTGCTGCCAGGTGCTGCTAGGTGTTGCTAGGTGCTGCTAGGTGCTGCTAGGTGTTGCTAGGTGCGGCTAGGTGCTGCTAGGTGTTGCTAGGTACTGCTAGGTGCTGCTAGGTGCTGCTAGGTGTTGCTAGGTGCTGCTAGGTGCTGCTAGGTGTTTCTAGGTGCTGCTAGGTGCTGCTAGGTGCTGCTAGGTGTTGCTAGGTGCTGCTAGGTGCTGCTAGGTGCTGCTAGGTACTGCTAGGTGCTGCTAGGTATTGCTAGGCGCTGCTAAGTTCTGCTAGGTGCTGCTAGGTGCTGCTAGGTATTGCTAGGTGTTGCTAGGTATTGCTAGGTGCTGCTAGGTGCTGCTAGGTGTTGCTATGTGTTGCTAGGTGTTGCTAGGTGCTGCTGCTGGCACGTCTTTGTCAGACGGCAAGCTGCTAGGCCTCTAGATTCTACACAAAGCCGCAATAGGAAGGGTGACAAGAGAGACATGTGACCAGAAGGGAATTGGTGACGTGAGGAAAAGGAAGGCGATAGGAAGAACAATCGAAACGCACAACAATGACAATGTGAAGTCGCTTTCTTGCAATAGCATTTCACACCATCTACTGATACATAGTAACGCACAAGCGAGAGACTCACCTGCCAAAGAATCAACAGCTAGACGGGGGGCGCAGCGTTCTTCTGAGTGTCATAACCAGCAGAATTCTGCAAGCAA
The DNA here is from genome assembly GCA_027943415.1 of Closterium sp. NIES-67. Classification (NCBI taxonomy): domain Eukaryota; kingdom Viridiplantae; phylum Streptophyta; class Zygnematophyceae; order Desmidiales; family Closteriaceae; genus Closterium; species Closterium sp. NIES-67. The sequence goes on from BQMB01000774.1 coordinate 466,359, forward strand.
CATGAGGCAATGGGTCACACGGGTGTCATCAGTAGCTGACCTGCCAGAAGAGAGGGCGCTTCACTATCACTCAGCACCAACGAAGCACGTCGCTTGCCACGCCATCACAAGGTTCCGCCATCGAGCGCGGTGCCTGTGCGCAGGATCACCGCATGCCTTGCACCAACGCACGCGTCGCCTGTGCTCCTAGTGCAGAGCGGGGCGTCAGAGCGGCTGACACCAGCGCGCCTAGAGCCAGTGCGCTACGCCAGCCCGCTAGGCGTTTGCGCGCTTAGCGCTGGTGACCGCAGCGCCAGCGCGCCTAGAGCCAGCGCGGCGCCAGCGCGCCAGCGCCAGCGAGCGCGGTGCCAGCACGCTAGCGCAGGCCAGCGCGGCGCTTGCGCCCCTAGAGCCAGCGCGCGCCAGCCAGCATGGCGCCTGTGCGCCTAGCGCCAGCGCGCTAGCGCCAGCGCGCTAGCGCCAACCAGCACGGCGCTTGCGACCCTAGCGCCAGCGCGTGCCAGTCAGCGCGGCGTCAGCGCCATGACGCCAGCGTGCTAGCGCAAGCCAGCGCGGCGCTTGCACCCCTAGAGTCAGCGCGCGCCAGCCAGCCCGGCACATGCGCGCCTAGGCGCGGCGTCAGCGCGCTAGCGCCAGACACATCGACGCCAGCGCGCTAGCGCTTGTCAGCGCGGCGCCTACATGCCTAGCGCCAACGAGCTCGCGCCAGCAAGAGCGGTGCCAGCGCGCTTGCGGCAGGAAGCGCGGCGCCTGGGCCCCTAGTACGAACGAGCGGCGAATCTAAATGGTAAGGATGATGTCATCTAAGTAAGACGACCTAACTATGTAAAACTAAGATTTGGTAATAAAATCATACTAGTATAACAAAGCATAGAAAGACACATATATACCTCAATGAAAATGTATGTATATTTGGGACCATATGGCGTATATATTTTCCACGTGAATTTGTTTTTCCAGGTACGCAACCCTTCCGACGCTAAACGTCGAACCTTGTTGTAAGAAGAAATGTTCATATATTCTGTATGGTAGTGAGTGCACATGCATGAACATATTACCTGCAAGAGAATTTGGGACTTTCAAAACCTTGCCATAAAATGACGACATTGAGAGTAAATCTAGCGACCTGTCGGTTGACTATCGAATCTCAAACAATTGCGCTAACTTGACATGGACCAAGTTAGTTATAAAGATTTCGGTTTTCATTTTTTGCGACGTATCTCTTCATCCTGTAGGGTTTCATTCAACTATTTCTCTCAGCAGCTTGCGCTCACTGTTTCCTACCTAATCTCTGACATTCCTAACAAAATCGAGCTTCCTTAGACTAGTTTCTGAAACATTTTCTACGCACCTCTATTTCCTATGTCTAGATCCTACGTCGACTGAGGGATGCGGCGTTCGAAATAATCAGCTGGATAATCTAGACAGGGCACTATTCAAGCTCAATTTCATGACCTGCAACGCCTCTCATGAACGGTCCTTCCTTGTCACTCCGTTATATCATCTCCTTTATCTAACGTCTCCTTTTGCGACGGATTCTGTACCTTATTCCTTACTTTCCTCCTCATTTTGCATCCTCTCAATACTTTCTCTATGTTTCCCATTTCCTCTTATTTGTCTCCCCCGATTAGCTCAATCTGAAGCTAGAAGAGAGGATAACCGAGCTACGACGCACACTACGCAATTTATCTCCCTTCCCTCACTCCCTTTCCATTCTACTATTTCCTTTCCCTCCTTTCTCTCCCTTCGCTCCTTACCATCCTCCACTTCGCCCATTTTAATCTCTTCCGTTTTAGTTTCATCATCCGTTTGTCAACTTATACATATGTTTATATGAAGAAGTTATAGGCTAGATAGACTCGTGTTCTTAGAGAGTACATCTCCAACCCTATATCTTCCATGTACTCTCTTGTTTCTATTCACTCTAGTATTCTAACATGGTATCATGAGTAGGTTAGGTCCGCCCACCCGCTTCCGCCCCTTGCCCTAGTCTACCGCGCCCCGCCGGCCCCTAGCGTGCCTGCCGGCCCCTAAGCGCCCTGCTGGCCCCTTGCGCCCAGCCGGCCCCTAGCGTGCCGTAACGGCCCCTCTCGCTGAGCCGGCCTCTCGCGCCTAGCTGGCCCCTCGCACCGAGCCGGCCCCTTGCGCCTAGTCGGCCCCTCTCGCCTAGCCAACCCCTCGCGCCTAGCCGGCCCCTTCTCGCCTAGCCGGCCCCTCAGGCCTAGCCGACCTCTCTCGCCTAGCCGGCCCCTCGCGCCTAGCCGTCCCCTCTCGTCTATCCACGCCCCCCCCCCCCCCCTTCGCCTAGCCGGCCCCTCGCCTAGCCAGCCCCTCTCGCCTAGCCGGCCCCTCTCGCCTAGCCGGCCCCTTGCGCCGTGCCGGCCCCTCGCGCCTAGCCGGCCCCTCTCACCTAGCTGGCCCCTCGTGCCTAGCCAGCCCCTCGCGCCTAGCCGGCCCCTCTCGTCTAGCCAGCCCCTCTCGCCTAGCCGGCCCCTCTTGCCTAGCCGGCCCCTTGCGACGTGCCAGCCCCTCACGCTAGCCGACCCCTCTCGCGCACCGCCGGGCCTTCGCGCCTAGCCAGCCCCTCACTTGCTTGCCGGCCCCTCTATACGCGCCGGCCCCTCCCGCAACTGCCCGGCTTCTCGCGCGCCTCGCCGGCCCCTCATGCGCCTTGGCCCCTTGTGCGTCTGCTGGCTCCTTTATCGCTCACCGGCCCTCCCGCGCCACTTGGCCCCAGCACTCCGCCGGCCCGTTGCACCCTGCCGGCCCTGCGCGCCTCGGGCCCTACGCCCCTCAGGCCCTCCTCGACCTTTTGCCCGATCTCCTCGCCGGAGAGTCCTGCCGCCACGCCGCTGCGCCGCCACGCCGTTGTGCCGCCGTGCTGTTGAATCCATGTGCCGCTGTGTCCCTGTACCGATGTGCCGCCGAATACCTGTGCCGCTGAGCTTGCCCGATGGCGGACGCCATACTTTGCCTGGTTGCGGAGGGACACGCGATCGCCTTCGTGGCCTGGCTTATCGATCTTCGTCGGCAACTGACAGGTCAGCTCCAGCATGGGCACTCCCTGGCTATGCATGTTGATGGCTTGCTTCCCCGCCCCCCCGCGCCTGATCCCCTCCCTGCTGACCCCACCGATGCTGAGAGTGAGGCCTCCCGCCGTGGGCCCGCCTCCCGCTAGGGTGGCCAGGAGCCCCCGGAGGTGGTGGCCGCGGTGGCGGCCCCCACAGCTTGGTGTCTACCAGCGGCTTTGGTGCTGTGAGCTGCGAGTACAAACTCTTGACCGGGCCCCTTCGTGGCAATGTGTGCCGCCGCCCACACCCGACCGCCCGCTGCTTCCGCCGCCTTGACGACCTCTTCCATCACCGCTTCAACCCGGCCCCGGACCTCCCCGAGTGGCCGAGTCTGCTGCGTCACGGTGTGCCTGTGTTTGACTTAGACATGGATCATATTAGTTCGGCCCTGCATTCTCTGTATGCTGACGATTCTAGTGTGTCCGGATCTTATTACCCTGTGTTCTCTCGCTTAGGTGTAGCACCTGTGTGTAGTACTGACTTCCCTGCTGCGTCAGGCATAGGACCGTTCGCTTTGTCCATCCTAGGCTCTACACTTGCTCCTCCTCCATCTGCCTCTACTGCTTCGCCTTCCTTCACACTCGATTCCGGTGCGTCCGCCTGCTTCTTCCGCGACCACGCCACCCTCACGCCTCTCCTTGCGCCAGCCGCTGTCGCACTTGCTGACCCCTCTTCTGATCCTGTCGTTGCTCGCAGCTACTCAACCCTTCCCTCTCCAGCGGTCCCCTTAGGTTCCATTACAGGCCTGCACATCCCCTCGTTCTCTAGGAACTTAGTTGGTGTCAGCTGTCTTCAGGACCTCGGGGTCACCACTACGTTCCCTGGTCACGAGCGGTACGATGTCTGTACCGAGGCCGCCTCAGGTTCCCCCCTTGCGACGTTCCCCCGGGACCCAGTGTCTGACCTGTTTACGCTGGACACTGCTCCCCCCCGGTTGGGGCGTCCTCCCCAGGCTCTGAGTCTACCCAGGTCGCGGCTTCTTGCTCGCGTCGATCATTCAATCACTTGTTGCTTCTGTGGCACCATTGTCTAGGTCACCCTGCACTCCCGCATCTGCTTCACATGTCCCAGCACGGTCTCGTCCTAGGTCTCCATTCATCACTTCTTGCCCTGCCTCCCTCCCCTGCGCCGTCGTGCACCCCCTGTGCAAGGGCCGGCAGCGCCAAGCTCCTCACTCCTCCTCGCTTTGCCCTGTCACCGCACCCCTCCAGACCCTGCACCTGGACGTTTGGGGCCCAGCCCCCGTCCCTGGACCGCGTCGCGAGCGCTACTTTCTAGTGCTCGTTGACGACTACACGCACTACACCACGGTGTTTTCACTGGAGCGGAAGGCCGACGTGCTTGACGTTCTTATCCCGTGGGTTATAGCTACGCGCCTCCACCGCGGTCTCCCTGTCTGTGCCTCCACTGTGACCGTGGCGGCGAGTTCGCCTCTGGTCGGCTTGGCCGGTTCTGTCGTGCGGAGGGCATCACCCAGCCGTACACCTTACCGGACTCCCCGCAGCAGAACGGGGTCGCTGAGCGACGCATCGGTTTGGTCATGGAGGTGGCTCGTACCTCCATGATCCATGCCGGTGCACCCTATTTTCTGTGGCCATTCGCCGTTCGCTACGCCGCTCACCAGCTTATCCTTTGGCCGCGCTCCTAGCGGTCACAGGTTTCGCCGACCCTTCTTTGGACCGGGTTCCCTGGTGACGTGTCTGCGTTCCACGTCTTGGGCTGCCTCGCTCACGTTCGTGCCTCTGGCACGGACAAGCTGAGCGCCCGCACTGTCCCCTGTGTCTTCCTCAATTTCCCCCATGACTCGTCTGACTGGCACTTTTACCACCCGCCATCTCACCGCTTCTTTCACTCCCGTGACGCCACTTTCGACGAGTCTGTCTCCTTTTGCCACCGCTTTCCCCGCCGAGGTCTTCCGGTTTCCCCACCCTTGTCTCTGGTCCCCACTCCCCTGGTAGCCCCTGCTCACATCCCTCCCCTCCCAGCTCTGTCTGGTGTGTCTCACGTCACTCCCCTCTCGACGGTTGTCTTGGTCGAGGAGTCGGCTGACTCTGGAGGCTCTGCGGCGGAGTTCTCGCCACCTGTCTCTCCCCCGGTGTCTCCTCCTCTGCCGTCGCAATCACCGCTGCACCAGCAGCCGCCGCGGTAGCAGCAGCAGCCATCGTCGTCGCAGCAGCAGCAGCTGTTCGTGGACCCTGGGGGTGCTGGAGTTGAGGCGGGTGCTAGTCATGGGGTTCCTGTCGTGGCTTGTCCGGGCGAGCTCGGGGGTGGCAGCGGTGCTGGAGAGGGTTCTTGCTCAGGGGGTGCTCGTTCTCGGGGTGCTGGAGTGGAGTGTTGTGAAGGTAGCCGTGGTGTCGTTGGCGGTCCGGGTGTCGGCATCGAGCAGCAGCAGCAGCAGACGTCGCCGGTGTGCGCCCTTCTCCTCCTCGGTCTTCCCTCCCCTAACCGCTTGCCTGCGCCTTCCCCGCCGCCAATTCCCCTTCCTGTCTACGGCCCTGTGTTCCCTCCGCCGTAGTCGTCTCCAACTCGTCTTCCCCCTCGTTCCCCTCTTGTGTCTCCTCCTCTATCTCCTGACCAGACGCCTCTGTCTCACATCTTGTCTCGCCGTCCCTCTTGTGCTCGTCCTATCTCTCGTGTTCAGCATTCTCACCCTATGTTGCTTCGTTCGGATGCATCTCGTCCTCCCCTCCTGCCTTCGCCTCCTCCGTCGTCACTCGTTGTCATGCCTTCCCCTCTATCTGACTACCTTCGTTCTACTCGTTCTCTTGTTCCTCACATCCTTTCCTCCCTCGTTACCGACCCGTCTGTTCCTGTCTACAATCTTGACGCTCTTGTCGCTGATGTCGCTGACTTCGCCTCTACCACCACCTTGACTACGCTTTGGTCTCTGACCCTGTCTGTCCTCCGTCCGTCAGGAGTGCTCTTGCCCGTGGCAGTGACGTCCTAGAGGACATGCAGTACGAGCTTGCTTTCCTGTCCGAGGCTGCCCCCCATCTCTGTTCCATGCTGCTAGTCCTTAAGGGTGACCCATACGCCTTTGACATCCGTACCCCTCGCACTTACGCTGAGGCAACCTCGGGACCTTTGGCCTCTCAGTGGATAGCTGCCATGGAGCAGGAGATGGCATCTTGGAGATCCATCGGCATCTACATTGATGCAGTTCCCCCACCTGGGGTGAACATAGTCGATGGTCGGTGGCTCTTCAAGGTGAATCGCCCCCCTAGAGAGCCGCATGTGTTCAAGGAACGCTACATGGCTAGAGGCTTCAATTACCGTGAGGGGGTGGACTTCTTTCAGACCTTCGCCCTGACTGTAAAGATGACTACTCTTCGGGCACTGCTACACGTAGCAGCACAGCGCGACTACGAGTTACACTCCCTCGACTTCTCCACTGGTTTTCTTCAGGGCAGCCTACACGAGCAGGTCTACCTGCGCCTTCCTCAGGGCTTCATCAGTACCTTCCCTACAGGAACCCAGTGGCTCCTTCGGCGCGCAGTCTACGGCTTGTGTCAGGCGCCACATGAGTGGCTCGACACGCTACGTGCTACGTTAGCTGGCCTGCATTCCTTTCCATCCTCTGCAGACCCCTCGCTCTTCGTTCCTGCTGGCCAGACTCCGTTCTACATCCTTGTCTACGTAGACGACCTAGTCTTCGCTACTGGAGACAGAGATGCACTGGCCTCCGTGAGGGCCGAGCTGCTGAAGAGACACACCTGCACTGACCTAGGAGAGCTGCGCCGCTACCTTGGCCTGCAGATCTCCAGGGCCAGAGCAGCACGCACCATCACTCTCACAGAGTCACACTTGGTGCGCCAGGTCCTTCAGAGGTTCGGTCTTCAGTTCTCCTCCGCACAGCCCATACCTCTGCCAGTAGATTACAGGCTCTCCGCTCCAATTTATGAGGAGTCCGTAGAGCCCATTGGTCCTTACGTAGAGCTAGGTGAGCAGCCTAATTCTGCCCCGGTCTTGTACGCTGACAACAAGTCCATGATCCTCCTGTGTCAGGAGCCTCGACTTGAGGGTAGAGCGAAGCACATCCAGCTGCGGTACTTCCTCCTGTGCGAGCTACAGCAGCGCCACTAGGCCCGCGTAGTACACTTGGCCTCTGGTGCCAACACAGCTGATATCTTTACTAAGGCGGTTGCGCCTTAAGATCATCAGCGGCATTGTGTACAGCTTGGTCTGGTTCATGTAGCTTCTCACTTGCTAAGGCCCTGATTGTGTACTCCTATTATATTCTCTTGACTGGCCTTGTGGCTCTTGCCCCAGTGGCTGGACTAGTAGTATCGCCGTGGGTTACTCTTGTTTAGCTTGCACTCTTGCTGACTGGTCTTCTGACCCTTGCCTCAGTGGCTGGACTAGTAGTGCCACCACATCTGCAGGTTTCTTAAATCACCCTACGACATCAAACAGGCTCCTAGCCTGTGGCAGCAGCATCTTCACTCGACTTCGGGCATCTGCCCCACAATCCTGGAATGCACTGACCATAATTTCGAGGAAATAACATTCTCCTGGTCGCCTACGTCGACAAACCGGCTCGTGTAACAATATTTTGGCGCGCATGGAGAAAATAATCCAAACGATTCTTGAAGTGACTATTTTCTCCAAACGTCACCCAATTTCTTGGATTAAACGTCGACTGCGGACACGATGCCATCTACCTATCTACAAGCAAGTACGCAAAAACACTTGCAAAAAAATTCTTCATCGCTCGTATCGGCCTCACCACTCCATTTTGTCACATTTCGGCGGATCACACACCTAATACAACCCCACTTACCTCCTCCGAGCATCAACTTAACGAGCAGCAGCTCGGGTGTCTTCTATTTGCAGCTGTTACATGCCACCCAGATCTTGCCTACATCACGAGTCAGCTCGCACGGTACATGCGTTGACCTGAAGGGGAGAATATGGCCGTTCTTCGTCGAGCCCTCCAATATTTCATTTCTACTCCTACAATCGGCATCAGCTACACGACAAACACTGCAGCAATTTTTTGACCGACTGGATATGTTGATGCGGATCACGTTGCTGACCCCGACAACAAGCGTTCGCGTACAGGGTTCATCTTCAAACTTGAACCGGGTGTTGTCTTTTCTTGGAACTCATCGAAACAGGAAGTCATTGCACTTTCGTCAGCCTAAGTAGAATTCCTTGCAGCAAGCTCAACAGTTCGCGAAGGACTCTATCTTCAAGAGTTACTTCAAGAGGCAAAAATCGCAACGACACGTACTTCAAGTTACTCTGCGACAACCAGAGCGCAATCAAGATTGCAATTAAGCCCGACTTCATCAACATGATAAAACACATCGCCCTCCGTTACTTCTTTGTCAAGGACGAAATCGATAAAGGGAAAGTCACACTGAAATACTGCCCTTCAGAAGAAATGGCAGCTGATTTTCTGACGAAGAAACTCCCTCGTGGCAAGTTTCATTACTGCTCCAGCCTGGTTGGAATCTGCAAACGTGGCGACACTTACCCAGAGACATACACTCAGGAATGAAGGGGAGCGTTGAAGTATACTTGATAGAGTTAACTTATGCATTCCTGATGTAACACTTAGACTGTACTAATAGTGCGATACCTCATATCGAAGGACGCGCATGATGACGTCAGCAGTAACGAGTCTACGCATGAATTGTAGTTACCCGAAGGGTCACGCCACTCTCAGTCACACGAACAGTCACTAGTCATGTCACGCGAATAGTCGCGTTATACTACGAGCAGGTACATTCCTAATAGGTACTTCTTAAACTATAAGTATGCCTGTATTGCTCATAATTATTATCCTTGTTATTTCTGACATTTCCAATACAAGGTGTAAAGTCTTCCGCTGAGTTTAACTCGTGGTTCCACCAACTCTAGATCCTGGCCACCCTAAACAAGGGGTTCACTTCTTTAGAACATACGTGACGAATACCGCCGTACAAACCAATAGCCGACAATGTCTCTGTACGGGGCTAAGTGGAACCTCCAAAGTGGGGGGTTCGTAGGTGGGTTCGTCCTTTCCGAGGGGCGGTTTGTACTGCCCTTATTTGATGTCCATTTCGGATTTTGGGGTTTGGCATCTCAGCATAATGAATTAACTAGAATGTGAGAAACATGGTTGTTTTGTGCTATGGGGTTGTACTCTCTAAGAGTACGCACCTATCTAGCCTATAGTAACATATACACATATGTTTCACACACCCCCTATGGTAGATGAAGGGCAGTGCCGAGCAAAGGACACACAGCTCAGGGCGCCACTACTAGTCCAACCTCTGAGGCAAGGGTCCGAAGACCAGTTAGCAAGAGTACAAACTAAACAATAGTAACACAGGGTGGCACTACTAGTCCAGCCACTGGAACAAGAGCCACAAGGCCAGTCACGATAATATCAGAGGAAGTATACCTCAGGGTCCTAGCAAGTGAGAAGCTACAGGAACTAGACCAAGCTATCCACATTGCCGCTGATGATCTTTAGGCGCAAGCGCCTTCGTAAAGAAATCAGCTATGTTGGCACCGGAGGCCAAGTGTACTGTGTGGGCTTGGCGGCGTTGCTGTAGCTCGCGCTGGAGGTATATGAGGCAACCCACCAGCTCCGCATACGGAACACTAGGCTCTACTGACTCCTCAGGGAGTGGAGCTGAGAGCCTGTAATCTACTGGCAGAGGTATGGGCTGTGCGGAGGAGAACTGAAGAACGAACCTCTGAAGGACCTGGCGCACCAAGTGTGACTGTGTGAGAGTGATGGTGCGTGCTGCTCTGTCCCTGGAGATCTGCAGGCCAAGGTAGCGGCGCAGCTCTCCTAGGTCAGTGCAGGTGTGTCTCCTCAGCAGCTCGGCCTTCACTGAGGCCAGTGCGTCTCTGACTGCAGTAGCAAACACCAGATCGTCTACGTAGACAATGATGTACAACGGATTCTGGCCTGAACGAACAAAGGGAAAAGGGTTTGCAGCGGATGGGAAGAACTGCAGGTCAGCTAATGTAGCACGAAACATGTTGTGCCACTCACGTGACACCAGTCGCAGGCCGTAAACCGGGCGCCGGAGGAACAACTGAGTCCCCGGGGCGAAGGTGGCGGTGAAGCCTGGCGGGCGAAGCAGGTAGACCTACGCGTGAAGATTGCCTTGAGGAAACGCTGTCGAGAAGTCGAGGGAGTGCAGCTCGTTGTCACGCTGTGCTGCTACGTATAGCAGCACCCGAAGAGTGGTCATCCTCAGGATCGGAGTGAAGGTCTGAAAGAAGTCAACACACTCGCGCTGACTGAAGCCTCTAGCAACGTAGCGTGCCTTGAACACCGGCGGCTCTCCAGGAGGGCGCTTTACCTTGAAGTGCCACCGGCCATCAACTACGTTCACCCCAGGTGGGGGAACTGCGTCGACGTAGGTGCCAGTGGATCTCCAAGATGCCATCTCGGCGTCCATGGTAGCTATCCACTGAGAGGTCCAGGGCCCCGAGGTCGCCTCAGCGTAAGTGTGAGGGGTCGGGATGTCACGGGCGTCTGGGTCACCCTTAGGGACTAGCAGCATGGAACAGAGATGGGGGGCAGCCTCGGACAGGAAAGCAAGCTCGTACTGCATGTCCTCTAGGACGTCACTGCCACGGGCAGGAGCACTCCTGACGGACGGAGGACAGACCGGGTCAGAGACCAAAGCGGTGGCATAGTCAATGCGGCCGTTAGAGGCAAAGTCAGTGATGGCAGCGACAAGCACGTCAGGACTGGAGACAGGAACAAACGGGTCGGTAATAAGAGAGGCGAGGACCCGAGGAACAAGAGGACTAGCGACACAGAGGAAGTCAGATAGGGGAGGTGGAGCGACAACAAGCAACGATGGAGGTGGCAACAGGAGGAGGGGAGGACGAGACGCATGGGAACAGAGCATCATAGGGTGAGAGCATTGAACAGGAGAGATGGGAAGAGCACGAGAGGGACGACGAGACCAGAAGTGGGACAGAGGCGTCGGGTCAGGATACACAGGAGGAGAACGAGGGGGGAAATGAGCCAGAGACGAGTCCCACGGAGGAAATACAAGGCCATAGAAAGGCAGGGGAGGCGGTGGCGGGGGAGGCTCCGGCAGGTGGTCAGGGGAGGGAAGACCGAGGAGGCGAAGGGCGGAAACTGACGGCGACTGCTGCTGCTGATGCTGCTCCGCGCTGATACAAGAACCTCCAACTACACCACGGCTACCTCCATGACACACCCCCATAGACATCCACGCTACTCACACAATCCGCACGAGGGCCCATTGATATAAATGCCCTGATCTTATCTCACGATGTATAGTCATTTATTGTGCAATATGAAATGCACCCTGAGACACCAATGTTTAGGATATACTTGAGATTTCGAATCATCCTATGGGAGGCGTTGAATCGGTCACGGTAGTGAAATATTTGAAGTACATGAAGATTCTAGAACGTTTTTCGTGAACTGACTGGATGAAGTTACGCCATGTAAACAAGGAATCTTCTAATGAGGAAGGTTCATAAGGATTACCATGCATGAATCAAATGACAAGTTATCTAATTCACATCCCATCATCACCAGGAGAATGAGGCTCACTAAAATGGGGCGCCCAACCATCCACACGCCCCAATACTTATAGTGGGTTGTTGTTGTTGTTGTTGTAACAGGTCTTGTTTCGTTTGTGACAATTTCAGTGTGTTTAGAAAGATGGTTGGTGCCCTAATTTGCAGGGTGGTACTGTTGTATGGATATTTTAGGTATTTGTCCCAAGAATCATGAAAGCTCCACATCAATATTATATTATGGTATCTCTAGACCTTCAACTATACGTTACAGCTTCCAAGGCCTTTCTAGGGACAGGATAGCGAAAACTCTTCGACATGCAGGGAATAGATTGGTTCTGGGTTACTATGTCGTCATTCGTCGACGCCTATTCAGCATAGCATTTTAGATATTTTGTACATTTGTCGGCCTACTCTTATCCTCCTAACTACAATCCCACCTACCATGACTAAGCACGAATAGGTTTGGCCTGAATATTTTTTTTTCTCTAAATGGTTAACAGTATGAGTATCTTGACGGTTGTTTATTGGCTACTTACATAACCAAGCAAATTGTGGATTTTAGCTTCTCGCTTTTGATTTTCTCACATTTTTTTCTAAGTGTCCTCCGGGTTACTTAGGAAAAAATCAAGTCTGGTCATGTTATGGGTAGTTTACTATTCACGAGTAATTTTCCTTAAGAGCACAATCCAACCTATCCAATTCATCTAGGATTTCCAATTGTCACGTGTCACTCCAGTTGTGCCTCACAATCCCATTCAGTCCCACAAACGTTTTTCTCACAACCGTCCATGTAACGTTGATTGTATTCGACAATATCATCAACCATTTGCTCAGTTACATCTTTGCGTGTTTTGCCAATAGTTCTTCCGTTGAATTATTTCGTCGCGCATTATCATCGGTTTAGTCAACTCCGCTTTTCTTCGAGGATTTAGCACAAAATACCCATTACTTGGTTATCGGAGCTTAAAGGGTGGCATACTGTAGTGGGCCACGGGGAGTCCGGCAGGGTGTACGACTGTGTGATGCCCTCCGCACAATAGAAATGGCCAAGCCGACCGGAGGCGAACTCGCCGCCACGGTTGGAGTGGAGACGCAGCACAGGGGGGCCGCGGTTGACTTGCGCAGCTACGACCCACGAGATAAGATTGCCAGGCATGTCGGCCTTCCGCTCCAGGGGAAACACCGTGGTGTAGCGCGTAAAGTCGTCGACAACCACTAGAAAGTAGCGCTCGCGACGCGGCCCAGGCACAGGGGCGGGACCCCAAACGTTCGAGAGCTGGGTCTGGAGTGGCGCAGTGGTAGGGGGGAGTGAGGAGGAGTGGGGAGCACAGCGCAGCCAGCCCTCGACGCAGGGCGTGCACGGCGACGCAGGCAAGGGAGGGAGGGCAGGGAGCGACGCAGGGAGACCATGGACAAGCCTGTGATGGGACAGAGGGTGCCCTAAAAACCCCAACCTCCACTCGCAGAGGGTGCCTGTATTTCGAACTGTGAAAGTTAGACACGGTCAAGACGACTCGACTCATCACAACCAAATGGTACATTTTTGCATGATTCAAACTCTCTGTTAGAAGTTGTATCGATGTTCACTCAACTCCCTATTCGCTTACTGTGTTCAAATCATGGCAAGAACACAAAATAGTACCACGCTCTTATACGTTGCTAATTACCAATTGAAATGCCACACAACCTGATGAACTGCCACAAGCACTTTCCTCTCGAAGTTGAAGTGGTGCTTATTGTTGTATGCTATACACGATCCTGCTTACAGACATCCACGCTACTCACACAATCCGCACGAGGGCCCATTGATATAAATGCCCTGATCTTATCTCACGATGTATAGTCATTTATTGTGCAATATGAAATGCACCCTGAGACACCAATGTTTAGGATATACTTGAGATTTCGAATCATCCTATGGGAGGCGTTGAATCGGTCACGGTAGTGAAATATTTGAAGTACATGAAGATTCTAGAACGTTTTTCGTGAACTGACTGGATGAAGTTACGCCATGTAAACAAGGAATCTTCTAATGAGGAAGGTTCATAAGGATTACCATGCATGAATCAAATGACAAGTTATCTAATTCACATCCCATCATCACCAGGAGAATGAGGCTCACTAAAATGGGGCGCCCAACCATCCACACGCCCCAATACTTATAGTGGGTTGTTGTTGTTGTTGTAACAGGTCTTGTTTCGTTTGTGACAATTTCAGTGTGTTTAGAAAGATGGTTGGTGCCCTAATTTGCAGGGTGGTACTGTTGTATGGATATTTTAGGTATTTGTCCCAAGAATCATGAAAGCTCCACATCAATATTATATTATGGTATCTCTAGACCTTCAACTATACGTTACAGCTTCCAAGGCCTTTCTAGGGACAGGATAGCGAAAACTCTTCGACATGCAGGGAATAGATTGGTTCTGGGTTACTATGTCGTCATTCGTCGACGCCTATTCAGCATAGCATTTTAGATATTTTGTACATTTGTCGGCCTACTCTTATCCTCCTAACTACAATCCCACCTACCATGACTAAGCACGAATAGGTTTGGCCTGAATATTTTTTTTTCTCTAAATGGTTAACAGTATGAGTATCTTGACGGTTGTTTATTGGCTACTTACATAACCAAGCAAATTGTGGATTTTAGCTTCTCGCTTTTGATTTTCTCACATTTTTTTCTAAGTGTCCTCCGGGTTACTTAGGAAAAAATCAAGTCTGGTCATGTTATGGGTAGTTTACTATTCACGAGTAATTTTCCTTAAGAGCACAATCCAACCTATCCAATTCATCTAGGATTTCCAATTGTCACGTGTCACTCCAGTTGTGCCTCACAATCCCATTCAGTCCCACAAACGTTTTTCTCACAACCGTCCATGTAACGTTGATTGTATTCGACAATATCATCAACCATTTGCTCAGTTACATCTTTGCGTGTTTTGCCAATAGTTCTTCCGTTGAATTATTTCGTCGCGCATTATCATCGGTTTAGTCAACTCCGCTTTTCTTCGAGGATTTAGCACAAAATACCCATTACTTGGTTATCGGAGCTTAAAGGGTGGCATACTGTAGTGGGCCACGGGGAGTCCGGCAGGGTGTACGACTGTGTGATGCCCTCCGCACAATAGAAATGGCCAAGCCGACCGGAGGCGAACTCGCCGCCACGGTTGGAGTGGAGACGCAGCACAGGGGGGCCGCGGTTGACTTGCGCAGCTACGACCCACGAGATAAGATTGCCAGGCATGTCGGCCTTCCGCTCCAGGGGAAACACCGTGGTGTAGCGCGTAAAGTCGTCGACAACCACTAGAAAGTAGCGCTCGCGACGCGGCCCAGGCACAGGGGCGGGACCCCAAACGTTCGAGAGCTGGGTCTGGAGTGGCGCAGTGGTAGGGGGGAGTGAGGAGGAGTGGGGAGCACAGCGCAGCCAGCCCTCGACGCAGGGCGTGCACGGCGACGCAGGCAAGGGAGGGAGGGCAGGGAGCGACGCAGGGAGACCATGGACAAGCCTGTGATGGGACAGAGGGTGCCCTAAAAACCCCAACCTCCACTCGCAGAGGGTGCCTGTATTTCGAACTGTGAAAGTTAGACACGGTCAAGACGACTCGACTCATCACAACCAAATGGTACATTTTTGCATGATTCAAACTCTCTGTTAGAAGTTGTATCGATGTTCACTCAACTCCCTATTCGCTTACTGTGTTCAAATCATGGCAAGAACACAAAATAGTACCACGCTCTTATACGTTGCTAATTACCAATTGAAATGCCACACAACCTGATGAACTGCCACAAGCACTTTCCTCTCGAAGTTGAAGTGGTGCTTATTGTTGTATGCTATACACGATCCTGCTTACAGACATCCACGCTACTCACACAATCCGCACGAGGGCCCATTGATATAAATGCCCTGATCTTATCTCACGATGTATAGTCATTTATTGTGCAATATGAAATGCACCCTGAGACACCAATGTTTAGGATATACTTGAGATTTCGAATCATCCTATGGGAGGCGTTGAATCGGTCACGGTAGTGAAATATTTGAAGTACATGAAGATTCTAGAACGTTTTTCGTGAACTGACTGGATGAAGTTACGCCATGTAAACAAGGAATCTTCTAATGAGGAAGGTTCATAAGGATTACCATGCATGAATCAAATGACAAGTTATCTAATTCACATCCCATCATCACCAGGAGAATGAGGCTCACTAAAATGGGGCGCCCAACCATCCACACGCCCCAATACTTATAGTGGGTTGTTGTTGTTGTTGTTGTAACAGGTCTTGTTTCGTTTGTGACAATTTCAGTGTGTTTAGAAAGATGGTTGGTGCCCTAATTTGCAGGGTGGTACTGTTGTATGGATATTTTAGGTATTTGTCCCAAGAATCATGAAAGCTCCACATCAATATTATATTATGGTATCTCTAGACCTTCAACTATACGTTACAGCTTCCAAGGCCTTTCTAGGGACAGGATAGCGAAAACTCTTCGACATGCAGGGAATAGATTGGTTCTGGGTTACTATGTCGTCATTCGTCGACGCCTATTCAGCATAGCATTTTAGATATTTTGTACATTTGTCGGCCTACTCTTATCCTCCTAACTACAATCCCACCTACCATGACTAAGCACGAATAGGTTTGGCCTGAATATTTTTTTTTCTCTAAATGGTTAACAGTATGAGTATCTTGACGGTTGTTTATTGGCTACTTACATAACCAAGCAAATTGTGGATTTTAGCTTCTCGCTTTTGATTTTCTCACATTTTTTTCTAAGTGTCCTCCGGGTTACTTAGGAAAAAATCAAGTCTGGTCATGTTATGGGTAGTTTACTATTCACGAGTAATTTTCCTTAAGAGCACAATCCAACCTATCCAATTCATCTAGGATTTCCAATTGTCACGTGTCACTCCAGTTGTGCCTCACAATCCCATTCAGTCCCACAAACGTTTTTCTCACAACCGTCCATGTAACGTTGATTGTATTCGACAATATCATCAACCATTTGCTCAGTTACATCTTTGCGTGTTTTGCCAATAGTTCTTCCGTTGAATTATTTCGTCGCGCATTATCATCGGTTTAGTCAACTCCGCTTTTCTTCGAGGATTTAGCACAAAATACCCATTACTTGGTTATCGGAGCTTAAAGGGTGGCATACTGTAGTGGGCCACGGGGAGTCCGGCAGGGTGTACGACTGTGTGATGCCCTCCGCACAATAGAAATGGCCAAGCCGACCGGAGGCGAACTCGCCGCCACGGTTGGAGTGGAGACGCAGCACAGGGGGGCCGCGGTTGACTTGCGCAGCTACGACCCACGAGATAAGATTGCCAGGCATGTCGGCCTTCCGCTCCAGGGGAAACACCGTGGTGTAGCGCGTAAAGTCGTCGACAACCACTAGAAAGTAGCGCTCGCGACGCGGCCCAGGCACAGGGGCGGGACCCCAAACGTTCGAGAGCTGGGTCTGGAGTGGCGCAGTGGTAGGGGGGAGTGAGGAGGAGTGGGGAGCACAGCGCAGCCAGCCCTCGACGCAGGGCGTGCACGGCGACGCAGGCAAGGGAGGGAGGGCAGGGAGCGACGCAGGGAGACCATGGACAAGCCTGTGACGGGACAGAGGGTGCCCTAAAAACCCCAACCTCCACTCGCAGAGGGTGCCTGTATTTCGAACTGTGAAAGTTAGACACGGTCAAGACGACTCGACTCATCACAACCAAATGGTACATTTTTGCATGATTCAAACTCTCTGTTAGAAGTTGTATCGATGTTCACTCAACTCCCTATTCGCTTACTGTGTTCAAATCATGGCAAGAACACAAAATAGTACCACGCTCTTATACGTTGCTAATTACCAATTGAAATGCCACACAACCTGATGAACTGCCACAAGCACTTTCCTCTCGAAGTTGAAGTGGTGCTTATTGTTGTATGCTATACACGATCCTGCTTACAGACATCCACGCTACTCACACAATCCGCACGAGGGCCCATTGATATAAATGCCCTGATCTTATCTCACGATGTATAGTCATTTATTGTGCAATATGAAATGCACCCTGAGACACCAATGTTTAGGATATACTTGAGATTTCGAATCATCCTATGGGAGGCGTTGAATCGGTCACGGTAGTGAAATATTTGAAGTACATGAAGATTCTAGAACGTTTTTCGTGAACTGACTGGATGAAGTTACGCCATGTAAACAAGGAATCTTCTAATGAGGAAGGTTCATAAGGATTACCATGCATGAATCAAATGACAAGTTATCTAATTCACATCACATCATCACCAGGAGAATGAGGCTCACTAAAATGGGGCGCCCAACCATCCACACGCCCCAATACTTATAGTGGGTTGTTGTTGTTGTTGTAACAGGTCTTGTTTCGTTTGTGACAATTTCAGTGTGTTTAGAAAGATGGTTGGTGCCCTAATTTGCAGGGTGGTACTGTTGTATGGATATTTTAGGTATTTGTCCCAAGAATCATGAAAGCTCCACATCAATATTATATTATGGTATCTCTAGACCTTCAACTATACGTTACAGCTTCCAAGGCCTTTCTAGGGACAGGATAGCGAAAACTTTCTTCGACATGCAGGGAATAGATTGGTTCTGGGTTACTATGTCGTCATTCGTCGACGCCTATTCAGCATAGCATTTTAGATATTTTGTACATTTGTCGGCCTACTCTTATCCTCCTAACTACAATCCCACCTACCATGACTAAGCACGAATAGGTTTGGCCTGAATATTTTTTGTTCTCTAAATGGTTAACAGTATGAGTATCTTGACGGTTGTTTATTGGCTACTTACATAACCAAGCAAATTGTGGATTTTAGCTTCTCGCTTTTGATTTTCTCACATTTTTTTCTAAGTGTCCTCCGGGTTACTTAGGAAAAAATCAAGTCTGGTCATGTTATGGGTAGTTTACTATTCACGAGTAATTTTCCTTAAGAGCACAATCCAACCTATCCAATTCATCTAGGATTTCCAATTGTCACGTGTCACTCCAGTTGTGCCTCACAATCCCATTCAGTCCCACAAACGTTTTTCTCACAACCGTCCATGTAACGTTGATTGTATTCGACAATATCATCAACCATTTGCTCAGTTACATCTTTGCGTGTTTTGCCAATAGTTCTTCCGTTGAATTATTTCGTCGCGCATTATCATCGGTTTAGTCAACTCCGCTTTTCTTCGAGGATTTAGCACAAAATACCCATTACTTGGTTATCGGAGCTTAAAGGGTGGCCCTTACATATCTTGAAATCCTGGTCTATGTGAGTCGTCACTACAGTATAAACTGCACCAATCCCTCAAGCGAGTATCATTGACCAGATTCTTATAGCTCATATCGGGACCCCGTCGGCTTCTTACTGTGTCGACACATTCTAGTGCTGCAACTACTGCCTTGAAGGTCGACAACTCGTGAATGAGTATGACCCTTGAAGAATTCGAACGAATGACCGTCGACGACGAGACTACGTCGGCATCGTTACGCGGTGCCGATTTGCAAACTTGGTGTCGTCGAGCCGAACATGGACACTACCATGAGAACTCAGCCCCAAGACATGGGCAATGTGCTTACCACCAGGGTTCCTGTTAGCAAACGAAATCCATCTGTTCATCTGAGAATCAGACGCACTTTTCCCGTGTCATCTGATTTTTTTACAACCATTAATTTTTCATATGAACAGCCATCTTATTTATATAAATCCGTCTGAATTTTCAGTTAGCACGTATATTTTTGTCTGATACCGACAAATCTGCCCAGTTCCCCACCCTCCCACCAGCCCATGTGCCCACTTGGCCACCTGCGCCATCCGATCCTAGGAAACTGTCACACACGCAATAAAGTTGCCGTGAGGCCTCTCATTACCGCTGTACATTTCGTATCAGATTTACAGCGGCCTCAGTCACATGCTGCTACCGATTCGTCGCTATGTGCAAAACGTGGCTTGCTCGCAGCTCAAAGGCATGATATACAGGCAGCATACCGCCAGCGCATTGCCTGCGCTGTAGGGAAGCCACCCTTGACGCCTGCCAACGCGACATGAGTTTCGTGCTGAATCAGGCACCGTCCCATGCAAGATGCCGAGACGCCCTTACGTAAAGGCAGCGCAAAGCTCTCGTAGCTCCACATCTGTTCTGTCACTCTCTGGTTCCAGTTTTCTTTACGAGATGCCTTCCCTCCTGCCTCGTTCCTCCTAGTCGTCCTCTTAGTAGAACGCAAGGGTAGTCTTGTATTTGCTCGACGAATAGGTCTTATGTCTGCTGCCGCTAGTTCCGCAAAGCCAGCGGTAGATTCTCCCATCGAAGAGCATGCAGTAGCCATTCTCCCTAGGCTATCAGGCATCGACCTTCTTACTAGCCATGCTACCACTGTGGCGTCGGCACCTGCACGCGCCGCATCAACTGTATCCACCCCACTGTCCCCTTTACCTCCGCTCGACACAGAACCGTGGATCACATTCGCGCCTTAGGGTACAGCGCCCCCTACGTCTGTGCGTCCTAACAGCCTGTCAAGGTCTCCTAGCAGCCCGTCAAGGTCTCCTACCAGCCAGTTAGAGCATTCTACCAGCCCGTCACCGCATGTCGCACCTATCGTTTCCGTCGGCCCGTCTGCTCGCGTCTCAAGAGGGCACGTGCTTCCTCTGCGCAAGCCTGGAAGGGTGCAATACCAGCAGCGCAAGCTTACCTTCGGTAGGCTTGCCTCATTTGCCTCCACGCTCTCCATCCACCTCGGCAAGCAGTGGGCCCGTACTGATCCCGCGCCGTCCGACGACGAAGGTCTGTTTCCCTTAACTGTCGCAGAGCTTTAGGCAAAGGCAGCAGGCAGTGGCAGAGCCATTTTCCGTGGCTCGTCATCTCCGAAACCTCCGAGGGGCGTCCTTGCATGAAGTGCATAGTCTGCATGGTGCACGGTGACGACCCCGACTACCAGTACAGGCGCAATGGAGAGGGCGGGATCAATATTCAAAAGCACAGCCAGAAGCCCGAGGCGTCGATGGCACACAAGCTGCAACTTGACGGCAAGAAGGCGAAGCAGTGGTCCATTGTGGATTTTGAGAATGGCGACGCGGAATCCAAGTGACTGCAGCGGCTAATGGCGATCGTCCACTTCATCTGCAAGTCGGACGCCCCAGCTCTCCTCTTTGTATCACTGGTGCAGTTCATGGTGGAACAAGGCACTCCTGATCTGCCAGAGAAAGAACATGGAACCTACCAAAGCGAGTAAGTGTTGTCAATCCCGCGGGTTGCCTTGTTTGTGCAGGGTTCTCATGACCTTTCTGTATGCCACCCTTGTTTGTATTCCAGAGTTGGACACGGAAAGTCTTGCTAATAAGCAGTGCTTTGACCTCTTTGTGTGCAGGTATGGCTTCAACCAACTCATTGAGAACATGGTCGGCTACCTGCGCGCGAAGCAGCTGACCCACATCAAGGCGAGCCCGTTTCTCGGCACCCAGCTTAACAAGAGCACCGACAGGCGGCGGGGCAAGCATATGATAGTGTATCTGACATTCCTGCACAACACGACCATCGTGACTGAGTTCTTCGCTCACCTGACGGTCAAGAAGTGCGACGCCGCATCACTTCAAGCTGTCCTGCTGACACACCTGGAGGGACAAGGCGTCGACCTCAACCGCATCTGTGGCATAAGCACTGACGGAGCCAGTGTGATGACGGGAGCCCAAAACGGGCTTATCGCACGGCTTCGCAATCGTATTCCTCACCTCGTGTCATGCCATTGTATTGCTCATAGGTAAGCTGTGGCCCACATCGGTTTTGCCTTATGGTTGTTTCTGCCCAGATTCATTTGCTATGTGTGCAGGGAAGCTCTCGCTGCTAAGGATGCAGCAGCAGAGTTCTCAGCCGGTCGATTATCGTCCATTCCCAGTTCCAGGAGCTGTAGGAGGTGGTCACCGAGACGAACCTTGAGATGCAGGGGATTCACAACATCCGCTGGTTGTCTCGGGGTGAGGCGATCCAGCGTCTGGTTGAGGTTTTCCCTGCAACAGTGCTTCTTCTAAGGGAGTACGATTCTGCTACGTATGCGCTCGTTATAACCCTGAAGTTCCATTTTCTGTTGTATTTCCTTGCTGACATTTTGAAGGAGCTCAACGCCCTCAATCTGAAGTTCCAGCGGCGGCACGTGAGGTTACCATTTAACCGTTTTCAGCATTTTCTAATTCTCCGTTTCTAATCCTGTACTCGCCTGTTCGCAGGTCGACGTCACCCAGGTGCTTAGGATGGTGGACAACACCATCGTGACGCTACGGGCTCGCTATGTCAACTACGGCACTCGCATCGGCCCCTCAGAAAGAGATTTCTTCAAATTCCTGAACCTGGTAGCTACGGGAGACGACATCACCATTAGCGTCGTGGACGCGAACGGCACCCCGACGACTCACACGTACGAGCTGTAGACTGCCAACATCGAAGGGCAACAGACAAGCGGGAACATCGACTCGCTCAAGAGCTGGCGACAGCGGTGGTGCTGTCCATTATCAGCAAGCTGCAGATCCGAATTTCTGACCTGACGTCGTTGAACGGCACGCGACTGTTCAAGCAGGGTCTCTATCCCCGGACGGCGGCAAAGTGGGAGCGGAATTTCGTGGCGTGGCTGCAGTCTCTCCGCAACCTGTGGAAGCACGACTCCTCCGCTCCCGACACGCTGCCAGGTTATTGTCGTATTTAAGGATGCTTGTGGCTCAAGTCTTTCTCTGCCTTGTTCATGATGTGTCTTTACTTCAACCCTGTCTACCGTTTACTAAACACCCTCCTTTCTCCCCTGGCTCTTCTGTCCCCTGTCCTGAAGGTGTCCATTGGGGGAAGGTGAAAAATGAGGTGAACAGCTTCACCACTATCATGTCTACTCACCAGGATGACCTCGACTTTCATATAAGCTTGAAGAACATGCTCTCCACTCCCAAATGGAAGACTGCCTACACGAATATCGTCAGCATCTGGATAGCAGTGGCAGTGCTGCCATTGAGCACTGTCGAGTGCGAGTGCAGCTTCAGCCGCTAGAACATCATTAAGAGTTGGTTGCGCGGCAACATGTACGACGTGAAGCTCAGCGATCTGATGACCATGTTGCTCCTCGACTATGACATGGAGTGGGACGGCATGGTAGCGAAGTGGCGTGGGGTCAAGAAGAGGCAGCTTGTGAGGGAGGTAGTGATGGGGCGAGGTTCACGTTGGGCGAAGAGGCAGAAGCGATCAGCGGCATTCAAGGCAGCAAGAACAGCAGTGAAGGCAGCAGTAGCATCAGCACTATAGGCAGAGTTGCTTGCAGCAGCAGAGGCGGCACGGATGTTTGATGAGGATGGTGCAGCTGGCACTGTATGGAAGAGGAAGGGCAAGGGCAGAGAAATTTTGCTAGAGTTTGACAGTTAGGAGGATGAGCAAGGATGCAGCAATGACAGTGAGTCTGAGTAGGGTTAATGCTAGTTGGCTCTGCAGCGGTATTGGAAGCTTTAGTGAGCTTCTAGGATGTTAGCAACAAGCCAAACACTTTGGTAGAGTTAGGATTAGCTGCTGTAGGATGTTAGCTACAATTGTGGCTCGTAGGATGTTTGTAATGCCGTAGCTGCTGACCTAGGAATCTTATTACGAGTAGTGCTGTCTGGAACACGTCCAATGTTTCATGTGCTAAAGACGAAGCCTAGAGGATGAGCTGCTTGATTTTCAGGAGGGAAATTTCATCTGCAAACACAGATACGGCTGCATACTTCGTCTGAAATTTAAGACCAAGCCAAACGCCTCATATGGTGGTCAGACAAAACTTCCGTACCCCGTATGATTCTCAGACTGCCCTAAACGTCAGCAGGAACCTTGCTTACCACCCTCATGCAACAACTTGATGCGCTGACACTTGAAAATCGTCAGGTGGGCTGAAATGCTACAGCTTCATAAATTGGCTTCTGCAAACCCCCATGGCCATCCCGCACCTACTCCTGCGCCCAACATGTCAACCGTCGTGCAAGCGCTGCCGTATCACTTAACGACGCTCAAGTCGCAGAAGCTTGAGCCGTTCGATCCAAGTCATCGCGACACAAACGTGCGGACGTGGATGTCCATGCTCAAGAACTACAACACGAGCGGAGTGCAAAGGACGGGTGCGCAGCAGCGGATCGAGTATGTCATAATATTTCTAAGAGGACCGTCCTTGGAGTAGTGATGCCAACTTACGCAAATTACAGTAAGAAGGGCTCACGTAGACAGACGTCAGCAAGACCATGGGAATACAGCTGCAATGTCAAGCTTGGGTGGTCTAGCTTTGGGTGTTACCACAGTTCCAAGGACATGAGGAAGGACTTGAAGCGGCACTTAAGGCTAGGTTCGACTTGGTGAATGCCTCCGAAGCTGCTAGGTAGCGCGTGTGTCATTTCCACCGGATACGAAATGTCCAGGAGTACGCACGATGAATCTGGAGCCTCTGCAACGAAATAGACAAGTTCACCATAGCAGAAATGCATGACCGCTACCTCCAGGGACTAAGGTCAGACATATCAAGGGTCATACTCATTCACGAGTTGTCGACCTTCAAGGCAGTAGTTGCAGCACTAGAATGTGTCGACACAGTAAGAAGCCGACGGGGTCCCGATATGAGCTATAAGAATCTGGTCAATGATACTCGCTTGAGGGATTGGTGCAGTTTATACTGTAGTGACGACTCACATAGACCAGGATTTCAAGAAAACTGTCACTACTATACAGTTGGACAAGGGAGACTGTTGGTGCTACGTGCGACACTTGTGCTTGAGGAGTCTGCTAGTGCGACACGGACAGGAGCAGAAATTGTGGTGAGAGTAGCACTATCTCTAAAGAAGCAACGAGATGCTCTTGAGTCAAGGATAAAGGAGAGGGCTGTTACAGGAGGGGCAAGAGAGGAGCCTAGGGGACACATAGTAGAGGCTCCTAGACTAGACACGGTGGTGGCCAATGGACCGACCCTAACGAGGCCATCATGTCAAGAGGAGAGGCATCGAGGAACTCTAGAAATGAGGACGAGACTATTGGGAGGCACTAAGTGCCACAGGTGCACTAGCAAAGGTAGTAGCTGTGGCGGCTGTGGCCAGGGTAGTGGCAGCGAGTAGGAGGCTAGTAGTAGCAGCGCCTAGCGGAAGGCTGGCGGTAGCAGGAGCGAGTGACAGTAAGACGGTAGTGGCACTAGCTGGCGGCGGGCTGGTAGCAAGAGGCGGCAAGTTGGGATCGGTGAACAGCGGCTTGTGAGCTGCTGGCTGGAGGCTAGGAGCTGCAAAGAGGAGTAGGGAACAAACGAGGAGGAATTCGTGGGAGAGGAGCTACTAGGAGCAGCACGCCAAGGAGCTAGCTAGGATTCACTAGGACTGGCAGCACAGGGCGGATGACAGTCCACAGGGCATAGGGGACTCATGAGGCTGGCGGCCGATTGGCGAATAACGGCTGGAGGCCGACTCGGGACTGGCAGCTGGCGGCTGACTGGCGACTGGCGGCTGGTGGTCGGCGGCTGGCCGCGAGTGGTGGCAGCTGGCGGCTGACAGCTGGGGTTCGGCGGCTGGTTGCCGGTGGTTGGCTGCTGGCGGCTGGCGACTGGTACTGGCTGCTGGTGGCCAGGCTGGTGGAGGCTTAAGCTGACGGTTGGCAACAGCAGTGGCGACAGGAGCGGCAGCAGCAGCGGCGGTAGTGGCGGGAGCGGCAGCTGCAAGGGCAGTGGCGGCAATGGCGGCAGTGGTGGCTGAAAGGGCAGCGGCAGCAGTGGCAGCTCAGCTACGTGGGCGGCGGCGGCAGTGGCGGCTGCAGCTGGCGGTTTCAGCGGCAGCGGCAGTGGCGGCAGCGGCAGGGGCTGCAGCAGCTGCGGCAGTGGCAGCGGCGGCAGCACAAGCTGCGGTAGTGGCAGCTGCTGCAGCGGCAGTGGCAGCAGCAGCGGCGACAGTGGCAGCGGTGGCAGCGCAAACTGTGGCAGCGCAAGCGGCAGCAGCGGCAGCAGCGGCAGCAGCAGTGGCGGCAGCAGCTGTAGCAGTGGCAGCGGCGGCAGTGGCGGCAGTGGCGGCTGCACGGGCAGCAGCTGCAGCGACAGAGGCGGCAGCGGCAGTGGCGGCAGCAGCTGCAGTAGTGGCAGCGGCGGCAGCGTGGGCTGCTGCAGCGGCAGTGGCGGCAGCGGAGGCAGTGTGGGCTGCTGCAGCGGCAGTGGCTGCAGTGGCAGCGGCGGCTGCGGCAACGGCAGTGGCTGCAGAAGTTGCGGCAGTGGCTGCAGCGGTTGCAGCAGTGGTTGCAGCCTTTGCGGCAGTGGCTGCAGCGGTTGGGGCAGCGGCAGTGGCCACTGCGGCAGTTGCAGCAGTAGTGGCAGCAGCGGCAGTGGCACAGGCAGCAGCACTAGTTGCAGTGGCAGTGGCGGCTGCAGTGGCGGCGGCTGTCTGGCGACTAGCTGGCAGCAGTGGCTGGCGCAGCAGCAAGCTGGCCAGTGACGAGCTGGCAGGTGCTGCTAGCAAGTAGCTGGCAGCAGGTGCTGGCGGCGAGCTGGCGGACGCTGCTCGTGGCTAGCTGGCTGGCGCTGCTGGCGGTGAGCTGGCTAGCACTGCTGGCGGCGCGCTGGCTAACACGGTTGGCGAGCTAGCTGGCTAACATGCTGGCTAGCTGGCTGGCGCATTGGCTGACGTGCTGGCTAGCGTGCTGGCTATCGCGCTGGCGGGCGTGCTGGCATGCTGGCCGGCGCTTTGGTTGGCGCGTCGGCTAGCGTGCTGGCTAGCATGCTGGCTGGTGTGCTGGCAAGCGTGCTGGTTAGCGTGCTGGCTGGCTCGCTGGCCTGCTGGCTGCTGTACGAAACAGCACGAACGCTAGGGGGAGGGCGTCGAGGCTACAGAGCGCAATATAGGAGGGCAGGAGGTGTGCGAAATTGGGAAAGTTGCACACGGGGAAAAAAAAAAAAAAAAAAAAAAACACACACACACACACTCTCACACACACACACACACACACACACACACACACGCACACACACACACACACACACACACACACACACACACACACACACACACACACTACAGTAACGGCGGAAGCGTGAGTTACGGCGGAAGCGTGAGTTACGGCGGAAGCGTGAATGACAGCGGAAAAAACAAAATCTAACCTAGCTCAATACCATGTTAGAGTAGCGGAAAAGAGTGTGACTAGGAAGAGGGGGAAGGGAGATACAAGTACATGTCCACTCTAAGAACTGAACTAGCTAGGCGATAACAAACATATATAAACCAACTAAATATTTGTAGACAGAACGATATGTTTGTTGACAGAGTAGTGTTACGGGATAGTTTACGGTTCATGGGTAATTTCCCCTGACAGCACAATCCAACGCATCCAAGCCTACTCTTGCCACTATCCATTCAAGGCCACTAATAAGGGCACGTTCCTTGCCTGTGGCACACCTTGTGGCAAGTTTTCCATCTGCCTCTTTCAACGTTCAGGATCATCCAAAATCTCCTTTCTTGCAATCATGACCGTAAAAAAAACTTGTCAAAACTTGCCACAAAGTATTCTGCCACAGGCGAGGAACATGCCCTAAGTGTACTACTTTTGTGACACAATGATAACGTCATCTGACGTACAATGCAAAATTTTACTACACGATGATATTACGCCCTGCTATAATATGAGATTACACACTAACACCCTCTATCATGAAAGCATGATATAGCGGTTGAAGATGAATTCATGACGAAATGAATCGATCTATTATCAAATAGTATCTCGTTCGGCCTTTAAACCACATTGTACTCCTGCATTTTTTAATGAGCCACACATTTCTTCAACCATTGGCTTCCAGATTCGCACGCGGGCATTGATGAACCAATTAGAGACCTGCACAGAGCCAAGCAACACCAGAGGTATAAGATGTATATGTAGTGGACATACGCTAAGCATGCATATCCCATTTCTGTGGCATTTACAGCAACTCTGTGGTTTCCAAAAACGGATTGTAAGTCAATCCCATAACAAGCCACCCTGATCATGCCCTCGTGCCCCCTTTCCACCGCAACATCCCCCCTCTCTCCCTCTCTCTCCCTCTCTAGTCAACCAGTCACTCCTCACCTGGGCACGGGTGAGGTGAGTTGCCCTGGCAAGCTCATCCTTCTCCTCGTCCGTTGGATACCTGCATTGCAAGGCAGAGCAGTGCACATGCCAGAATTTAGCGGGCAATCTTATTGCGCAAGTCAGTGTCACAGATGCATGTTTGTCTATGGGTATGCCCCGCGTGTATGCACGTGCACGTGCACGTTTAAGATGTCGACGTGTGGCCGGGCGACGTGATGCAAGCAACCTTCTTGCAAGGACTGACACGCGAATGCATGCACCGTGCAAACATGAAGTCACAGGCACGTGGCTCTTGATGAAAGGCATTTGATGTCCTCCTGCTCTCACGCTCTCATGCTCTCACCCTCTCCCGCTCTTGTGCCCACGTGCCCTCGTGCTCTTGTGCCGTCATGTTCTCACGCTCTCCTGCTCGTGCCCCCGTACCCTCGCGCTCTCATGCTCTCCTGCTCTCCTGCTCTTGTGCCCTCGTGCCCTCGTGCCCTCGTGCTCTCATGCTCTCCTGCTCTCCTGCTCTTGTGCCCTCGTGCCCTCGCGCTCTCATGCTCTCCCGCTCTCCTGCTCTTGTGCCCTCGTGCCCTTGCGCTCTTGTGCCGTAATGCCGTCATGTTCTCATGCGCTCATGCTCTCGTGCTCTTATGCTCATCCTTGCATGCTCTCATGATCTCACTCTCTCGTGCTCTCATGCCCTCATGCCCTCATGCTCCCATCCACTCTACCTTGGAAATCGCACTCACGGGCTGAGGAAGTGCTCAAAGAGCCACCCTCTCAGAATGGCAGTCGTCTCATCTGGCAGGCACCGCTGATGCTGCTGCTGCTGCCTATGTTCGTCTTGCACCTCCTGCTTCCCTCCTCTGCTCCCCTTCTCCTGTGCCTCCTCCTCCAAACCCATAGGGAAGGACCAGCCACCCAGTTGTGGCTGCCACTCCTGCTCGCACTGTCTCCCTCCACCCCCTCCTCCCTTGTGGCGTGCTGCTGCTGCTGCTGCATGCTCTGGACACTCTCTCCCCTGTAAAAATGAGTGGGAGGTTTAGGATGCAAGGACGAGAATGAAGGAGGAGGCAGGAGGGAGGCGGGAGGGGTGAGAATAGTGGAAATGAGTAATTAAGACGATGCAGGGAAGAGCGTAGGGGATTCAAACAGTCACCATAAATGGCTCGCACACCTGAATACGTGAACAGCAGAAATGGCTTGCACACCTGAGTACCTGAACAGCATAATTGGCGTATTGTGCACCTTTTCGTTTCATCAGGTACTCCTTTTCCTCCCTGACCTCCACCTGAGCACATGAATGATACGACTCACCTAGAGCACAGAAGAGCAGAGCATTCTGCTATGGACATAACTCACCATGCGCTGCTGGATGGCTACAGCTGCTTCCTGGAAGCTTCCTCTCACGATGCCCAGAGGCAGAGAAGAGTAGAAGTCAGCGGCGGCAGTGTTGGCAGCGGAGGCAAATCGAGCGCGGAGAGTGGAGAGAGAGGAGGCGTAGACGTGTAGAGCTGTGAGTAACTGTGGGAGAGCGAGGGGGGGTTGGGACGAAGAGGGGAATACGCGGAACAAACTGGGCGAGTGGACCTGATTTGGAAACAGGAACCACAGGGGGGAGCGGACTGAGGATAGTATAAGAATCATGGCTAACATGGGAGTCATACCCACAGCCCTCATCTAATCCGGAAGCTATAGAGAGATATACTTACCTCTACCTCCGTCGAGGCCTCCGTTGCCTCGCCCCTCCCTTGCCTCACCTCGCCTCCCTCACTTCTTTACCCGTCCCTCCCTCTCCTCTCTCCCTTACCTCACTGGCAAGGCAGCAAGCAGACTCCCTCCTAGCCGTTCCTCTCCTTCCTCTCCAGCAGGTCCCATTGTCATCCAGCAAACCACCATACTCGCCATTCCCTAAAATCATCTCCTCCGCTCCCTCCCCTCCCTCCCCTCCCTCCGCTCCCTCCGCTCCCTCCCCCTTCTCCATTGCATCTCTCTCCACCCACCCCTCACCCTTCTTCCCACACACACCTCCCTCGCCCCTCACACCCCCAGCACCCCCCCCCTCCTCCTCCTCCTCCTCCCCCCCTTCCTCCTCCACTCCTGTGCTTCCCTCCTTCCCCTCTTCGTCCTCTCCTCCCTCTTCCCTTCCTCCCCCACCCTGCGCAGCAGCACACCTGTTACAGTCACACTCACAGTCACCCCACCGCGCCCCACCGTCATGCGTGGACAGCAGCTGCTGCCAGCGCTCCTCAAAGTCACACCCCATAAGGTCACGCACAACCTGTGCTGCTGTTGCCTCACCCACAACTGCCATCCCTGTGATATATTTTTTAGAATTCTCACAGGTATCACTTGGTGCCCCACAGATAGACAACCCAACCCCTTGGCCGGGTTCCCCTTCCTGTGTTCCCCACTCCATTTTCTCCTCTTTATCCTCCTCGTGATTCTTAGTTCCCTCCTCCTCCCCCTCTGCCTCCTCTTCTTCTTCTTCCTCCTCCTCCTCCTCCTCCTCCTCCTCTCCCTTCACTCTCACAACACGCTTCCCCCACTCTCTCGCGCCTCCTTTCTCACCCTCAGCCTCCTCCCCTTTGACCCCTTCTCCCCACAGCATGGCCTCTCGTTGCCCTGCACCCACCACACCCACGGAACCCACCGAATCCACAACACCAACCGAACCCACTGCACCCACTGCACCCACCAACCCCTCCCCAACCCTGTCTAGTGGTATTAGGTGAGGGAGCAGAGGCCTGGATACCTGAGGGGAGAATTCCCTGGCATGGAATGAGTCATTCTGAAAACTGGCAGCGCCAGGATTTGAACCCGGGTGTGCCAGTTGGGCCATCTGAGCCCCTTCGAGCGTTTGGTTCGAAGGGGAGTGAGAGAGATGGGGCAGAGAGAAGGGATGTTGGGAGAGGGTGAGAGGAGAGATGGGGTGTGAGGGAGGGGAGGTGAGGTCTGGGAACAAGAGATGGGAGGGTAGTAGAGGGGAGGGGGAGGACGGAGACAGTAGGGGCGTTGCAGGGGAGACTGATTGCTGCAGGGCGGTGTGTGGTAAAGGGGAATGCGGAAAGGGGGGATGTGGAAAGCACGACTGTTGAGAGGGAGATTGCAGAAAGGGCGGATGCCGACTGGGGGTCTCTTGAACGTGCTTGCTTTCCAAGGGGAGTGTATCCCATAGGAGGTCCACAGAAACGCTGGGATGCTGATTGGCGATGAACGACGGAGGCTCAGGTGCTTTTTCAGGTGCCGCTTCAGGTGCCTGTTCAGGTGAATCTGACGCAGCGACGTCCAGCTTCCGTCCGAGCTCTCCACCTCCCTGGATGATGTCGCCTCTCTCTGGCTGCGTCTCAAGAAGACACGTGTCTCTTTCTCCATTACCTGCCACGTCAGCCTTATCCATATCCATGTGTCCACCGTCCTCATCCCCACCTTGATCCACCTTCATATGCACATCCGTGTCACAAACTTTCACACTCCCATCTGGGTCCACGCACGTCCCCGACACATCACCATCAGCATCCCCAGCACCGTGGCTGGCATCAGCAGCAGAGTAACTGCTGCTGCCTGTCACCCACTCCCAACCACTCCCCTCACCAGCACCACCACATGCTTGAGCACCCTCATACTGCTGCTGCGGCTGCTGCCTGTCATCACCGTCCATATGCCCAGCTTCGTACGATCCTCTACCTTCACCAGGATAGGCGCCGCCAGGCGCGCCCTTCCACCCCTCCACCACTGCCGCACCCGCTCCCCACGCCATGCCTGCATGGTGCTCGTTACGCTCCCCCCACTTTAGCACAGATCCAATCAAGGCTGGACGGCCGAATCGATTCCGATCGGAGACATGACAAGGGGCTGTAGGTGCGGTAGGGGAAGTAGTTGCAATAGGGGCAGCAGGGATAGGAACGGGAGGCGCTGGGGGCGGGCAGACTTGAAGCAGCAGGTCCATACAGGCAGAGAGAAGTAGACCGCCGTTCCCAGACAGAGAGAGTGGGGAGGGCGGAGAGGGGGGAGAGGGAGTGGGAGAGGTAGCAGCAGGAGGAGGGAGAATAGAGAGAGGAGGAAGAGGAGCAAAAGAAGCATGTGCTGCTTTTGCCTCCGCTTGGGCCTCTTGGTCCTCATCATCATCATCCTCCTCCTTCTCTTCCTCCTCCTCCCACCACATGTTGGTCTCCCCACCCTCCTTTCCGCCTTGGGCTTCAGAGCCGTTGCATGCAACCACAGGAGCAGCAGCAGCAGCAGCAGCATCCTTCCAACCAGCAGCACCAGCATTGTTGCTACAGCTGCCGTGATAACGAGCGTCCCCCACCCGGCAGTCATTCAGCATCTGCTCCAGGGTGCTGCCATGGTTAAAAGCAGGAGCATGATCACGGACATGGGCATGGGGATGGGCATGGGGATGGGCATGGTCATGGGCCTGGGCATAGGCACAGGCATAGTCTTCACTGCATTCGCCCTCCTCCCCCTCCCCCATGACCATCTTCATCATCATTACTGCTGACAGCCGCCCCATCTGTTCCTCCATCTCCCTCTCTCTAGTCCACCTCCACCTCTCTCTGCCATGACCAGACGCATCAGCATCATCCACCACTCCATCCACATCACAACCACTACCAGTAGCAGCAGCACCACCACCACCACCACCACCACCACCACCAGCAGCACCACCAGCACCACCAACACCACCACAATCAGTGCTAGCTGCTGAATCCTCAAGACGGCCCCTGCCTCCCCTCCTCCTCCTCCTCTCACCGCTGCTGCTACCTCTCCCTTCACCACCCCGTCTCAGCCGCTCCCTCCTCTCCCACGCCCTCCACTTCCGCTTCACCCCTCCTCCTCCCCCTCCCCCTCCCCCCCCCCCCCCTCCCCCCCCCTCCCCTCCCCCTCCCCCTCCCCCTCCCCCTCCCCCTCCCCCTCCCCCTCCCCCTCCCCCTCCCCCTCCCCCTCCCCCTCCCCCCTCCCCCTCCCCCTCCCCCTCCCCCTCCCCCTCCCCCTCCCCCTCCCCCTCCCCCTCCCCCTCCCCTCCCCCTCCCCCTTCTCCTCCTTCCCCTTCTCCTCCCTCCGTTGCTGGAACGGCGTCCACTGGTGATCCCGCCATACACGCTGCCACAGGCGTGGATTGGCAAACCTCCACAGTCGCCGTAGTTGCCAAGTCTGATAGGAAGGCGGCTTTGTCCTCCACACGACCCTGCAAAGGCCTCATCGCATTCCGCTCCTCTCCATCTCCCACCACCGCCACCATCCTCGTTGTCGACCCCGTCATTGCCGTTGCTGCTGTTGCCGCTATGGTTGTCGTCTCCATTCTCATCATCATCCATGCGCCCACACCCAATTCGCTCTCGTTCGTGCTCGCTCCCATTTCGTGCACCTGCTGTTGATGTACCTGCTGCGGTGCACCGATTGCACGCTGCACATGCGCCAGCACCAACGGCGATACATCGCCGCCTCCTTGTACCTCACCCCATGATGGCGCCGTCTGTGGCACGCCCAAGCTACCACCAGCGCCGCCAGCCCCGCCACTCCCGCCAGTTCCGCCAGTCCCCGAATTCCGCCCGTCCCCCCCATCCCCGCCGGTCCCACCAGAGCCCAAGGGGCTCCCACTAACGCCGATCTCAGGCTCCAAAAAACCCCAGTCCCCGCCGTAGTACCCGCAGTTCGCCACGGAGTGATGCGCTGTAAGATAATCCACGAGCGATCCGTCGCC
This sequence comes from Closterium sp. NIES-67, assembly GCA_027943415.1. Classification (NCBI taxonomy): domain Eukaryota; kingdom Viridiplantae; phylum Streptophyta; class Zygnematophyceae; order Desmidiales; family Closteriaceae; genus Closterium; species Closterium sp. NIES-67. Next base: position 499,702 of record BQMB01000774.1, read on the forward strand.
TGAAGCCGCTGCAGCGCCAAAGTTGCCGCCAAAATAGGCGCCAAAACCACCGCCAAAACCGCCGCCGAAACCGCCGCCCCAGCCGGGCTCGTCGTTTCTCGCACCAGCACTAGTAGCACTCGTAGCAGAAGGCAGCTGCTGCGGCGGCGGCTGTGGCCGGATGGCTATGGCTGAAGTAAAAGTAGCCGTTGAACCGCTGAGATGTGCGCTGCTGTTGCTTTCCCAACGGTCACCGGAGGTCAGAGTCGGCGCATCCGCGACGGGAAGAGGCGGCGGCATCGGTCCCGGGACTGCCAGTGGCGTCGGCCCGAACGTCGGAGCCATCGTTCCGCCCGCCGCCACGGCCTCGCGAGTGCTTGCGACGTCTTCGCGACTCACGAAGGTCGGGCCTCCTCGGGGCGGCGGCGACGCCCGTGGAGGCTCGATTTCGGGCGCGATAGTAGCATCGTTGTCGCGCGGCTCGGCGGGGGACGGTGGAGGGATAGTAGCGCCGCTGGCGCGGCATACGGGCAGTGTGGCGCGCAGCCGCTGCTTCAGCCGACCGAACGACTTCGTCCTCGTTACAAGCAGCTCGTGCTCCATGATTTTGGTTGGGCGAGGTGGTCGCCAGCTAGTAGCACCACGTGCAAATGGTTATGAGGCGGCCAAGGCACATGGACCGCTGTGATTCAAGTCAGCGCTTGACGGTTTTTTCTTACTGAAACAACCAGAGCGGCGAAGGCTGCTTGGAAGAGAAAACGTGCGACGATAACGCCAATTCACCAGCGTGCGACGGCGCAACGGTGCCTAAAAAGAGCTCACTCTTGCAAGTAAGGGAGACAGAGAATTACCATCAACACAGCTTGCTCAAACAAGCTTGCTTTCCTTGCTTTCACGTCTGACTGGCGATGCGATGTGACTGCTAAGCGGTGGGACGCGGTGTAGGGCGTGGTGCATGGGGTTACACAACCTGCGGGAGTTTCTCAGTCCTGTTCTGGAGGCATGGATTGTGTTGCATTTCACGTTTTTTCTGAACCACATGCGAGCCGCGCTCCCTGCGCGGTTCGGAATGATGTGACAGAGCGGCCTGCGATGCGGCGGCGCAAATAAGAATAGACATGACCTTGAGAAGGCTTAAAGCGAGGGTCTCAAGAAGCAGAAAACCAAATCCAAAGGTTTCGGTTTTGGGTTGACGAACTTTGCGAAACAGTTACAACGCCCAACCAGCACCCCTCATCGCACCTCGCAATTGCCGAGACCCCCCAGAACCAAAACCTTCGGGTTTGGTTTTTTGCTTCTTGAGACCCTCGCTTAAACTTGAACAATTAGGAACTGATCATAGAAAAGAATTCGAAGTACATGCACAAGCTAAGCCTATGCTGAACTGGCCTAGACATTTAGAAATGGCTCTCCACGTTCAAATATCCCTTGGAGAACCCTTCCCTCCTGTGACATTAAGGAGCGGTATGTCATCGGATTGATCCTCCGAAGCCGCTAAGCCCTTCAAGTCTTCTGCTGAGGCTGCCGCGCGCATTGTCATCTTGTTCCATTCGTTCTCTACCCGGAAAAAGACCCATTGAAACCTGCGCACCATCTCCAACGCTGTAACCACAAAGGTTGTGGCAAGGTTGTTTCGGAGGTGGGACGAAAGCTTGTAAGTCCAGGAGATTCGAAGAACAAGGTTCGAGCACATCACCCAATAATAGACCTGCCAAGGAAGGGGCGTGGTGTCAGAAAGACTCATCTGGTATGAACTACCACCGCCTCATGCACATTTGCCAACCGTACGCATTGCACTTTGTATTCAGCCACATCTGAGGCATTCATTCAGAATTATGATCAGATGGGAGAAATACACATGGGGGCAACATATGGCATAAAAAAAGGGGCAAAAAAGCGCGCAGAGGGAATAACAAGGCCTGCGACACGAAATGCGTACCCATCTTTGAGGAAAGTAAAGGTTATTGCGGAGAAGAGGGTTTCGCGAATTGCAATTGCCGGAAAAGCACCTGGGGGTGGGGACAGTGGGGAATGGGAGAGGGATTGGGTATTGGAGAGTGCATGCGGTTACAGGGCAAAAAGGAATGAGAATTGGCTCTTACGCTATGTAGGGAGTGGTGATAGCACAGCCAGCAACACAGACAGGGAATACTGCAAAAGCAATAGCAACAGGCAAGCCACAAGACTAGGGGGCGTACCCAAAGTCCCAATCTCGAGATATATCCCAGTAGTAGGAGTAGCACGAGTTGACCACGGATGCCATGAGCCACAGCGGCCGGTACACTGCTCTCCACCGCTCCACAGGCACGTGATACTTGGTGGCTGATAGGATGATCACAGGAAATGCTGTTGAGTACTTGAGCGCTGCAAGGGGAGCAGGCAGAAACGGGGAGGCCGGGAGGCGGAGAGGGGGGGTTGGGTTAGGGGGACAGTGAGGAGTGAGGGAGAGAATCACATGGTGGGAAGAGATGGATGTGAGAGAGTGAGGGACATGGATGAGAAGCGAGAGGCGGGAAGAGATGGACAGATGAACCAGATCAGCTACTCCTTGACTCCTCTTGCTCCAAGGGGGCAATAGGGACGCTGGGTCCGTCCATATATTGAACAGCCGAGACACAAGCGTGTGACAATGCTTTTCCGGTTGAGACGACGCATGGAGAGCAACACACGGACACACCATTGAGCAGGCAGGACTTGTCTCGGGTGTCGGAGAAATGGCGCAGGCACTGGACGAAGTTGCAGGCGTTGGGGAAGACTTTAGAGTCAACTCAAACGTCACCCCGACAGCACGGCAGCACACACACACACCCACACAGTTGCACGCACCATTGAGCAGGCAGGACTTGTCTCGGGTGTCGGAGTACTGGCGCAGGCACTGGAAGAAGCGGCAGGCGTATGGGAAGGCGAGTACCACTGGGATCATGATGGAGTGGCTCCCACACACGTCCCCTGCATCCATCCATGCTATGCTCGCCACCTGCAAGGTGTGACCGGAAGGAAGTGGGGATTGCGGGTATCAGATCTATATGAGGTACAGTGCAAACGGACCCCAACGGTGGCGATATGCCATGCCATAACCATGCACGTGTCATGCTGCAGTCTTGCCATGTGCCATGCTGCATCCCTGCCACGTGCCATGCAATCGCCCTGCTATGTGCCATGCTGCATCCCCCAGCTCATGGGCAGACAGACATGCAGGCAGGCATACCTGGCCATGTGACATGCGGCATATGGACCGCTCCACGTCAGATAAAGCCTGCAAGGAAACACAAGGCACGGGGAGGCAGCACAGCGGCAGTACAGAGTTGAAAGGCCTTGGGACAAACGTTTCAGGCATAAAGGCTCAGGCTTGAGAATGTAGGGTAGAAAACTGGGCTCTAGATGCATTGAGCTTTCTTGCAGGGATACAGGCAGTGCCAGAGGAACAACCATGAGATTGAGCTGTTGAGCTTCTGGTCTATGGGACTTGGGGGTAGGGGGCAATGGGAGGTCTATGGTTGGGAGACAGAGGTCCGAGTGACGTAACGAATGGATTGGAGACTGCAGTGAACAAGAGATACACATGGATGGCATGGGGAGGAGAAAGAAACGCGAAAGGGGGAACTGTAATAGGAGCGTCTGCACTGCGTGATAGAGTATATCTCATATTGTCACTCCAAATCACACCAAATCAAATCAAAACACATCACATCGCACCATGGCACGGCACGCCGCACAGCATCACACGGCATGGCCGGAACGCCACGTCATGTCTTCTTGCATACCTTGGCCATGGACGTGAGCACATCAGCCACAAAGAAATCTGCAAACGAGATTGGCTGCAGGAGGAGTGGGCGGTGAGGAACGGACAGACGGGTGGAAATGAATTGAAAGGGAGGTTTGGGCACGGTCAGGGTAACGTGCAGGGAAGGGGTGGGCAGGGGGCGGAGGGAGAGGGGGGGGTGAGGGGAGGGGAGGGGAGGGGGGAAAGAGAAGCATTGAATGGATGTGTGAATAGTGATACTGGTGGGAGAGAATACTGGAAAGGTAAGGTAAGTTCACAGAGAGTGCAGGAGAACGAATGCAAGACAGGTGCTTTAAAAGGTTGGGGGGGAGGGAGAGGGAAGGGTTGGGGGGAGAGGAAGGCGGAGGCAGGTGAGTCAGAAGGAGGAAGGGACGGATAAGAATGATGGGGAGAAAAGAACACAGCAGTAAAACATGCCTTCACCCCCCTCCCTCCCTCTCCCCTTCCCATTCCCCAGCTCCCCCCACAACTCCTGCACCCCCTCTCTCTCTCCCGCATTCTCTCCCATCTCTCTCCTCCCCCTCTGTCCCCCTCGCCCTCCCTCCCTCCCTGTTTTGCAGCCCCTTACTTGCAGAGGGAAGGTGAGTCGGAAGAGCGTGGTGAGAAAGTAGACCCGGGAGGGGGCGTAGAGGACATCAAAGGGCAGAGCGAGCGTCAGCGGCAGAGAACAGTACATCAGTACCTGGGAATGCGACAGGGGGCAGAGGGCAAGGGGGCGGAGGGAAGCGAGACATGGGGAGAGGTGCGAGAGGCGAACGGAAAAGGGCTGGGAGCAGAAGAGGAGCAGAATACCATTGAGTTGAGTCGAAAGGGGGAAGGAGGAGCAGGAGGAGAAAGAGGCCAAGGCAGATGGGAGATGGATGGAGTAACGAAAGTTGCAGCAGAAGAACGATAGAGAAATTGGAGGGATGAAGTGAAGACCATGAATGGGAGACCGTATGGGGCATGGGGGACACCAAGGAAGCATGGGACACAGGTAGCATGCATTACCTTCCTTGTGCCCCAAGGCAACCATCCCATGCCATGACATGCCCTGCCCTGCCCTGCCATGCCCTGCCGTTCCATGCCAACCGTCCCCCAACCATGCCATGTGAGCCAGACATGCATACCCAGACGAGCACCTTCCCATCCGCCCTACAGGTTGCGTCGCCGCAAAGTTGATGAGGCCGTGAGAGAAGAGGAACATGTAGGCCGTCATGGAGGAGAGCACCGCCAGGGACAGCGCTGCTGACACCTGGGAGATGCACAGCCACGGGTGGGAATGGGCGGGGTGGGGTGGGGTGGGGTGGGGTGGGGTGGAGTGGGGTGGGGTGGAGTGGGGGAGAGGAGGGAAAGAGGAGGGAGGAGAGAGGTGCGGGAACCAAAGTTGAGGGTGAGAACGAAAAAAATATTAAAAAAATAAAAGGAACAAGCAGCTGGTGGGGAAGAGGAATAGGTAGGCAGTCATGGATGAGAGCACCGCCTGGGATGCGCACACAGGGATTTGGCAGGGGGATGGTGGGTGGGGTGGGTATGGGGTTGGGGGGGGAGGGGACGGGAGGAGATGACATGCTGCGGACAGGAAAGGGTTGGATGATAGAGAGAAAACGGAGATTATGGCATGCGGGGTCATGGGCGGAGAGGACACAGATAAGCGCATGGACAGCGACTACAACTTGGAAAAGGATGAGGTTTTGGACGGGTGGGATGAGAAGGACGAGAAGTGCTGCCATGGAGAAAAAGAAGAGCAGACCAACAAACAACTGAGTGGTCAGAAAGGGGGAAAGGGGAAGGTGGAGGAGAGGCCAGAAGGGGAAGGGGAATGAGGGGGAGTGGGAATGATGGGGATGGGAAGGATGTGGTTTGGGGAAAGAGGAGTGCACAAACTCCAAGCCCATGCCTCATCCCGTACCCAAGCTCCATGACCCACGCCCAACTCCATACCCGAACCCAACCCAAACCCCATTCCCATGCCCGAAGCCCTGAACCCCATGACCCATACCCCAGACCTTCCCGCCCCCCAGATCCCCCCTCTTCCACACCCCCCCCCCCCCCCTCTCTTCCCCCCCAAGCAAGTGCGAGAGTAATGTGCACGCGTGTGATGAGAGTGGGGGGATGAGGATGACCTGCCATATTTGCGCGTGCGTGAGGTGGTTGTGGTCCAGGTCAAAGACCTTGGCGTAGCTGACCCGCGAGTGCGCCAGCCCGTACAGGTTGATCCCCCACAGCCACACCATCAGCGCCTGGCGGGGGAAAGCAGGGGAAGGGCCGGAGGGGGGAGAGAATGGGGGAAAACTCCTAAGGGGCTTAGCCCTGGTGGTAAGCTGGCCTGGGAATAAGTAATGCGCCAGGCTGTACAAGTTGACCGGGCACAAAATCTCTCTCCCAGCCAAGGTGTGTGTTCCCCCCTTTCCCCCCCCCCCAATCGAATCCAAAGCCGTGGAAACCCCAATAGGACGTAATCTGAGGAGCATCGGATCGAGCTGATGTAAGGCAGCCCAGAGCAGGGCACGTACGATCATGAGGAGCGGGTTATAGTAGAGGAAGGCCTCGTAGAAGAAGAGCGACTGCAGGCTACGATCCATGCGATCCACTGAGTCCTTCATCACCTGGGGGTGGGGGGGGTGGGAGAGAGCGGGTAGGCGAGAGGAGAGAGGGGGAGGGGGGGGAGAGGGGGGGAGGGGAGAGAGGGGAGAGTAAAGAGAGGGGCGAGAGGGGAGAGAGAGGGACGTAGGGAGAGAGGAGACGCAATGACGATAGGGAAGATAACGGAGGGAAGGGAGAGGAGGAAGAGGGAGATGAGGGAGAAAGGGGAGATGAGGGAGAGAGGGGAGATGAGGGAGAGAGGGGAATAAGAAAGTGGGAATGGCGAAAGGGGAAGGGGAGGAGGGGAGAGAGAGGGAGGGAGGGAGAGAAGGAAGCAGGTGGGGAAAGGAGGTTGGATAAGGCGGATGGACGAGAAAAGAAGAGGGAGGAGTGAGCGGGTGGGGGTGGTGGTGAGGGGGGAAGAGGGAGGGGGGTTAGGATTGTGCAAGTGAGTGCATTTATGTGTCTGCCCTAGACGGCGTGGTCATGCATAGAAATTGTGGGTCTGCTGTGTGCTGCGGAACAGCAGGATAGCTGCAGAAGTTAGCATGAAGGTGGGTGAGAGGGGGGGGGGGGGGGGGGGGGGAAGGGGGGGGGGGGAGGGGAGAAGCAAGGATGATTGGGAGAGAGAGGGGAGGATCAAAACCGCAGCAGCAAGGTCACTGATGCAACAAGAAGGCATGAATAACGCGTCAACGGGGCCAGGGATCAAAGGGAAAGGGTGTGGAGAAGGGGAAGATAAGGTTGTTTTTAGGAAAAGGCGTTGGGGAAGAAAAGGTTGATGAATAGGAGGTTGGGAAGGAAGTGGTTAGAAAAAAGTCTCACTTTTAGACAGAGAACGATCCATAGAAGTCCAAGGCCCCACTGCAGTTGTTGGTTGAGGAAGGGCCAAGGCAATGCGTGGAAAGAACACAGACGAACACAGCATACGGAGAGACACACACCCATACACACACACGGGGAAGAGAGGGGGTTTGGCAGGGGGGAGGAGAACAGAAAATTCGTAACAGTTAACACATGTTCTAACACTCGCTCCTGCAGAACTCAAGCATCCTGCTTAACGATGCGATCCTGGCGGCATTCGTTCTTCATCTGAAAGCTCCGCCACGCACGCTCTATCCTGCTCGTGCTGCCTCTTTCCGTCGTAGATTCGCGGCCAGCATAGCCTGAACGATCACGGCCTGTGTGACAACGGCGTAGAGTCGCTCAAATCGGAAAGTGCGAGTGTTTTCAGAGGGCAATTATTTAGGCGTCTTGTGAATCTCTAGATTAGTTGAAAATTTAAGTAATTCCGCTACTCTGATTCGAAGGGCAAATCTCTCGGCGTCTCGTGAATCTAGCTAAGAGTCTCATAATCCCTCGCCTGCAATTCGCCCGACGGTGGAGCTGCCGCCTATCGCGTGGCTACAAGATGGCTTTTACGATGTATTGAACAGAAACACGTTCCCTGAGCCCGATTGTACGGCGCTCCTGGCCACACGCGTAGCGAGTAAGGCATGGGCTGCAGCTGCTTTGCGGTGCTACCATCGGATGTGACAGTAGCTCGTGCCTTGCTGTCGATTGACAAATGTCTAAACATAATTGACAGACCAGACGAGAAACCGCGTCGAAAAGATAACGTGGATTAACAGAAAAACACAAATCACAGATCGATCATCACGAATGAGAAAATATAGATAATTCCGATAAAATTCACCTACCTGGATTCGGCTGCGTCGAATCAAGGGAAGGAGGAAGGCGGAGAGAGTCGGCGGTCCAGTCATTTTGGAAGGGGACATAAGCCCTGGCGGTCCGGTTGTACCACCGATAGACGGGCTCGACGCGACCAATGACGGCTTGCCACCTGGCGATCGCGGCGGGTCGACCCCTCCGAGCATCGCCAGATGCGAGCCGGAGAACCAACCGAGGAGGAGCTTTCTTCTCGCCAGGAGCGCAGCGATGCCTATGACCCCGTCATTAACGGGAGGCGACCGGGGAGGAGTTACAGGGGTATGGGGAAAGACTACCGTCGCGGAGGGTACAGGCGGAAGGCTACTGTGGGGAGGGAAGGCTACAGTATATTAACAGGCGAGATCCTGAGACGTGCTAAGAAGCAATTGTCGAAGAACGGAATATGGTTGACAAGTGGGGTTACTGCTGAGCGGTGTAAGGGAGTGTGGCCTGCTAGGGTCCGGCTACGGTGATTCATTTCCTAGCAGGCGACATGCTACCAGCAATGAGAAGCTCAGGATGGAATAATACGTCTAGCAAGGAGGTATTGGGTGGTGATGGACCCTCAGAAAGGCTCGGCGCGGCTTGAGTATCCAGCGAAAGGCGAACTGCTACCAGTTCTTCAAACCAGGTTTGGATGCACAGGCACGCGGTTGGTGCAAGCATGGATTGAGCAGGGAGTAGTCAGGGTGCCTTCTTTCTCATGTGGGATGAAGGCATTGCAAATGCTCCGTAATGCTCGCACGGATTAGAGCAGAGCGAGTAAGATCTGCCAATCTGCCTACTGTTGGAGAGTCATCGATGAGTCATAAGGCAGAACTCGTCACTTCAGAAAGCCACAACCTACCACTAGCAGAAACTTCCAGTTGAGAAATTCCTTCAGTATATCCCCCCTCAGTAAGCGGGGGAAGAGCCGAAGAAACAAAAGTCAGGTGGAAGAGCGAGAAACAAATCCCGAGGACGAACTCCCTCGTGCAGCTTTGCTGCTGCTGAACCCTCGAGCCCGTCGCACGTCGCACGCAAGGCTCTTCGAGGCACTGAACCAGCACCTTCGTTTTTGGTCAAAACCCTACCCAACCGTTTTAGATTTGTTATTGATCCTTCTGATCCGTGAGGCACCTCACCCAACCGCAATCAAACGTACACCGTGTACTGAACTTGTGATGGGCGACCTAAAAATGGTCGTATGTGGCTTCGCCCTCGTCGCAAAAACGTGGTCCTGTGTTCCACGCCATTGGCTGGATCTTCACCATGGGTGTCGACAAAGCAATTGGAATGTTCGCCTCACCAACTTTCGCTGGTGCGAATCGGGAGTTCGAGGCTATGGCCAGGATCTTCTGCTAGACCAGAGGTGCTGTTTCGAGCTGATTGGTCCGGGCTAGGTCTCACGTTACGAACCAGACTGTTCATCAAACACTACAGTCTGCTGGTTTTAAGACCGTTTCTGTTATGAATAATAACTTAGAGTGCGCGGAATAATAATGACGAGTACAAGAATGCTAGCCTAGCATTATATAGCGGAGTTCTAGCTAGGCGGCGAACCCGGAGGGCTAGGTTGGGTACAGGCGTGGTCGAAAGGATCGGAGGCGGCGCGGGCGTGCCTCGGGGTCGCGTCGGAAAAACGGACCGAGCCTGGTGTTCCGAGAGTTCGGGTGTACGCGATTGCAGTACAACCCGGTAAGGAATAAAATTCCTTACACTACCCCCCCTCTTAAGGAAGGTGATCAACATCGGGAACGCCTTTTCGGGTCAAATAAGATTTGAGCACCGAGTGTTCCTGAAGCGAGCCGGAAGGGACCCACGTGTCGTCTTCGCTTGTACGGTCGACCCAGCGGACAAGAAAATCCACGTGTCGTCCTGTTGAGTCTAGGCGGACGCGATGACTCAAATGCCGGAAAGGCTCAAGGGTCGGTTCAGCCATTGGGCGGACACTGGGGGCGGCTGCTGGTCGTGCGACTGCACACGTGCTGGCGACGTATGGACGAAGCAGGCTGACGTGGAAGGCGTTGTGAATGCGCCACTCGTCCGGGAGTAATAATTTCACCGTGACAGGTGTCACCATCTTGACAATACGAAAAGGTCCACAGAATCGCGGTCGGAGTTTTGAAGGCAGGGGCAATCGAAGGTTCTTCGTGTCGAGGAGGACTAGTTGCCCAGCGGTCATCGTGATATCGCGGCGATGAAGGTCGGTATAGCGTCGAGCGGTTGTGTTGGACTTGCGAATGAATTCGATCGCTTTATCCCGTGCAGCTTGCAAACTTGTCATGAACTGCTGGGAACGTGGCACTGGGTTGTCGATGTGGGTAGTCGTCGGGACGGTCGGATCCATCCCGTAGTTTAGGAAAAACGGCGAGTGATTGGTCGTAGCAGATGGGGCATTGTTGTAGGAAAATTCCAGCATGGGCAGGAATTCTTCCCACCGGGCAGGATCTGGGCAGTTGGTGCGTATCAGCTGGTCCATGGTTTGATTGGTTCGCTCTGTCTGGCCGTCGGTTTGAGGATGGTAGGCGTAGGAAAATTGGAGGCGTGTGTCGTACTGGACCCATGTCTCCTGCCAAAACTTGGACGCGAATTTTGGGTCGCGGTCGCTGATGATTGCTGATGGTAGGCCGTGAAAACGAACAACGGTGGAGATGAAAAGCTTCGCTGTATCTTCAGCTGTGATGGTTGTGCGACAGGGTGCGAAATGCGCCATCTTCGTCAGACGATCGACGACGACGAGGACGGCGTCGTTGCCCGTGGCGGTTGCCGGGAGTCCCGTGACGAAGTCCATCGTCACGTGTTGCCACGGCCGCTGGGGTGGCTCGAGCGGTTGCAGCAGTCCAGCTGGCCGCTGTCGAGAAGACTTCATGCGTTGGCAGATCGGGCACGCGGATACGTATCTCTGCACATCAGACGCCGAATCAGGCCAATAAAAAAAAACGGTGAAGTAACTTTTGGGTTTTGTCAACCCCGAAATGACCGGAGAGGTTAGAATCATGGACTTCTTGAATAAATAATTCGCGGAGGAGTCTGTAGGCGGGAACCCAGATACGGTCACTACTAGCTTTAAGGAAGTAGGGTCCTTTGGCTGTGGTGGTTTGCTGGTGGAGGTTGCGGATGAAAAAAGGGTCTGTGGTGTAGCCGTGGGTAAATAGGCTAGTGAGCACCAGGTTGGATTTTGCGACGATGATGGAGGCGAGGTGGGCGGATGGTCTTGTCAGTGCGTCGGCGATGTTATTCGCCCCACGTTTGTACGTGATGGTGTAGTGGAAGTTGCTTTCGAAGAAGTCCAGCCAGCGAATCTGTCGTGGATTGAGGTTCAGCTGCGCGCGGAGGTACTGTAGGGATTTATGGTCTGTCCGTACTGTTACGTCGGCTCCCGTCAGGTAGCATCGCCACACCTTGAATGTGTGCACGATGGCGAGCATTTCTTTGTCGTGGACGGGGTAGTTGCGCTCGGCTGCCTGCAACTTCCTAGATTCGTACGCGATTGGTTGGAGTCCTTCGCCGAAATCTTGTAACAGTATCGCATCGATGGCGAAATCGCTAGCGTCCGTCAAGACTTCAAACGGTCGAGATGGGTCGGCGATTCGGAGGACCGGGGGCGACGTCAGAGAATTTCGCAGTTCATCGAAAGCAGTCTGCTGTCTCTCCCCCCATTCAAACAAAGTGCCCTTCCGCAGCAGGTCAGTTAACGGTCCGGTTATCCCTGCCATATTGGGGATAAACCTCCGGACATAATTAACGAACCCGAGAAAACTCTGCAGCTCCTGTAAATTCGTCGGCGGCTTCCAGTCGCGAATCGTTGTGATTTTCTTCGGGTCGATTTTGATGCCGTCCGCTCCCACGACATGTCCCAAAACTTCCAGTTCGGATTTTAGGAACTCGCACTTCGAGCCCGTCGTGATGAGCCGGTGTTCTTGCAGCCGCTGGAAAACTTGCTCGAGGTCCTTGAGGTGCTGTTCCTTTGTCTTGCTGTAGATCAGAATGTCATCAAGATAGACGATGACACACTTGTCGAGTAGATCTCGAAATACACCATTCATGGTGAGTTGGAAAGTGGAGGGCGCGTTCGTGAGGCCAAACGGCATCACGGTGTACTCGTAGCTGCCATAGCGGGTGCGGAACGCCGTCTTGTGGCAGTCGTCAGCGAAGACTCGGATCTGATGGTAACCGCCGCGTAAGTCAATTTTCGAGAAGAAATGAGCTCCGCGAAGTTGATCGAGAAGATCGTCCGCGCGTGGGATTGGGTAGCGAGACTTAATGGTTCGCCGATTCAGCGCCCTGTAGTCGATGCACATTCGCAGCCCGCCGTCTTTCTTTGGCGTGAACAGGATTGGCGCTGCGAATGGGGACGTGCTGGGCCGAATGAACCCCTTCTCCAAGAGGTAGTCCAGCTGGCTCCGCAATTCCGTGAGCTCGGGCTGAGTCAGCCGCCACTGGGTCCTGACTGTAGGCTGCGCGCCGGGTTCCAGGTCAATTTTGTGGTCCTGGGGTCGCTCGGGTGGTAGCATGCTGGCAGATCGTCCGGAAAAATATCCGGATACTGTCAAATCAGCGCGGCAAGCTCGGCTGGGACATTGGCACAGAGTGTGTCAATGTCCTTCGGCATGTCATCGACCGTCGCTTCGGCCAGGTGGACGGCGTACAAATCAGCTCCCCATTTAACTGCTCGCTGGAGGGTGATGGCGTTGACACGTGTCGACACCGGGTCCTTCCCACGCCAGCACGGAAGTACGCGCCACCCGTTCGCACAGTGCACGCTGCATTCGCCAGTTGTCCGGTCGATCTGCGGGTTGTATTTTCGCAGCCAATCACGCCCAAGCAGAATATCGCAGCCGTCCAGCGTCGTGGCCAGTATGGGCATGCTGAATCCGAAATCGTCGCCACACTTCATCCGTACCATGCGCGCTCGTTCTCGAATTGCAAGTGGAGTTCCGTCCACCAGTCGCGCGTCGATTTCGGGAAGACATTTCTCCAACATCAGCTTCAACTGCTTCGCTGTTCTCACGTGTATGAGGCTGTGACTAGCCCTGCCATCCACAAATAACTTTTTTTTTTTTGCCGTTCACCGTGCCTTCGACCAGCACAGGGTGATCTTCAGGTTCGCTCCCGTTATTCGTCCGAGTGCGGTCGATAGCGTGTATCGGTACAACTACTTGGTGGGAATGTTGAAGTTCGGGCGACAAAGCCTCGTCAGTAGGGGGGCCGTCTGCTACTGACTTTTCCCATTTCCCGGCTTCTCCTTGTCGTTCTTCGTCTTCTTGGGCGCCGTCGGGCAGTACTTAGCTCGGTGACCTGGCTTGTCACAGCGATAGCATAGCCCGTGAAATGTTTCCTCGGGCGCTGACACGCCATTGATCGTGGGGCGGGGAGACTGTCCACGAAAACGACCAACATCCCTGTTGTTCTTTCTCGCCCACTGCTGTAGTGCATCGGCTGCTGACGCCAGCTGGACAGCTTCATCGAACGTCTTGGGACGGGTCCGCTGCAACTTGTATTGAATATCGAAATGCAGCCCGCTAACATATTTGTCCCGCCTTTCCGCTTCGCTGAGGTCGTCGACTTGGTCTGCAAGTGCCGAGAACGACGCAGTGTAATCTTGAACAGTAATCACCTGCCGCCAGTTGCGCAGCTTCATGCGAGCGTCGTCTGAGGCGGATGAATGCTCAAAACGAGCTCGCAGAGCTGTGCCCCACTGTTTCCACGTGCGAATCGTGGTCGTACCGAATATTGTTTCTGCCTGTTGGTTTGAAGAGTCCGAAGTCCCGTCCTTCGCCTGCTTCACTCCTGCCGGAGTCCCAATCGCCAACTGTTGACGCCACCAATCCAACGCCGGTCCTCGGAGCAGCGACACGGCATAATTAATGCGCGCGTCATCCGTGTGCACACTTGCCGCCGTGAAGAACAGCTCCATGCTGAACAGCCACCCTTGCATCGTCGTCGCCTTGTCCGAAGGGTTGAACGGGGTCGGTGTTGCTGGCTTGAGTTTAATCTTCGTTACAGTCACAGTGCACACGTCGTCCTGCTCCAACTCCCGTGCGAGCTCGTCAAGGACGGTTTCGCTCGCTGCGTCGTCGGCACCTTGCTTAACCTCGTCTTCGGCGACTCCAGGCGACTCCTGACGCGCTTCACCACGCGTCTGGCGAAGCTCGGTGTTCTCCGTCCGAAGTCTCACGACTTCACTGTTCAAACTCGCCATCTGGGCCTGCATGCCTGCATCTGAGCCATGACCTCGTCTAGCTGGGCCTGGGACATGATGCGAATGCTACGCCTTTCGGGCAGGGGGAAGGCCGTGGTAAGAGACCGTAGGAGGCGCAAACGCTATCGTAGTTGTGTGAGCTAATAACTCTAGCTCACGGACAACCGCTTTGCAGCCCCCCAGGGTTAACCACGCCTTGGAAATAAACTACCCTGAGAAAGCGGGGTGAACCTGGAAAGTAGCTCTGATACCAGATGTTATGAATAATAACTGAGAGTGCGCGGAATAATAATGACGAGTACAAGAATGCTAGCCTAGCAATATATAGCGAGTTCTAGCTAGGCGACGAACCCGGAGGGCTAGGTTGGGTACAGGCGCGGTCGAAAGGATCGGAGGCGGCGCGGGCGTGCCTCGGGGTCGCGTCGGAAACGGACAGAGCCTGGTGTTCCGAGAGTTCGGGTGTACGCGATTGCAGTACAACCCGGTAAGGAATAAAATTCCTTACAGTTTCATAAATAAATTCCCGTGTACTGGGGAAACGTATAAGCAATTGTAGTAGTACGTATAACAAGCTAAAACTTGTGCATTTTCGCAATGTATACAATTGTAAAGACGTCAGGGATATGCACTCTCTTCGGACTCGTTTCCAGGAGTATCTTACAACATGCAATCCACGCTTCGTGTATGGTACACATTTCACCTGTATGAGCCATGAAATTATGAGCTCGCTCGACATCGACAGGAGTTATCGAACGCTATGTGTGTGGAGTGGAATCTGGGGAGCTGCATCTTGAGTGACCGATAGGTGGTTCAAGTCAATCTTTACCAATCTAGCTTCGCTAACATTTGGCACCGAAGTCTGACTGGCTGGCAGCTCTCTCGTTATACATCCTAAGTACCATGTTGCCATAGTTCTTTTTGTTAAATTATATAATGCGTTATATAATTGGTAGGCTTGGTAGCTTATTGAACTTTACTGTAGAGGGTAAAACCCCCCTCCTTGTATGCCTCTCTCTCGTCTAGTTGCTCTCTTTTCTCTTGTAACTTTCTCTCATAGCTCCTAAACCTCTCGCCATTTCATGGCCGCCTACCTTCCCAGCTAACCTAGCTTCATAACACTTTTGGCCTGAATTGAATCCTGGCTTCTTGTTTCCCAGCCCTTAACGGTTGATATGTCTTCGCCTTGCCCACTCGAAAGGTGTAGATGCCGAGGGTGTTACATATATCGTAACACACACACACGGCAAAGTGACCGTAAAGATAGCCTGGAAGCAGTTTCCAAGGGAGGGAAAAACATAGCATAGAAATACGAGAATTCAGCAAACATGTGCATGGTCGAGAGGGTGAGCTGATAAAGGGGGGCGAAGGCCCTAGGGAGTTATCCTAGTGAAGTTGGGGTGAAAGTGAACGCATACATGGTCAGCCGAGAGGGGCGAAAACTGCATTGACCTATAAACTGAGATGCAAATGCCTGACTGGACTAACCGAGAGTCGACAAGTAAAAAAGTGCAGACCTGTGTGTGCGACATAAAGCAGCAGCAGTGGTAACTCTGGCAGAGGGGCTTGAAGGGGCCCAGGGGAAGTGCTGCAGGTTGAAGGGGCGTGGGGTGGGTGGACACACAGGGTAAATTACTTGTACCAACTCGTTAAACCCTACATCACGTTACAAGAGACCGGAAGACGCAGCAATGGGTGCGAACACATCGTCGATGGGGGTATGGTATGGGGGTATGGTATGGGGGTATGGTATGGGGGTATGGTATGGGGGTATGGTACGGGGGTATGGTATGGGGGTATGGTATGGGGGTATGGTATGGGGGTATGGTGTGGGGCAAAAAGGGAAGCCACACACGTAGAGGGAAAAGTGGTGGGGAGTGATAGGCAGGAGGGACGAAACAGGAAGAAAAAGAGTGAGCTGAGATCCGGCTTCCTGTGTACCACTCGCCTTGCTGGTAACCAGAGACAGCGATGGCTATGAGTGTGCAGAAATCGCTCCTACCGAGCAGAATTTGTAACCTCCGTGCAGGAAAGGTCACTAAGATGAACACAAGTTGTCACCAGTGAGAAACCAGAGTGCATGGATGGGTTTAGTGAGCTGAAATCGGGTTTCCTGGGCAGGAGGTGGTTTTACCCTCTAGTTAAGTGTGGCCAGGCGGCGTTGATGAGTGCAATAGTCAGGAAAAGGAGAGGCTGGAGGATGGGGATGCGGGGGGGAGGGGGAAGGAGGGATGGAGGGAAAGAGGAACAAAGGACGGGGAGGAGAGGACAGTGGAATGATTAAGGGGGTGGAGTGTGAGCGTAATTGAGTGTGATGAAGGACGCAGGTGGAGTGTGAGTGTGGTTTTGAGTGAGTGTGGATGTGAGTGTGGGCGTGTGCGTGTGGTGTGAGTGTGGTGTGAGTGTGGGTGTGGGTGTGAGTGTGGATGTGGGGGTGAGTGTGAGCATGGCATTGCAGCGGTGATGCACTGAGTGGCTGGTACACGGCAGGAGCAAGAATGAATTGGCTCAAAGGGTTGTAGTTGGAGGCATGAGGGGCATGAGAAGTGTGAAAGGGCGAGGTTGGACAGGAAACGGGCACTTAGAGAACAGCGAAGCACCGCAGAAGAGCAAAGCAGAGAGCATCCACTTGCTTACTTGCAGCATGGAAGGCAGCAGCCCTTCACTCTCCCTAGTGAGGTGCGCGAGAATCATGCGGCCCTGGGTGGGCATGGCATGGCATGGGATGGCATGGGATGGCATGGGATGGCATGGCATGGCATGGCATGGCTTAGAAGTGCAGAATATGCAGCACAAGAAGGTGATTGATGGGTACAAGTTTGATTGGCATCATGGGTACCACAGGTTACGCAGCACAGACCAGACAAAAACATTGTTTGCACCAAATAATTGACAGCAAGAGTAACAGCAGCATTAAATAACCATGTGCAAAACTAGTCACTGCCCGGGCAGACACACTACACCATGAGAGCAAAGCACACGCACCACCATGAGAGCAAAGGAGAAGCAGAGGGCGAGGAAGAAGAAGTGTGCGTGCCGGGGGAAGATGGCCGATGGGGACAGCACCGCCCTGTAAGAACGCAGCAAGATTTATCCAGAACGAAGGTTTATCAGGGGGGGCTGTCCCCATCGGCCAGAACGAAGCAGCAGGAGAAAACGAGTGAGAGAGGCAAGGTCAACGCAGAACAAAGCAAACTTACGAACTGAGGGCCTTGGGTGGGGATACTTTTTTAGAATTCTAAAGAAATACTCCACTGGATACAGTGTAGCGTGCATTTAAGAGCTCTCAGACACGAACTTAAGGAAGGATGTGAAATTCCTCGGATGGGAAAGTATTTTCTTTACACCTCCCAGACACAAGATTACAAGAATGAGTGATTTTCTAGTCGATAAAAAAATCACCTACAAAAATGAGTGGGGCTGATGGTGAGGGGGGAGGCCAGACAACAGGGAAGCTCGAAAGGCCAACGTGCGAGAGAAGATGGGGCGAGGAAAAGTGGGAAACTGCGTGAAAGTGATCCAACCAGGGCACAGCATGACATCTCTCAAGACTACCTAGCATGATTTTTGAGTCGACTCAAAAATCAAACTGCGTGAAAGTGATCCAACCAGGACACAGCATGACATATCTCAAGACTACCTAGCATGAGTGGGGCGGTCGTGGTGAGGAACATACCAGGATACAGTGAAGCCCGAAAGGGCAAAGTACGGGAGAAGCTGTGGGAGAAGTGGAGAGAAGTGGGGAGAAGAGGGAAGAAGTGGGGAGATGTGGGGAGAAAGGGACATGGAAGGGGGAAGGAGGAGAAATGGAAGGGGGGTGAAGGATAAAAGGAATATGGCGGAAGATCCAGAGAGCAGGAATGAAGGAAGGCTGGCGATAGGAACCGAGATCATATGGATAAGGTGAACATACAAAATCAACCACCCCCTCCCCCTCCCACTATTCCTCCTTCCCCCCCCTTCCTTCCCCCCCTCTTCACTCTCCCCCCTCACCCCTCCTCCCTCAGACGCTCGCACATACCAGCAGAGCAGTGAACGGCAGAGGCTCCCCCCCCTCTCCCCCCTTCACTCGTCTCCCCTTCCCCCCTTCTCCCCTCTCCTTCTTGAGACACACGCGCATGCCAGCGGAACAGCAAAGAGCGTGGTATCAGCGAAGGGCAGTGGTGGGCCCCCCTCTCACACCCCCCCCCTCCCCCCCACCCCACTCGTCTCCCTCCCCCCAATTCCCCTCTCAATTTTCGAGACACAAACGCATACCAGAAGAGCGGCAAAGAGCGTGGTATCAGAGAAGCGGAGTGGCTGCCCCCCCTTGCGCTTCTCCTTCTCCGCAGACCGCACCGCTCGCAGCACTGTCATCAAGCTGCAGAGAGGGGGGAGGGGAGGAGGAGTCGACTCTAAAGCAGACTCTTTACACGGGCACAGTGGCTGCTCCCCCTTGCGCTTCTCCCTCTCCCCAGTCTGCACCGCTCGCAGCACTGTCACCAGGCTGCAGAGAGGGGAGGCGAGAGGAGAGGGGAGGGGAGGGGAGGAGAGGAGGGGAGAAGAGAGGAGGGGAGAGGAGAGCAGAGGAGAGGAGAGGAGAGGAGAGGAGAGGAGAGAAACATCACAGGGACATCATGTGTTGTAGAAGCCGACAGAGCACTGTGATGCGCAAAACTGGAATTGGAGGACAGGGGTTGTAGACGCGGGAATCACGCTTTGAATTGGCATGGGATGGCATGGGATGGCATGGGAGGAGAGGCGAGGGGAAAAGAGGAGTGGAGAGGAGTGGAGGAAAGAGAGTGCAGAGGAGAGCAGGGGAGAGAAACGGAGACATAATTTGTTGTGGAACGTTGCAAGAGCACTGAGATGTGCAAAACTGGACTTGGAGGACAGGAGTTGTAGATGCGAGAATGACTCCTTAAATTGGCATGACAGACGCAACAGGGAGGGAGACATATTGCACTCTGTGGTGCATAGACAGCACCACAGAGTACGGCATACATGCTGACTGCTGCTGGGCCGACAAAGAGCCGGAATAGCTGAATTTGCTTTTGCGTCGACACAAAAGCAGACTATGTTTGAGAATTCTCAAAAATACCTTGCTGTTGCGTCGACTCAAAAGCAGACGCAACAGGGAGGGAGAGATACGGCACAAGGCACTGCATAGACAGCACCACAGAGTACGGCCTACTTGCTGACTGCCGGTGAGACCGCAACGAGCCGGAATTGCACCCAAAGCAGGAGGTGAAGGCAAAAGGGAAAAAGAGCGACACCCATACAGAGGATAGATAGAATAGTAGAATAGCACAGCACAGCGGGACAAAAATAGGCCTTACTTGGAGACGGCTGAAGAATGGAACACAGCAGGACACCAAGAGATGCCTTACTTGATGACTGCTGTCGGCACGGCGAAGAGAGGGAACTGCACCAGCAGCAGGAGGCCCAGGCGCAGGGAAGCGAGAGCCGAACACGTACAAGATGAGAGAAAAAAAACACAGCAGGGCACCGATAGAGGACTTACTGGCTGACTGCTGTTGGGGCGGCGAAGAGAGGGAACTGCACCAGCAGCAGGAGGTCCAGGTGCGAGGAAGCGAGAGCAAAACACATACAGGAGAGAACAGCACAGCGGGACAAAGATAGGCCTTACTTGGAGACGGCTGTTGGGGTGACAAAGAGAGGGAACTGCACCAGCAGCAGGAGGTCCAGGCGGGAAAGAGAGGCTGCCACAACGAGAGGGAGGAGGAGCGCAAGAGGTGAAAGGCTTCAGTGGTGTGCGCACAATGACAGATCCTGGAAACGAGACAGATTTTTGCAGGGTTTTCAGCAGATTTGTGCGAGGGTTTTCAGCAGTTTTTTGACAGAGGACTGACTGAAACGAAGTGACAGCGGCAGGAGAAGACTTTGGCCTGCAAAAACCAGCAATTGAAGAGAAGCAACGATGGAACAGCACGGAGGAAGAGGCACTGCCAACGCTGAAGAGACGCACTGACTGGTCTGCTCCAGAAGGTTCACTCACAGGTGCCTTCACTCCTCGTTCAGTTCCAGAAGCAGCACTGACATGTGCGTGCACGTGGAGCATGCTGATGGTCGTGATGGTGATGGTGCTGATGGTGCTGCTTTCTTACCGCCTGAAAGAAAGGAATGAGACATACTGACCGATCCGCTCCAAGAGTGGCATGTGTGCGTGCATGTGGATGGCGCTGGAGGCAGAGAAGAGAGGAACCCCCCACCACTCCTGGCCTGGTGATGGACGGGAGGGAGGGAGGGAGGGAGGGAGGGAGGGAGGACGAGGGAGGGAGGATGAGGGAAGTATGTGTAGAAGGTGGTAAGGCAGAATTATAGGTGGGAGTGAGGTGAGTGAGGAGAAAGCGGAGAGAAGGTGGGGAGAAGGTGGGGAGAAGGTGGGGAGAAGGTGGGGAGAAGGTGGGGAGAAGGTGGGGAGAAGGTGGGGAGAAAGTGGGAGCGGGGGACTGATTCTAGGGGGACAGAGGGACAGGCACAGGAAAGCACACAATCCCTTGAAACGGACCCATCAGCGAAAATAACTAAGTGGTGGTGTGCAGTGCTCAAAAGTCGGCCCACGAAGCGTCTCAGCGAAACAAGGCAAGTGATTCAAGGCAAGGCAAGAGGGAGAAGCCGCTTACCCACGTAGGCGGTGAAGAGGAAGAAGGAGCAGAGGGTGAGCAGTCCTTCCGTCGGGCCGTTCACAATGGGCAGCACAAGGGAGTGGGTGAAGAACCTGTGAGGGGAGGAGAGAGTGGGGGAGAGGGAGAGGAGGAAGGGGACAGGTGGAGAGAGACGGCCAAGGTGGGTCGTGGGAAACATGCAAGTAGGAAGGGTGGAAAAAGGTTGAGACTATGGTAACCGCTTGAGTGGAATACAGAGCTGGCATAAAGCGGATAGAAATTGGGGGGGGGGGGGTGGGGGGGGAACATGGCATGTGAGAATAGGGGTCTGCTGGGGCGGGTGTTTGTTGCTAGCTGTGTGAGTGACTGGGGTAAAACATATTCACTGGAAAATTGGGAGCGGGAGGTAATGGATCCAGGGGAAGTGGGACATGGGACATGTGCATTGTGGTCCACAATCTGTTAATGCTTTCTTGCTACTGAAACGTGACTCCATGGCCCAATGGATAAGGCGCTGGTCTACGGAACCAGAGATTCTGGGTTCGATCCCCAGTGGAGTCGGTTTTGTAACAACTGCATTTTGCCCCCCCGAAGTGTCCTGGCCTGAAAGCCTAAGCACATCAGTGATTCCTTGCATGCCCATAACTCCCCAAAATATGTGCGGACACACCTCACCTCACCTCATCTGCAGCACCAACTTACGTCTCCCAGCTTGCAAACAAGCAGGCGGATAGAAGTCGGAAGAGCGGCGTAGATAAGAGTTGAAACGACATCGTCCCCAAAACTCACCTCACCTTACAACTCACATGCAAAAAGGTCTTACGTTTCCCAGCTTGCGAAGTAAAAGGTGGAGGAGGAGACGAGCCAGAAGAGCGGCGCATGCGACCCCATCATGCCCGCCGCTGCGAATGGCAGCACCTCCAGCTGCGGTGAGGGATGGAGCAGGCGGAGACACCAGATCTTTGGCAAAAAGAGGGAGAAAAGAGGCAAGAGAGAAACACAGAAGGCAACAAGAGAGGAGGGGAGCATGCAGCCCCATCATGCCCACCGCTGCGAATGGCAGCACACCAGCTGCGGTGAGGGGTGATTGGGGGGGGGACGGGAGGCATGTGAGCTGAGGTAAGAAAGATCAGAGAGGCACAAAGGAAGAGACGGGAGCAAGAAGAGCGGCGCATGCGCCCCCATCATGCCTGCCCCGTGGCTTCGAATGGCAGCACCTCCAGCTGCGGTGAGGGGTGGCAGAGGCGTGGACGCAAGTGGGCAGCGGTAAGAAGGAGCCGAGCAGAGAGGCGCAAAGGTGGACGGGAGTGAGGAAGCAGGCGAGAGCACATGCCCCCATCATGCAGGCCGCTGCGAATGGCAGCACCTCCAGATGAGGCGCGTGGGGGTGCAGGCGTGGGCACAAGAGCTGCAGCGACAGACAAACAAGTGAGGAGGAGAGCAAGGTCAGCGAACAGAGAGAGAGCAGCCACACAAAAGGAAACAAGAGAGGAGGCGGGAGAATAGCATGCTGCATGTGAGTCCGTCATAGCCTACAGCTGAGAATGGTAGCACCTCCAGCTGTGGAGCGGGATGGTGGGAGCGAGGCGCCGAGGGCACATGTGTTGCTGATCGATACAACGGATTATTTGAGGGAACAAAAGGACCCTTTGAGACTAGAGTAGTGATGCACAAAGCAAAGAAGGAGAGGGGAGCGTGTAAGCACACCAGTTCCCTCGTCCCACTGCCCGTGTGAGAGACTCATCATGACTGGTTAGCACTCACCGTGCATGGTTACCACTCACCCTGCATGGTTACCACTCACCGCGCATGGTTACCACTCACCGTGCATGGTTACCACTCACCGGGCATGGTTACTGCTCACCATGCATGGTTACCACTCACCGTGCAGCACACAGCATCACAGCCTGGCAGCAGGGAGGCAGAAGGGTGAAGGAGTTGACATCCGGGCAGCGGCGGTAATGCAACGACGCATGGAGAGGACGGAGGGAAGGGAAGAGGGGGAGATATTTTTTAGAATTCTCAAAAACAGGAAAGAGGGGGAGATACAGGAAAGAAGGAAGGAAGGAAGGACGAGGGGATGAGAGGAGGGATGAGGAAAAGGTGTGGACGATCGGCCATCCTGGAAAAGGATGATGAGGGCTGCGCCACTGCTCTGGGCTGGCTGCGCTGGGGATATAAATACGTTGAATCCAGCCAGCACTGCTCAAAGCGGGGAAACCAGTGGGTCAAAACAGACATGGTCAGAAATACTGGTACGTACCACCTCTTATTAAGCGGGTAGCCAAAGGAGTGGATGAAAAAAAGACGAGGAAAAAGGCGAGGTGAAGACAAGGGCCTGCTTGATTGTCGGAAGGTGGTCCATGGGGTCGCCCAGAGGGCTGGGGGAGCCGTGCGGCGAGCCTGCTTGATTGTCGAAACTTTCACACTGTGGTCCGTTGGCAGCAAGAGAGAGGACAATGGCGCTTACTGTGGTCCGTTGGCAGCAAGAGAGAGGGCAACGGCGCTTACTGTGGTCCGTTGGCAGCAAGAGAGAGGACAACGGAGCTTACTGAGGTCCGTTGGCAGCAAGAGAGAGGACAACGGCGCTTACTGTGGTCCGTTGGCAGCAAGAGAGAGGGCAACGGCGCTTACTGTGGTCCGTTGGCAGCAAGAGAGAGGGCAACGGCGCTTACTGTGGTCCGTTGGCAGCAAGAGAGAGGACAACGGCGCTTACTGTGATCCATGAGCTCGCCCAGCGGGCTGGAGGAGCCCGTGCGGCGGGCTTGCTTGCCATCCACTGCATCAAACGTCTGGCATGGATGGCATGGATGGCAGAAGGGACGCCAGGGACGCCAGGGACGCCAGGGATGGCAGAAGGGACGGACAGGGAGGAGAGCGAGTGGGTGGGGAGACGAGACGGGAAGGGAGAGACAGCTGATGGTCTGTGGGACAGCTTACGAGAAAAACAACGAAGGTGGGATTTATAAACGAAGAAGAAAGGCAAGGAGGCTCAGCTCTCTTTCCTTTCGTTCCACTTGATAGAGGAAGAGCAGGAGCGAGAGGACGACGATAACTGACAGCTAACGGGTTGTGGGAAAGCTGGCGAGAAGAAACAACGAAGGCAGAATTGAGTGAGAGGGACGGGCGAAGGGGGCTTAACTCTCAGGGGGCTTAGCTCTCTTTCTTTTCTTCTCACCTGATAGAGGAAGAGCAGGAGCGAGAAGAGGATGATAACTGGCCGTGGCACGTGCGCTAGGAGGTCAGGAGACGTGTACTGCGCGAGAGAGGAAACAAGGGGCGGGGAAACAGGGGGCGGGGAAACAGGGGGCGGGGAAACAGGGGGCGGGGAAACAGGGGGCGGGGAAACAGGGGGCGGGGAAACAGGGGGCGGGGAAACAGGGGGCGGGAACGGGGCGGGGAAACAGGGGGCGGGGAAACAGGGGGCGGGGAAACAGGGGGCGGGGAAACAGGGGGCGGGGAAACAGGGGGCGGGGAAACAGGGGGCGGGGAAACAGGGGGCGGGGAAACAGGGGGCGGGGAAACAGGGGGCGGGGAAACAGGGGGCGGGGAAACAGGGGGCGGGGAAACAGGGGGCGGGGAAACAGGGGGCGGGGAAACAGGGGGCGGGGAAACAGGGGGCGGGGAAACAGGGGGCGGGGAAACAGGGGGCGGGGAAACAGGGGGCGGGGAAACAGGGGGCGGGAAAACAGGGGGCGGGGAAACAGGGGGCGGGAAAACAGGGGGCGGGGAAACAAGGGACGGGCGTTCGGAGTACAGAGAAGAGCACAGTGCAAGGAGGGAGTCATCTGAATTTGTCGATGAGCCAGCGCTGGTGTTACCGTGCTACCATGTTATTGTGTTACTGCGTTACTCTGTTGTAGTGTTTACTGTGTTACTGTGCTACTCTGTTACTCTGTTACCGTGTTACTGTGTTATTTGTGACGCTGCTCTCACGTGTCATCTATATAGACTGCTTCGTTGTGAGTATTTCGGTTCAGCTGTATAAATGAAGTACGCGCGTGTAGGATCCAGCTGCCCAGCAGGGCAGCTTCAGCTGAAGGGGGGCTGCTTCTGAGGTGACTCAGAAGCAAGCTGTATGAATCAACTACATGTGAATAGAGTCCACAGCAGGGCACACTTCAGCCGAGGGAGAGAAACAGAGTGGGCATACCCAGCTGATAGCCACGGATAGGAAGACGAAGCAGAGGCCCATGAACGTGATCTGAGAGGCAAGGGTAGTGGCAAAGGAGGCAGGGCGACTCAATACGTGGCGAGGTAGGGGAAGGCAGAGGCATGCAGAAGCAGGCAGGGACAGGAAGGGGCAGGCAGAGGAGTAAATGAGGCAGAGGCCCATGACCGTGATCTGAGAGGCCAGGGTAACGGCAAAGGAGACAGGGCGATTCAATATGTGGCGGGGCAGGCAGGGGCAGGCAGGGGCAGGCAGAGGCAGGCAGAGGCAGGCAGAGGCAGGCAGGAGAGTAAAGGAAGCAGAGGCCCATGACAGTGATCTGAGAGGCAAGGGCGCGCAGAGCCGAGGCAGGGCGAAGGCATGCAGCGGAGGCAGGGAAAGGGCAAATGGGGCACGGCAGAGGAGTACATTATGGAAGACGAAGCAGAGGCCCATGATTGTGATCTCAGAAGGGCGAGGGCAAAGGAGGCAGGGCGATTCGATATGGGGCGGGGCAGGGGCAGCGGCAGGCAGCGGAGTAGAGTGTGCAAGGGATGATCCAGGGGCCTCTATGAGAGGAAACACGAGCAGAAGAGGCAGACAGAGGAGGCAGAAAGAGGCTGGATGACGATGACATGGCATGGCGTGGGTTACTGTGGTATGGTACGGTACGGTACGGTACGGTTTGGCACGCAAGGGGAATAATACTAGAGAGAGTGAGACAGAATGACGAGAAGAGCAGTGTGCAGGCGAGACTTGAACGGGCAGGCAGTATAAGGATGACGTTGCTCACAGTGTTGGGACTGGCAGCATGGTCGCATGGTCGCATGGTCGCATGGTCGCATGACGAACGGATGTGCCGTTGCGTGCACGAACGGGTGACAGGAGAAGAGGAGAAAAGGAGCGGAAAGGAGGCGGGGGGGAGGGAGGAGAGTGAAGCGAGGGGGGGAGAAGGGTCACAATTTGAAAGGGAATCGAAGGTTTTCGGAACGTGAGGAGTGGACAGGGGTGCACCAAGATGGCAGCGAAGTGAATGGATCGCGACGAGTCGCAGGAGGATCGGAGGAACGGAGCGAAAGCTAGTCGAAATACTTAAAAAGAATAACGCCGAGAGCGGGAAGATCGGAAGAACAGCGCTGGGGTTAGCTTCGGTCATTTGAATGAGATCCATCAGGGGTTAGCCTCGTCAGGTGAAGTCACTCGCTAAGGCGCGATCAGGCCATGGCCACTCACGCGACGGAGAGCGGGAAGAGCAGGACGAAGAGTCTATTTTTGACGCGCCTCAAAAACCATGCGTGAGGAGTCTATTTTTTAGGCGCCTCAAAAACCATGCGTGAGGAGTCTATTTTTTAGGCGCCTCAAAAACCATGCGTGAGGAGTCTATTTTTTAGGCGCCTCAAAAACCATGCGTAAGGAGTTTATTTTTGAGGCGCCTCAAAAATAGGCGCGATCAGGTCATGGCCACTCACGCAACGGAGAGCGGGAAGAGCAGGACGAAGCGCGACCAGAAGGGCTGGAGGATGTATTTGGAGACGAGCGAGTGGTCCGCGCCTTGGTACTTGTACCGCCTCAGCTGCTCCCTGCCCTTCTCCCCCACGTAGTAGAACTTCATCGCCTTCTCGCCGTTCTGCATCGTTCCGAACGACGCTTCTTCCAAGCGATGAATCGAGAGAGTCTGGTAGAAACGACGGGTAAAATGGTCTAGATTGCTAGGAAAAGGAGCAAGCTGCACGGGGAGAAGAAACCCGATTAACGGCAACCAGACCAAAAGCGTCAGAACTAATAAAACGACAGACTGAATCCCGAATCAGGAATCTGTAGAAAGGGAAGAGAATGTAGGCCCCTAGCAGCGATTGGAATGGGAGGGAAAGATCAAGCTCTAGCGATGGAGGGGGGGGAACACTAGAGCTTCGTCTTCCCCTCCCCCTGCGAAATCTGACCATTGCAGCGTTTAGGCTAGAATTGAATGTGCTGTAGGGAACAGTAAATTGTATTACTGTATACCAGAGCGCGTACACACGTCGACCAACCGCAGTTCGACAGGCATGCCACCAATTACAAAAAGGCGCGAAAAAGGGTGACAGGCAGGCAACAGGTGCCTCTGGAATTGAAGATTGCTTTACACGCGAGGGTCATTTACTGTAACAGCGACAAGCTGACGAATGTGGGTAACTCTACTCTTCGCAATTCGCGAGTATAGTCACATTTTCGAGGCCAGTTCTGAAGCGTACTTTTGACGCCAATTAGGACAAGCCTGAGGAGAGTTTTGAAGTTGGAAGTTTGAATATTTGTGCAGAGAATCGTATGGCGGGAAACCAGAATCCGGGAGTACGGCACGGGAACCATCAAGTACCGGTCTGCATCGCATTAACTGCAGCATTCGTCCTCCCCCCATGCCACAGGCATACCCCCACAACATCACATTCTTCACCCACAGGCAGTGTCATTTTCCCCATAGCTAGCCTGGCATCACGATTACCAGTTAGTATGCACTATGCCTAGGAGCCGCCATTGCTCGGGAAAGAAACCAAAAATAGCACGCCCACTCTACGCTTTAGGCAAATACCGCGCAACCTTGCCACTAGACTGTCTCGTAATGCCTCTTTCGAGCTCGTCGGCTAAAAACGCTCGAAGCATTTGCAACTTCGTTGACCAGATGCGACCGTCCATTATGGGTCTATAGCACCAGCGACCTTTTCTCTTTCATACTATTTTCGTATTATTATCGAGTGTTTTTTCGTAGAGTGTTCACGATATCGTCCCGTTAGACATGGAGAAGCAAGGGGACCAGCTGCGGGAGATGAAAGCGCAATTCCGAATCGAGGAGCGCGACGGTAACTACAGGGAGGCGTCTCGCTACGCCAACAAGATCGCGAACTCGCTCAAAGACGCGGGGTCGTACCACAAAGCCCTGAAATGGCTTAAGCGAGACTACGGCTACACAAACCGTGCCATTGAGCAGCAACGGGTCAAGACGAGAAGATCTCCATGCGCAGGCCAAGGCGCACGATCCGAGTCGCAGGATGACGGCGATCTCCAGCGCGACTTGCTCGCGACGCTTCAGAGCCTGGGGGAGATTCACCTGCGGCTGAACAACTTCCACGAAGCCACCTCGTACATGGTTCGTTGTAGTCGTGCCGCATCATTCGCCGCCCAGGGTCTCAGTGATTACGCTGTAACGGTAACTGATTGAGATGCCCGCTCCCGGCCTTCCAAATCTTCTCCTTTTCTTTCGTACTCTCTCGCTCGATTATAGGGCTTGAGTCAGTCACCACTTGCGATTCTTTGTTCCGGCCCCCTTCCGCTCTTTCGTCCTCCCGTGGATTCCCGCCTATGCTTCCCCATTCCCTCCCTCCTATGCACTCTAGGAGCGGCACTACGAGCTCGCGAGGCAGATGCAAGCCAGATAGCTCATCAGGCGCCATACAGAATATCTGGAGTCGTTCTCCCCACCCACTCCCTTTCCTTCCTCTCCTCTGATGCACCCCAGGAGCGGCACTACGAGCTGGCGAAGGAGATGCAGGACGCGGTAGAGCAGAGTTTAGAGCTAGAGGCTCCTCAAAGGTATGACCCGCTTCTCCCCATCCGCTCCCGCCCTTTCCTCTCCCATGATTCACTCCAGGAGCGGCACTACGAACTGGCGAAGGAGATGCAGGACGCGGTAGAGCAGCAGCGCTCGTCCACGCAGCTCGGCCGAGCCTACTTCGAGTCCTTCTCCCGCGGGGACCCCGCGGTCGCCGGCGGCGGCGGCGGCGGCGCCGCCATCGAAGCCGCGTTGGAGCAGCAAGCCGCGTCGATGCGCGCGCTGATGTCCGCGCGCAAGTATCTCCAGCGATCGCTTCAGCTGGCGGAGGTTCTGCACGCGGGAGAGGCGGGGATCGGCGGAGCAGGCGCGCGTGCCGGCGGGAAGGGGAGGGCGAAAGGGGGGCGCGCGGGCCGGGGCGCTGGCGGAGGCGGGCGGAGGTCGTCGTCGGGGGGGGATCGGCGGTTTGCGCAGGAGCTGGCGGATGCGTACAACAACGTGGGGCTGTTGTTTGAAGAGACAGAGAGCCTGGAGGAAGCGGTTAATTGCTTCAGTCGCGGGCTCGAGGTGTGTGGGGAGAGTATAGGCTGGGAGGAAGGGATAGGCTGGGAGGGAAGGGATAGGCTGGGAGGGAAGGGATAGGCTGGGAGGGAAGGGCTTGTCGGGTGTGTGGAGAATGGGGATAGGTCTTGTAAAGATAGGTCTTTCTCCCTTTCCCTTCCAGCTTTCCAAACCTCCTCCCCCGTTTCCCCGTCGCTCTCTCTTCCAAACTTCCTTTCCCACCACCTCTCTCCCCACTCCATCCCCCTTCCCGCTCCTCCCCTTTGACATCTCTCCCCCACCCCCCTCCCCTATCCCCCCCCAACCCCCCACCCCCCACCCCCCCCGTTCCTCGCCAGGTGTGCGACGACGAGGAGATAGGGTCGGTGGACGAGACTCGCACGCGGCTGCACAACTCCCTGGGCCGCGTGTTCACGCGGTCGTGCCAGTGGGAGCGCGCGCGGCAGCACATCGACATGGATGTCAAGATCTGCGAGCGCCTCAACAACGCCGTGGGGTGCGCCAAGGCGTGGATCAACAAGGGAGACTTCAGCTTCAAGATGGAGGAGTACGACGAGGCACAGAGGGTGAGTTGGAAGCACGAGATGCGCCTACGCGCCGGAGAGTATGTGTGGTTGAGTGAGGCTCAGGAACGCTGTTGAGTGCGCCAAGGCGTGGGTTAACAAGGGCGACTTCAGCTTCCGAATGGAGGAGTACGACGAGGCCCAGAGGGTGAGTCGTGGGTGAGAGGGAGAGTATGTGCGGTTGAGATGGGCTCAGAAACGCCCAAGAGTGCGCCAAGGCGTGGATCAACAAGGGCGACTTCAGGTTCCAAAAGGAGGAATGCGACGAGGCGCAGAGGTGAGTTGACGGCACGAGACCGTGTGGTTGAGAGAGGCCTGGGAATGCTGTGGGTGGCGCCAAGGCGTGGATCAACAAGGGAGGTGGGTTTTGAATCTGGTTGGAGGAGTAAGACGCGATGGAGAGGCGGAGTACCTGGTGTGGGCTGATAGGAGCCATGAGAGAGCGGTACACGTGAGAGAGTGTTTGTGTGTTCTGCGCGGGTAGTGTGGGACCCTTTCGCCGATGCCCGTCACTGACCGACCGTTCACCCTCGAAAACCCCTGCTGACTCTTAACAACTCCCAACCCCATCGTAATATCCCCTGGCGTTTGAGTGGGCAAGCGGCATGGCGAGGTAGATGGAGGACGAGGCGAGTCTGGTGGCTCAGTGTGAGAGCAACCTGGAGACAGTTCATGGGGCCAAGACCCACAAGTCTGATAGTGGCTGTCCACCCAAACCCTTTCTTAAACCCTGAAACTCTCCCCATTCACCAGGCGTTTGAGTGGGCGAGGGAGATAGCGCGGCAAATGGAAGACGAGGCGAGTCTAGAGACACAAGGTGAGAGCAACCTGGAGACAGTTCACGGGGCCAAGGTCCCTAAGACTGACATTGACTGTCCACCCAAACTCCTGTGAACCCCTGGACTTTTCCTTATTCCCCAGGCGTTTGAGCGGGCGCGGGAGATAGCGCGGCAGATGGAGGACGAGGCGAGTCTAGTGGCGCAGTGTGAGGGCAACCTGGAGGCAGTTCACGGGGCGAAGCGGCAGAGGGAGCGGTGCGAGCAGCTGTGGGCGCAGCACCGCAAGACTCAGCGCCTGCTGGAGCGAGCCAGGTATGTCCTGCTACAGCACGTCCTCGCAAAGAACGAAAGGTGAGCGGTTTCAGAAGGTACGAGAGCGTTTGGGAGCGGTGCTGCTAGAATCTGCTGTGAGAGAAGAAGCGTGGGATGTAGGGAGTGACGGACAGACATGGAGGGAGCGACAGCGGGACGTTGAAGGGGGGAGGAGGCGGAGCGGCGGGGTAGTTGAAAGGGCGTGCATCCTTGAGACTGCGGGCGAGGCCGCGCGGCAGAGGGAGCGGTGCGAGGAGAGCAGCTGTGGGTGCAGCACTGCAAGACACAGCGCCTGCTGGAGCGAGCCAGGTATGCGCCAGTCTTCATCTCTCACCATCGCAGCATGTGTACGTCGTGTGTAGGCATCGCTGCAATCGCGAGTGCGTTTCTTCTCCTTGCATACCTGTTTCTGCATGTCTGTCTGCGCTGTGCTCTCTGTATGTATGGCAGGTCGAGCGAGGAGCGGCAGAAGCTGTTTGCAGAGGGCAGGGGCATTCTCAAAGATCTGATGGACATAGCAGAAGGGGCGCTGGCACGCCTCACTGTGAGTAGTAGGCTGCTCTTTATGGGGTTCTTACTTGCTGTGTTAGGAATTGGCAGGGACGACAGGCGCATTTGAGTCGACTCAAAATTGGCATGGAAGGTAGGCGCATTCTCTCTCAAGGATTTGGTGGACATAGTGGTAGGGGCTCAGGCTCACCTCACTGTGAGTAGAGCTGCTTTTCATAGGACTGTCATGTGCTGCCCCTAGACTTGTACAAGCACAGATCTGGTGGTGCCTGCACTGCTGCTCCCCTTCCTTCTTCCCCCTTGCCTCTGCGTCCCCTGTTATGTCCACCGCTGCCTATTCCTGTCCATACCATCTCTATCGCACACACTGCAGCGACTCAAGGCAGCAGAGGAGTATGTTCGGCTGGGCGACAGGGCAGCGGACACACTGATGCAGTGCGAGGCGGCAGAGGCCATGGCTGATGCGTGCTACAACCTGCATGATTTTGCCAAGGCGTGGCGCTGGTACCATGACTCGCTGGGGTTGAACCGCCGACTAAAAATCAAAGAGGTATGCGAGGAGAAGGGGTGGCTCACACACACACATGTACTCACGAACACACGCGGATATACTCTCACTTCCCTGCACACCCACGCCCACACTCACACTTTCTCTTCACCGGGTCGAGTGTGTGCCTCACCTCACGTGCGTGCGTGCATGCACGTACACACACACTCCCTATCTCTCCTTTGCCCTCCGTAATCACCAGGGCGAGTGTGTCGCGCTGATAGGAATCGGCAATGTGAGTGACGCGAGGTCCGAGCACACACAGGCGCTGGAGTACTACCAGCAAGCGCTGCAGTGAGTGCAGAAACGGGGGGGGGGGGGGTACTAGTTGAGTCTGTTTTGAAGAGAGGGAGGAGGGAGAGTATTGTTTTGAGCGAGGGACGTTTATAGCAGAGTGCTGCTGGTGCTGCTGCTGCTGCTGCTGCTGCTGTTGCTGTCTAATTTGTTTTGCATGCCATAGTTTGCCCACCTCCAGCCATTGCTTTTCTTTGCTCTCCTCTGCCATTCTCCTTATCTCTACTCCATTCGTCCTGTTGCTTGCTGGCTTGTGCGTCTCCTGCTCGCGCCTGTGTCTCGGGGGTGGCTTCGACGTCCCAGCGTGGCGGAGGAGGCGGAGGAGAAGGGGGAGTTGCTGACACACAAGGCATTGCAGCACCAGGTCACCTGTCTGGACAACATGCAGTACATGTACTCCATGCGGCTCTGTGACATCGATAAGGCCACGTGAGTGCCTATATGGGTGGGGGAGGTGATGCAAGGCTGTGGTGTGGAGGAAAGCAGCACCAGGTGACCTGACTGGACAACGTGCAGTATATGTACTCCATGCGGCTTTGTAACATGGATAAGGCCACGTGAGTGTCTATGGGGGGGGGGTAGTGTGGGTGCGGTGGAAAGGAGTGATGCAGGGTATAGCAGCGGTGCGGCGGTGCAGCAGCGGTGACTGGTCTTGAGAACGTGCAGTGTGTGTACTCCATGCGGCTTTGTAACATGGATAAGGCCACGTGAGTGGGCTTGATGGGAGGGGGGAGTGAGGGTGGGGGGGGGGGGGCAGTGTGGGCGAGTGGGCTTGATGGGAGGGGGGAGTGAGGGTGGGGGGCAGTGTGGGCGAGTGGGCTTGATGGGAGGGGGGAGTGAGGGTGGGGGAGCAGTGTGGGCGAGTGGGCTTGATGGGAGGGGGGAGTGAGGGTGGGGGGGTAGTGTGGGCGAGTGGGCTTGATGGGAAGGGGGAGTGAGGGTGGGGGATGCAGGGGAAAAGTGGTGCAGGGAAAAGCAGCACCAGGCGACCTGTGTTAAAAAACACCTACGGATAGACTGGCTAACCGGACTCCTGTTCTACCCCTGGATCTTTTCCCCCCTGTCTCCGCCACGTGGTATCCTCCATGCAGCGAGATCCAGAGGCGGGTATTGACTCTGAAGCAGAAGATTGCAGACGCCAAGGCGGCATTGGGCGAGCCGAGTCAAAGAGATGACGATGACGATGACGACGCTGTTGATGTTGATGTTGCTGCTGCTGCTGGTGGTGCAGCTGCTGATGCGGATTCTGATTCGGATGACGACGATGTCAGTCTAACTCGTTTGAGCAGCGGCAGAGGAAGATTGGCTGCTGGTGGGGCTGCTGCTGCTGCTGCTGCTGCCAGAACTGCTGTTGTTGGTGGTATTGGTGGTGGCAGGATTGGCAGGGCAGGCGTAAAAAGCAGGGCAAGGGGCTTTGCAGCAGATAAGAACTCAGGAAAGGAAGGCGAGCAGACAACAAGTGGAAGGGTGAAGGGAGCAGCAGGGGCAGCAGGGGCAGCAGATGCAACTGGTGCAGGTGCGGGTGGTGCAAGTACCAGTGGTGCAGGTGGTGTTAGCCGATCTGGAGGTGCTCTCAGCATCTCGGAGAGGCTTAGGCTGACGAGACTTCAGCAGGCGCAGCAGCATCAGGAAAGGCCACAGCAGCCGCAGCAGCCGCAGCAGCAGCAGCAGCAGCGATTCTCGAGGCTGCATAAGCGAAATCAGGAGCAGCCGCAGCAGGAGTTCCCTGACTCTGGGCTGATGGGTCAGATGGGTCAGATGGGGCAGAAAGGTCAGATGGAGCAAGAGCAGATGGGCTGGGATGAGCTACAAGATTCCCTTGAAATCTCCTCCCCCCCTAACGGCCAAGGTGCCAGGCTTGGGAGGGCGCGCGGGGGGGTTGCTGAGGAGGATGAGGAGACGGAGGAGGAGGATGATGTGGTTGAAGTGGATGTGGGTGGGGGGGGTTGGAGGCGTGATGCCGAGCAGGGGCAGGGTCCAGGAGTTGCTACTGCAGGGGTGGCGTGTAATGGGACCACAGGCTCGGCAGGACAAGGGGGTGTGAAAGAGGGGGGGCTGGCAGGTGTGGGGGGTGTTCCAGGTGTGGGGGATGGGCCAGGTGTGGGGGATGGGCCAAGTGTGGGGGATGGGCCAAGTGTGGGGGATGGGCCAAGTGTGGGGGGTGTGAAAAGGGGGGGGGTTCAGGACGTGGTTATGAAGGAAATAGATGTGGTTATGGGAACGAGAGGGGGGGCGAAGGAGGTGATTGAGATAGCAGAAGATAGCACTGATGGATCGGAGGACTCCCCTCCGGACGTGATCTTTCGGCGCCGGCAAATTCTTCCGGGGAAGAAAGTCAGTGCTCCTGGTGGCGCCGGCGGTGGCGGCAGCGGTGGTGGTGGTGCTGGTGGTGGTGGTGGTGGTGTTGGTGGTGTTGGTGGTGGTGGTGCGGCTTTTGTGTTCCTGGACTCAGATACGTTCGACGAGGCTTGCAGTGGCAGGCAGGAGGTGGTTGACAGCCCAAGGGAGGGGGGTGAGGGGGAGAATGCAAGGAGAGAGGAAGAGAGGAAGGACGATCGTGAGGAGTTGGGGTTGGGAGGCGATGGGATGGATTGGGCACAAGGGGAGGATCTGCTTGATTATTTCTTGCCTCATGGGAGTGTAGGAGTTAGGGTTGGAAATCCAGGGGGAGGGGGGCGGGAAACAGGGCGACGGGAGGAGGGAGGAGATGGAGGAAAGGGAGGAGGGGAGGGAGCAAGGGAGGGAGGAGTGGGAGTGGGAGGTGTGGAAGGAGGAGGAGTGGGGTGGGAGAGGATTGAGGATGAGGCGGGAGGGCCAGGTGGGGAGGAGCAAGGGCACCTACATAGTTCAGCAGCTGGTGCTGCTGGTGCTGCTGGTGCTGGTGGTGCTGGTGGTGCTGGTGATGCTGGTGATCTACCTGCTCCTGCTGCCTCTGCTGCTGGTGCGGTTCCTGCTGCTCCTGTCGTTCCGGCTGCTCTTGCGGCTGCTGCTGCTCCTCCTCCTCCTGCTGCTGCTACTGCTGCTGCTCCTCCTACTGCTTCTGCTGCTGCTGCTCCACGATCTGTCCACCGTGAGTCGGTTAAGGGTGAGAAAAAGCAGCAGAAGCATGGTGCGGGTGCTGGGGCTAGTGTTGGCGATGCTGATGCTGATGATGCTGGTTCTGCCGCTGGTGCTGCTGGTGGTGGTGCTGCTGCTGGTGCTGCTGGTGCTGCCGGTGGTGCTGCTGCTGGTGCTTCTGGTGGTAATGCTGCTAGGGGTGCTGGTGGTGCCGCTGCTGCTGCTGATGTGGATGATGATGATGATGGAGACATGGAAAGGCCAACGCAGGTGGTTGATGCGCCAGGGGATCAACCGGGCGAAGGAGGGGGTGGGGGCGGTAGAGTGGTGGCGGAATGGAGAGGCGAGGGTGGACGAGAGGGGGATGATGGTTTAGGTGGGGTGAGAAGAGAGGTAGCAGTGGGGTATGGAGGGGTGGAAGAGGTTGTAATGGATTCAGAAGGTGAGGAGGATGATGGTGGTGATGGTGAGGATGGTGATGATGATGGTGATGGTGATGATGCTCGTGATGATGCTCGTGATGATGCTCGTGATGGTGCTGGTGCTGGTGCCGGTGCTGGTGCTGGTGCTGATGGTGGTGCTCGGGGTGATGCTCGTGATGATGATGATGATGATGATGATGAGAAGGTGGTTATGGACTCAGCTGATGATGCTGATGATGCTCGTGCTGCTCGTGATGCTGACGCTGGGAATGATGCCCATGCTGACGCTCATACGAATGCGAATGCTAATGCTAACGCTAACGCTAGTGCTGGTGCTGGTGCTGGTGCTAATGGTAATGCTCACGCTAGCGCTAGTGCGCATGCGTACATTCGGTATCATCATCACTCTCATCCCTATGCGCGTCCCCCTCCTAACCCACGTGCTCCTGCCCGCCTCAATGCTCGTGCCCGTCCCAATGCTCATGCTCCTGCTCGTATCCGTGGCCGTTCCAAAGCCCCGCCTCACACTGGCACTAATGGTAATGCCAACGCTGCTGCCACTGCCAGTGCCTCTGCTACTGCGAGAGCCAATGCTAATGCCAATGGGAATGGTAGCGCTCGAGCTGTTGCGAATGCTCATGCACATATCCATTATCATTATCACCCCGGGGTTGATCCCAATGCTCATGCTCATGTTAAAGTTGATGGTGATGGTGGGGGGAACAACGCCAACGGCATGGGGGGTGCTGCAGCGGGTATGCCTGTAGCGGGTGTGCCTGTAGCGGGTATGCCTGCAGCGGGTATGCCTGTAGCGGGGATGAGGGCGGAGGGTGAAGACGCTGGGGCTCCCAGAAGGGCTGGGATGCAGCCTTTGTTGCAGGGCATACCACGTTCTGTGGCGCGAGCAATAGAGGGAGCAGCAGTGGGAGCAGCAGAAGGGGAGGTAGAGGGAGCAGCAGAGGGAGCAGCAGAGGGAGGAGAAGGGCCAGCACAGGTGGAAGAAGAACGAGCAGTAGAGGGAGATAGCGCAGCAAAGGGAGAAGGCAAAGGAGCAGCAGAGGGAGAAGGCGCAGCAGAAGGAGAAGGCGCAGCAGAAGGAGAAGGCGCAGCAGAAGGAGAAGGAGCAGCAGACGACACAGGAAAGGGAGAAGTCAAAGGAGCAGCAGAGGTAGTGGAGGGAGCAGCAGAGGGAGAAGGAGGAGGAGCAGTGGCGCGAGGACAGGAGAGGCAAGTGATTGCAGACATTGCTGGGGTTAGGGCAGGGAAAAGAGTAAGGGAAGACGCAGGAGAAGGTGTAGAGGCAGGGGGAGGAGAACTGCCTGCAAGGAGAGCAGAAGGGGTTAAAAGATCGGGCCCAATAGGGACAGAGACAGAGGGAGGAAGAGGGGCTAGGTTAAAAACTAAGCCTGGAGAGAGCTCGGCTGGTGGGTGCGAGATAGAGGGAGGGAGGGATAGGGCGAGTGGGGATGCTGGGGGTTTGGGAGAGGGCAGTAGGCGGGGAGATGTGAGGAGGTGCGGCAAGGCCAAGAGAAGCATAGTGTTTGGTGAAGCAGGTGCGAGAGAGGGGGCTGATGGGTGTGCAATAGCGGGAAGAAGTTGCAGTGGTGCAGCAGCTGCTGCTGCTCCTGCCACCCCTACCGCTCCCATTGCTGCTCCAGTTCTCTTCATAAGCCTGGCTGGTGCTTCTAGAGGTACTGCTGGTGTAGGGCCCTCTTCCTCACTGCCTGCTCATTCTCCTGGTGCTCCGGTCACCCCAGCTTCCTCTCTGCCTGTTCGTGCTCCTGCTGCTGTTGTTGCTGCACCTGGTGCTGCCACTAACCCAGCTTCTGTCGCTGCTCCCAGCGCCGCTCCAAGCGCTGCTACGGGTGCTGCGCTTGGTGCGCTGGCTCCCAAGCCATGCGCACCAGCACCAACTGCCGCTTCTCCAGGGTTGGCAACACCACCAGCAACCACAGCAGCAGCAGGCGCAGCGGGACACGCAGCAGCAGCACCACGAACACTAGGACCAGCAACACCAGCAGCGGCAGCAGCAGCGGAAGCGACAGCAGCACCACCAGCACCAGTAGCAGCTGCTATGGCATCAGAAGCAGAAGCAGCATCCACACTGGCGGCAGCAGCAGCAGCACCACGAGCAGAGGAGGCAACAGCAGCAGCACCACCACCGAGAGCAGCAGAAGAGGCAAAAGCAGCAGCACCACCAGGACCAGAAACACCAGCAGCAGCAGCAATGGCAACAGAAGCAGGCATAGCAGCAGCAGCTACACCAGCAGGACCAGCAACACCAGGAGCAGCACCAGCACCAGCACCAGCACCAGCACCAGCACCAGCACCATCACCAGCAGCAGAAGCAGCAGCAGCAGCAGCAGCAGCACCAGCAGCAGCAGCAGCGGGTATAGCTTCTCCACCCGCTCTGTCGCCAGTACTGCCCCCGTTCGTGCTGGTGCGAATGGGCTCAGACTGCCTTCAGGTGGCTCTGCCCCCATTCGCAAGCACGGGCAGTAATGCAGGCACAGGGGGATATGCAGGGGGGCAGCAGCACGAGCAGCAGGTGCAGAGAGCAGAGGAGGTGACAGTAGGATGGTTGATGCGGCAACTGGAGCTTGAATACCTGCTGCTACACCCAGATGGTACGCTTGCTCCCCTCTCTCACTCCTGCCCTGCTCTCTCCTTCGTCTTCTCGTCACTGACCCTCTCCCTTCCGAATCGCCCCCTTTCTGCCCAATGGTCCCACTCTCGTTCTGTTTCTTCCGACCTCCCTTCCGGTCCCAGTCCCCTTCCCCTTTGCAGGTCTGTTGAAGCTCACATGTTTTTTGAGTCGACGTGTTTTTTGAGTCGACGTGTTTTTTTAGTCGACGTGTTTTTTGAGTCTACGTGTTTTTTTAGTCGACGTGTTTTTTGAGTCGACGTGTTTTTTTAGTCGACGTGTTTTTTGAGTCGACGTGTTTTTTTAGTCGACGTGTTTTTTGAGTCGACGTGTTTTTTGAGTCGACTTAAAAAACACCAGTCCCCTTTCCCCTTTGCAGGTCTGTTGAAGCTCACGCCAATTTACGGCGTTTCTGCTTGCTCTCTTACCCCCTGTCTCCTCTGCCCCACCAATATCCATCTCCCCCCTCCCGTCTCTGTCGCTCCTACGACAACAGCAGGTCGTCCCCATCCCACTTACCTTTATCTCCCCCTCTTTGGTTCCCCCCTTCCCCCCCCACTTCCCTCCCCCCCCTCCTTCTCCCCCCCCCCCCCGTTTCTTGTATCTCCTATGCC
Organism: Closterium sp. NIES-67; assembly: GCA_027943415.1. NCBI lineage: Eukaryota > Viridiplantae > Streptophyta > Zygnematophyceae > Desmidiales > Closteriaceae > Closterium > Closterium sp. NIES-67. The sequence goes on from BQMB01000774.1 coordinate 538,505, forward strand.
AACTGCAGGCCAGTGCCCCATCGTTCGCCGCCTCTCCCTCGGCAATGTCGCCCTCGCGGCCTCACTGCCCCTGCACGTGGCGCTGAGTTTCGACACCCCTAACATGCCATGTGCGCTAGGCACAGGTGTCGGTGCGCACATCACTGCTTTTGGCAGCGCGCCTGGCACAAGTGGGACCTGGGCCGTCTCAAGCCCTTATCAGTTACAGCAGCAGCAACAACACTCCCCTTGGCCGACGCCGACACTCTTCCCCTCCCCTGCGCTAGTTGCTCACATCCATGGTATGCGTGAGGAAAGTTTTTGAGAATTCTCAAAAACACCATGCATTAAGGCACTTCGAAACCTCTGCATGCATGCAGCCTGATGTACGTCTGCTGCTGCTGCTGCTGCCTGCTGCTTCCTGTCTATTTTTCGTTTCGTAGTGAGCTAGTTCTTGCCGTGAAGAGCAGCTATTTATATCTTGCAATAATCAAACTTGCTGAGACTCCCGCTGCTCCTGAATCATGCTGATCTCTTTCTCACCACTGCCACCCCATATCTTACTCCCCTTCATCTGTACTGTCCTCTCCCTTGTGCTTATCAACCCGTACCGCCTCGGTTGGAAGGGGGCGTCTCTCACCCGTACCTACGACCTGGCGTGCATTCACTTGGGCAGGCCTCTGATTAGCCTCGGAAACTTATTCAAAACCAACCCCCCCTCATCCCTTCTCACTTCTTCTCCCTGTGCGCACTGCTGTACCCAGCGTGGCGACCGCCGTCTCTCTCGCAGACCTACCACCTGGCGTGCGCTGAGCTGGGCACGCCTCCCTTGTCGCCTATCAAACACGCCCTCTCACACCCGGTATTGCGCCCCTTATCCTCTCACACCCGGTATTGCGCCCCTTATCCTCTCACACCCGGTATTGCGCCCCTTATCCTCTCACACCCGGTACTGCTCCTCTTATCTTTATATCCCTCGACTGCTCCTCTTATCTTTATATCCCTCGACTGCTCCTCTTATCTTTATATCCCTCGACTGCTCCTCTTATCCTCTCTCACCCCTAGTACTGCTCCCCTTGCCTTATACCCCTCGACTGCTCGCCCTTCTACTCCTTTTCTCCCTACCAGCACACACCCACCCCACGACCGAGTTACCACGTTCCTGCTACTGTCTGTAATAACCATGTCGTTACAATCCACACGGTTACCACCCTAGAAGCTAGTTTTTTTTCCCTTCCCCAACCACCTCTCCCTGTTTCCCCCCCCCCCGCATCGCACCAGCTGCTGTCTCTGGAGCGCATCTGCCTGCCGAAGTTGGGACTCACAGACCAACAAGCAAAGCCGCTGCTGGATGCGCAAAGATAGCGTTGGGTTTTATGCTTATGCTTTCAAATTTATCCAGAATGTTGCTTCCAACATTTGTTCGATTTGAGGTGACTATAAACAAACGTCATTTCCGTCCAACCACTTCTCCCTGTTCCCCCCTCCATCCCACCAGCTGCTGTCTCTGGAGCGCATCTCCCTGCAGGGGTTGGGACTCACAGACCAACAAGCAAAGCTTGCGCGATTTGAGGTGTTTTTAAGCGGACTTCGTTTCCGTCCAACCACTTCTCCCTGTTCCCCCCTCCATCCCACCAGCTGCTGTCTCTGGAGCGCATCTGCCTGCCGGGGCTGGGACTCACGGACGAGCAGGCAGAGCCTCTGCTGGATGCTCTTGCCCGACTGCCCGCACTCACCTTCCTCAATCTCTCACACAACCAGCTGGGTATGTGATCGGCATGTGATCAATATGGAAACAGAAACCGCGTGACATGAGTCTGCTTTTGAGTCGACTCAATAGCTGGATGCGTTTGCTCTTGCCAGACTGCCCGCACTCACCTTCCTCAACCTCTCACACAACCAGCTGGGTATGGGTTCGTAGTGCATGAGTCATGGCAAACTGGGAATGAGTGCTATGCTGTGTGCTGTGTGCTGTGTGCTGTGTGCTAGTACGTGGTAGTGTGAATCTTTCCCTAGCTAGCATTTGCTCGTTCAAGCTTAGCACAGGGTGTTCTGAAGTGCCTGAAAAGCTGTCTCGCACCTGGCCTGGGGCCAGGCACCAGGGGCCTGGTACTTGTACTGTGTGGATGCCTCATACAGTACAGCGCAGACTGCCTCTCATACCAGCACACACGAACTCACACGCGCTTTCACACGAGAAGACACATGAGCAGTCACAGCCCAACACTTTCCATCACGAGCTTTCCACCTCATTTCCACTCAGGTCAGGTCCTGCTGACCCCTTCACTCCTCCTCATGCGCTTTTAGGGCAGAAACAACTTGCCCTAGAACCGCATGTCACGTTTTCTCTGATGTGTACCTATCCGCATCCAATCCATCCATCCGCTGCTCGCGTGTTGCGAAATTGCAGGCTGTTCATCTCTCTTGCGAATCGCGTCGTTATTCGAGAAACAGCTCCCCTCCCAGCCCGGCAACGACAACCCGCCACACGTGCAGCAGCACAATCCTCAGCAGCAGCAGCAGCAGCAGCACTCCGCTCTGCCATCCATATCTCTTCCTTTTCCGGCCTTTTCCGGGCCAGCAACTAGCACAGCAGCAGCAGCAGTAGCAGAATCAGTAGCAGAGACAGCAGCAGAGGCAGCAGCGGCAGCAGCGTTGGGGTATGCGCCCCTGGCGGATGTGCATCTTTCTGCGCCTCGGCTGTCTCTGGACCTGCACGCCAACCGCATCACCAATGAGGCCCTCCGACGCCTTGTAAGCGCCCGCCCCTCTGGCTGTCCCTCGCATTCCCTACCTGTCTCTGGCTGCCGGGGGGGTTTGTGAGCCAGGGCTTGCTGGGAGTGCCTCTCACGTGAGAGGTACGGCTCTGGCCCGGCTTTAGACCTGCACGCCAACCGCATCACCAATGAGGCCCTCCGACGCCTTGTAAGCGCCCGCCCCTCTGGCTGTCCGTGGCTGTCTCTAGCTGTCTGGGGGGTTTGTGAGCTAGGGCTTGCTGGGAGTACCTCTCACGTGAGAGGTACAGCTCTGGCCCTGCACACCAACCAACCGCATCGCCAATGAGGCCCTCCAATGCCTTGTAGTCGCCCCTCTGCCTGTCCCTGCCTGTCCCTGCCTGTCCCTGCCTGTCCCTGCCTGTCCTGTCTCTGCAGGGTGTTTTTGAGAATTCTCAAAAACATCCTGCCTGTCCTCTCTCTGCCTGTTTCAAATCTCAGTCTTTCTCCCTCGCCCTCACTTTCGTCTCCCTTTCTCTCTGCCAACCCCCCACCCCACCCGTTGCTTACCTGCACCCCTCTCCCTTCTGACCACTCTGAGCCAAATCAAGCTCGCCCACATGCCTGGATCCGCATGGCCTCGTTGAGTCCTGAGACTTCTACAAATTTTCAAGATTCATCATCTGCACTTCCCTCTCCCCTTCCCTCTCCCGCTCCCCCCCCCCTCCCCCTCTCCACTCTGCCCAACAGCTCGCCGCGGTCTCTCGTTTCTTGCCGCATCTGAGCCACATTGACATCTCGCAAAGCCCCTGGATCGCCCATGCCTCCTTTGAATCAGTTTAGAAGCCATTCCCCTTGCACTTTCCTCTCCCCATCTCCCTTCCCCCCTTTTTCCCCCTGTCTCCATGACCCCCCCTTCTCCCTCCCCCCCTCTCTACCCCCCCCCCTTTTTCTCCCTTTCCCCCCCCACACCCCCCCCAACAGCTCACCTCGAGCTCTCCTTTCTTGCCGCATCTGAGCCACATTGACATCTCCCAAAACCCCTGGATCCCCCATGCCTTCGCCCTGCGCTGCGACAACAGCTGGGCCACCGGCCTCCTGCACCTGCTGCTGCTGCGCTGCTCTTGTACGTGCCTAAACCTTAACCCCCACGTTAAACCCTCAACCCCCCGGAAACCCCGAAACTTGAAACCCCATATGCCAAACCTTAAACCCCGAAACCCTATGCGCCAAAGTGAAATCCACGGAATCAGATTTCTGACCCTGACTGTGAACCATAGGTCGTCCTGAGTCCTGACTTAGAGGGACTTGCTTCGAGTGTTCTCGTGAGAGCAGCATGGCCATCATCGTGCTCCCTCCTTGTGCTGTTGAGAATCCTCAAGAACACCCTGCAAAAACACCCTGCAAAATCGAGAGTTCGCCTTCCACCCCCCTCCCATTCCGCGGTCTCCTCCCCCCTTTCTCCTCCCCCCTTTCTCCTCCCCCCCTTCTCCTTCCCCCCTTCTCCTTCCCCCCTTCTCCTCCCCCCTTCTCCTCCCCCCCTTCTCCTTCCCCCCTTCTCCTCCCCCCCTTCTCCTCCCCCCCTTCTCCTTCCCCCTTCTCCTCCCCCCCTTCTCCTCCCCCCCTTCTCCTTCCCCCCTTCTCCTCCCCCCCTTCTCCATTGTGCTACGGGCTGACATGGAAGTTGTGTGCACTCCCTCCTTGTGTTGTTTTGAGGCGCCTCAACAACCCATCCATCCCACTCCCCCCCCACTCGTCTCTTGCTCGCCTCCCTCTCTCCCTTCTCCCACTCTTTCGTTCCTTCCTGCAGCCCTGTCGTCCATTGTGCTACGGGCTGACGTTGATGCTGCACACACGCCCACGTTCCTCTCCAGAGCCATTCTCAAACTCTCTCCTCCCGCCTCGCCCAACCACTCCCCTCCTCCTCTGCAATCCACCGCAACACCACCAGCAGCAGCCCCAGTACCACCACCAGCAGCCGCACCGCGATCCCCAGTCCAGGCAGCTGTTCCTTCACCACCACCACATTTGCTACCACCATCACCAGCAGCAGCTGCTGCTGCTGCCCTGCCTCCTCTCTCGCGTATCTCTCTCGGTGTGTGTGCCCTTTTGAGTCGACTCAAATGCTCTCGCGCCCTGTGTGTTCCTGTCCATGCCCCTTCCTTACATCGTGCGAGCGTCAGTAACTCCCTATGTGTCGAATCCACACGCCAACGTGCACTGCACTCTGCTCCCCCTTTCCCGAACGCTCTTTGCTCCCTCCTCTTTCCACCATTCTACAACGGTCTCTGCCGTCACGCTCCCTCCGGAAGTTTGTCCCTCTTGCAGTATCCGCTCTGCATGCACTAGCACTGTTCCTCTGCTCTCTCGCCTTTTCCCCTTCCTCTCTCGCTCATGCTCTCTCTCTCCTGACTTTCTCTTCCTCTCTCAAACGGTCCATGTATTGATTGAGAACGTGGTACATACTAAACAAGTGGGCAGACTTCAAACCATATCGAAGGTACGTGCATGCTGGGGATGGGCAGCCGGACTACTGGAGCTCCCCGAGGGGCTCCGCTATGGCAAAGCAGTCCCCTAGGCCCATGATGGCGTCAGGGGTACCCACGGGGGGGTACTCTGCCGGGGCAGCCTCGTTGACTTTTCCGAGGTAGGCCAGGGCCTGTGCCCGCTGGAGCGTGATGGACCAGCGCTGGCGGAACTGATGCAGCAGCTTCGCCGCCTGGTAGGAGCTCGGGTCCGCGTTGAAAAGCCGCCTTGCCCCTGTGTCCGCCAGGAGCTTCAGAAAGCTGGGGACCTCGGCGCAGGGGCAGCCATAGGTCTCCACGGCCAAGGGGAAGAAGCCAACATAAGGTGCGCGGTTACGGTAGTGATCAATCTTCTTATCGGCCTGTTCCCGGGCCATATATCCCCGCCCCTTGCGTGCGTGCGGGTCCCGGGTGCTGATGGGGTCCGTGACAGTGACGTCACAGATCCAGACGGCACCGGAGTCTCTGTCGCGCATGGCCAGGTCGGCCTTATGGCCGTCCACCGGGCTGTAGGTAGTGGTCTCCTTGGTAACGATGAACCCGGCATCTCGCGCCATACGAATGCACTCATCGCGGAGTGCGTTGTGGGTGTCTGTCCGGCCATGTCCCGTGCCGCAGCGGAAGAGGTGGTTGGGCAGCCGGGGGTCAGGGATCTCAGTCTCGTCTGCGCAGTTGCAGTTGCGTGGGGCTGGGAAAGGGAGGCCGAGGCGGAAGGCGAGGGCGATGGCAAAGTGCGGTGGTCCGAGGCGGAGAGAGGGGAAGATGGGGATGGCATGGATCCAATCCCCTGCCCCGTAGCCTGCAAGGGAGAACAGACGTTGGGTGTGGCCGGAGCTGGGGTTCAGCTCCATCCCGCGGGACGCTGCCACCTGGTCCGCATATCGGGCGGCGTGGACTTCTAGGGAGAGCCGGTGCTGGAGGGGGTTTCCGGATGGTTCCTGGCGTTCGGAGCGCAGGAGCTCTAGTGCACGGGTCGGCATGGCTGCCTCACACCCCGCCAGCCAGGTATGGAGATGGTTGGGGCTGGAGAAGGGGGGGGTGAGGGGGCGTAGTGCGGACGCCAGGGGCCCATCGGCTGCTGCTGGCAGGGCGGCGAGGAGGTGCTGCGCCTGGGTGACGCTGGTCAGGAAGGCTGGGGGGCCTTCAATGGCAGGATCGGAGAGGCCCAGCCCGCCGAGCGAGGGCGGAAGTGAGGCTTGGGCCCAGGTGCGCGCGCGTTCGGCTTCCCCTCGAGGAAGTTGGAGGTTGCACGCGTGAAGGAGGGTGTGGAAAAGCCCCCGTCCCCACTCCGACCACTCGGGTTGTGGGAGAAAATCCAGGGGCGTGGTGCGGGTCAGGTAACTGACCCGCCGCGAGATGCAGCGCGTAAGGAGGAGCGACGCTGTTTGGGGGTCCATGGAGGCGATGGTGGGGAGTGGTTCGGCCAGCGAGGCCAGCTGGGCGCGGAGGAAACCAGCTGAGCCCTCCGCTGTCCCGACAAAACTCCCCAGCACCCGTAGCCCCGCGCTGTGGAAGGGGACGTCCGGGGGAATGGCGTCGGGCGGGGGAGGGGTGGGGGACCACGCACCACATTTCGAGGGGTTGTGCGTGAGGCCGATGGCCCCGACTGCGCCCGTGAAGTGGTGGAAGGCCGCTGTGCAGGCGGCCGGATCACCCACGAACGTCACGTCGTCCGCGTAGGCTAGACAGAGGACGTCGGGGTGGGCGACAGCTGTTGATTGGAGCGCGGGGTGGATGGCCGCGGCGAAGAGCAGGGGGCCCATGGGGTCCCCTTGTCGAACGCCCCGTGCACTCTGGAGTGGGGGGCTGGCGAAACCGTCATCGAGGTAGAGGAGCGAGGGGGAGCCGTAGGAGAAACGGATAAACGGTAACAGCGAACGAAGGGGCGAGGCGTCGATAGCGGTGATGATTGCCCCCCGCTCAACGCTGTTAAACGCGTTAGTGAGGTCCACTTGGACGATCACAGAGCTGGGGCGAGCGGAGGTGAAAGCCCGAGTGGCGTGGATGATTGCCTTCCCGCCACTCCGAATTGCGACGCCGAACTGAAGTGGCAGAAAGTATTCTTGTGCGGGCTGAGTTGTTGAGATGAGGGCTGCTTTGGCGGTAAGGCGATGGAGGCATTCGCCGATGGCGATGGGGCGTGTTCCGCCATCGGGTTTGCGAAGGGCCAGTAGACGTGACGCGGTTAACAGCCCGCTGACCTCCTGGGGCAGGTTACCGGCGAGGAGCAGCTGCACAATTTCGTGTAGGAGCTTAGCGACGTGCGGATTGGTGAGCGAGGCGTCCCGCAGGTGTTCGAACGTCATCCCCGAAGGACCGGCGCCCACCCCATTTTCGCTACGCGAAAGTAGGCGAATGAAATGGGCGAAGTCGAGCGTCGGTGGGTTGACGTCGTCCAGAGAGGGCCACGTGAGGTCCTCGGTCAACGGCCTCGGGTGTTTGGACTTCAGCGAGTCAAGAACCTCCGGGGTTGACTCGCTGACTGGGGTTGACTGGAGTGCCAGCAGGGCTCGGCGAAGGCTGCCTCTTCGCACCAGCCCCTCAGCTCGGGAGATTTTCCCGAGGTCGTCACGAACGTGGCGAGGGGGTGCGGGCAGGGCGACAGCAGCAGCTGCTGACTGGTAGAGGGCGTCCCACTGGCCCGCGAGGAACTGCCGTAGGCGAATCTCCATCGCTGGCCAGTCCGGGCGTTTGGGCGATGACATGCGAAGAGTTAGGCGGGGGAGAAATAGTAACAACCGCCAGCCCCCGATTGAGGTTGGATTTTTCTCGAGAAAAAGGAGGGGCGTCAGCAGGGCTAACGCGAACAGCTGGCGAATAGTGGGGGGTAGTCGCCTTGAAAGAGGGGGCTGGCGACTGTCGCACAACACCGCAATATCCCAGCTGGCTAATTGGGCAAATCGTGAGGCATCGCGGGCCAGTTCCTCTGGGGATAATTGCCTGGCTGCCTGGGAGGGATTGTCCAGCGCGTGTGCAGCTGGTGGGCTCCGCTGCTCGAAGCCCCTGGATCTGGGAGAGGGGTTTCGATTCGCGCTCCCCACCCGCCTCGGTGCCCGTTCCCCCAGTGCGCCACTGGACTCGTCTGTGGTAGATTCCATGTGCGAATCCTGGATATAAGTACCATCTCGTCTTTCTTCCTCGTCAGTTGCCTCCCGCAGTCCCATCTCCCTTAAAGCCCTATTCGCAGCTTGCTGGAAGCCATTCAGCGGGCCGCCGTCGCGTTCCAAGTCGCCTGTCCTTAGGCGCCCGCCCCCGCGCCCACCACTACCTCGGCCCCTGGTTCCGCTATCCCCGCCTCCGCCGCGTCCCCTCCGCGTGGCGCTGCCCCGTGCAGCGGAGCGTGGAGTAGGCGGACGTTCGCCACGCTGCCTCGCTGGGCCCGCTCTAGGGCGCATCGGCGAAACGGATGGCTGACCGGGCTGATCGTGCTCGGAGAGAGCGTTCCGTCGACCGCGAGAGTTCGGGGGAGAACGCCCTCCCCCGAGGTCGGTCGAGCTCCCCCCCCCTGACGGACCGGCGGTGGGCACGCGGGCTCCCAGCGCCGTCCACAAGCGCGCCCGCGTCCCCCAGTCGGATGCGGGCGGCGACGCCGCCTCGGCTGGAGGGGCGGGCTGCGGTGGCGGGCGTAGAGGTCCGCCAGTGTCCTCCGGCCGAGTTGTCGACGCCTGCTGAAACCCATGCGGCGGGCCCTCGCCCCCCCCCGGTGTTGCCGTCTCGGCCCCATCCGCAACAGCCGCGTGCGCCAAACGGCCCCTCGGGGCGTGGTGGCACGCGCCGGGGGCGGAGGGGGAGCGCACTGGAGAGACGGCTGGCGCGGACTGCCGCAACGTTGGAGGGGATACTCGAGCGGGCTGGCGCTGGGCTGCTCCCATCGCCCCCGCAGCGGGAGCCGCCCCGACAGCTCCCCCATCAAACCCAGCCTCTATTTCCGCCGCGAGTCCTTCCACCGACCCTCCCCGACCAGCCTGCACGTGATGGAGCGTTTCCCCCTCCGCTGCGGCCTCCGGCAGCGCTGCTCCCAACTGTGCCGCTGCCTCCGTGGCAGCATTTGCCGCCTGGGGGCCCGTATGCTGCCCTGCACTCCGCTGCGCATCCGCCGCCTGTACCCGCGCCGGTCCTCCCACCCCCGGGGTACTACGACCAGCACCACCGGTCCCTGCCAGCGCCCCAGATAGGCAGCCCCGCGTCATCCGCTGGTACACTCCCGGAGTGGCGTCCCCCCTCGTCCTGGGCTGGGGCGGTGGAGTGGTCCGATCCCCAGGTGGGGCTCTACCGCGGAGGGGGTGTGGTTGGTCCGTTCGTTCCCCCTCGGCAGCGGGCGCCATCCCCACGGGGTGTAGAGGCGGGGGCAGAAGCAGCGGAGACGGGGGGCGCGGAGTCGCCAGGGGAGGGGTCTCCACGTCGAGCTCGTGGGGCCGGGGAGGCGACACGGAGGAGCACGCCGACGGTGGGGCAACTGACGGCGGCTCTTGCGGAGATAACGGTCCCAGCCGCCACACTTCGTCGCCTTGGGCATGCTCGGAGGGGGACCGAGATACTGTTGACGATTCTGGCGGCGGCGAGCTCCGCGCTGGGGAGCTCAGGGGGCCGGTCAATGGCCCCGTACTTCCCCCTTCAGGGCTGCATGGAAGCAGCCATAGATCTTGCTGTGGAGGCCGCACGCGCGCGGCCCGGGCCCGCCCGGGGAACAGGCACGGACCCATACCTTCTCGCCGCTCTCCGCCAGGTGTCGGCGAGCATAGACTCGGCGTCAGCTGCAGGGCTTGTAGCTGGCGCCGTGTCCACGCTGCAGGTCCTGTTGTCGTACCAGGCCGAGTTGCTGGAGGAGGCCGGGCTGGCGGCTGTCGCGGATTAGCAGGGCGGCGGGAGTAGGTGCGGCCGGGCGGTGAGTCCTGCAGTCTGAGTGACCCCGCTCGGCGTATCAGGTGCTCCATGTGTGCTTGTGTAAGCCACAGCGGGGCCCTGTAGGCCGATGTTGTTTACGCCCTTCTGGTCCTAGGCTAGAGATGGAGGGGCTCCATCATGCATGCCGTGTACTTGATGCGCTATATTTGAATGCAGGACTTGCCACCCCCTCCCGCGCGGCCGTAGGCCGCGCCGCGAGCGTCGGCGGCCGAAGGCCGCCGACGCGAGCCGCCACCAAGGGTAGGAGAAAAGAATAACTGGAAACTGAACAAGGAAAATGAGGCAGGGAGAGGCCTTAAATAGGGAGGAAGGGACTCAGGCTCTCTCTCTCTCGCTCTCTCTCTCCTCTCTCCCGCCACCAAGGGTAGGAGAAAAGAATAACTGGAAACTGAACAAGGAAAATGAGGCAGGGAGAGGCCTTAAATAGGGAGGAAGGGACTCAGGCTCTCTCTTCCTCTCTCTCTCTCTCCTGACTTTCTCTTCCTCTCTCTCTCTCCTGACTTTCTCTTCCTCTCTCTCTCTCCTGACTTTCTCTTCCTCTCTCTCTCTCCTGACTTTCTCTTCCTCTCTCTCTCCCCTGACTTTCTCTTCCTCTCTCTCTCTCCTGACTTTCTCTTCCACTCTCTCTCTCCTGACTTTCTCTTCCTCTCTCTCTCTCCTGACTTTCTCTTCCTCTCTCTCTCCCCTGACTTTCTCTTCCTCTCTCTCTCCTGACTTTCTCTTCCTCTCTCTCTCCCCTGACTTTCTCTTCCTCTCTCTCTCTCCTGACTTTCTCTTCCTCTCTCTCTCTCTCCTGACTTTCTCTTCCTCTCTCTCTCTCCTGACTTTCTCTTCCTCTCTCTCTCTCCTGACTCTCTCTTCCTCTCTCTCTCTCCTGACTTTCTCTTCCTCTCTCTCTCCTGACTTTCTCTTCCTCTCTCTCTCCCCTGACTTTCTCTTCCTCTCTCTCTCTCCTGACTTTCTCTCCCTCTCTCTCTCTCCTGCTTCAATCTGCCCTCCCTCTCTCCTCTCCCCTGCTTCAATTTGCCTCTCCCTCTCTCCTCTCCCCGTGTCTCCCTCCCGCACGGATGCATGGGCATGTCCATTGGAGCACTCACGTGCCTCTCCTCCACCCTCTGTTAAGGCGCCTCGTGGCCCACCCTATTTTTCTCCTCCCCCTTCCCTCTTTCCGCCTCACAAACCCCCCTTCTTCTCCCCCCCCCCCCCCCACCCCCCCACCACCCCACCACCCCACCATCCCACCCACCCAACCGTGCACCTCGTCGCAGACGGCTGCAGGGACTCACCCGCAGAGTCCATCAGTGCACTCACCCGCCTCTTCTCCGCGCTCTTTTGAGGCGCCTCATACCCCACCCTACTTTCCTCTTCCCTCTCCCCTCCCCCCCCCCCCGACCATCCATGTATGCCCCTCCCAGACGGCTGCAGGGACATGTCCATCAGTGCACTCAATCGCCTCTTCTCCGCGCTCTCCTGCCTTCCACTGTATGCCTGCTCTCCCCCCTCTGTCTTTCCCCTCTCCTCCGCTCTGTCTTCCCCCTCTCCCCTCCTCTGTCTTCCCCCTATCTCTCCCCCTAACCCCCTCTCTCCCCCTCATGCCTGCCACATCATGGCCCCATCTCACACCCCCTCCCCCTCGGTCTCCTCACCTTGCAATGGGATACCCTGACTTCCTAGCTACCTTTGAGGCGCCTGAAAAATAGACTCCTCACGATTTCCTAGCGACCCCCCATTCATTCGGTACTGCTTACTCCAGACATGCGTGCTCCTTTTTTTAATAGACTGCCGACAATCTACGGAGACCAACGCAATCAAACGTGGAACGAGTGCCTGCACCCACGCATGAGGAGTCTATTTTTGAGGCGCCTCAAAAGTACACCCACTGGGCCACTGCAATACAATGAAAGTTGGCTCCACGGCGCCCCACTCTCTTTAAACGGCTCCTTTCTCCAGCCCTTACAACGTCTCTTTTTGAGGTGCCTAAAAAATCGGCTCCTTTCTCCAGCCTTACGACGTCTCCCGCTTGCTCCATTCCCCCCGTCTCCCGTTTACCCCCTTAACCCCCCTTCCTTGCTCTTCCCCCACTCACATCCCCCTCCCCCTCTCCACCTTCCACCCCTTCCGTTCTTTGAGGCGCCTCAAAAATTCTCTCCACCTTCCACCCCTTCCGTTCTTTGAGGCGCCTCAAACATCCCCCTCCCCCTCTCCACCTTCCACCCCTTCCGTTCTTTGCACCCCTTGACCCCCCCTCCTCTCCCCCCCCCCTCCTCCTGCAGTAATCTGCAGGCTCTTTCTCTTCCCTCGCTGCCTATCAACCCTGTAATAGGCTCTTTTTAAGCACCTCTGTAATAGGCCCTATTCAACCCCCCTTGCAGGACTAATCTCTCAACCGTCTGACTGTCGTCAACTCTGTTTCTCAGGCACCTTGATACCCTCACATCTCTTCCCCCCCCCCCCCCCCACCCCACAACAGTCTCCAGGATCTCTCTCTCCCCCGCTTGCCTCTCGACTCCCCCCAAGCGGCAGCTGCCTTTGCTCGCTTCCTCCTCTCCTGCCGCCGCCTCTGCTCCCTGCGCCTCCCTCACGCCACCTTTTCGCTGGTAAGCACGGCCCTTCTCACCTGTGGAAAACTTATCTACGTCGCATGGGCCCTCTCAAACCGTGTGAGGTAGACCTCCTTCCCATCCAGAGGTGCGCCAAACCATTTCTGGCACTCCACCTCTCCCAATGGCACGGCGCTTCTCACTGTAATGGCGACTGGCGACTTTTTAGGCCCCTCAGAATTCTAGTCGGTTTAGGAATGGGAAGGCGTGTGCCACATGCCTGTTTTCGACTGGGTCTGTGGTACGGGCCTAGAAAACGGTAAGTCCAATCTGAGGCGCCAGAATAATGTAGGTGCGTAGTTCTGAGCCACCTCAAAGCTACCTGGTAAGTCGAATTTGATGCACCGCATTACTAATTATGTAGGTTCCATGTGCGAGGGAGGGGGGTCATGGGGAGGATGGAAGGAGATGGGGGTTAGAGATTCCATGCGAGGGGGGTCACGCTGACATGACAGTCCGTGTGCAATGACATGGACTATCATGACAGTCTGCATGCGTAATGAGTCGATTTTTGAGTCGACTCAAAAATCGCTGACATGACTGTCTGCATGCGTAATGAGTCGATTTTTTAGTCGACTCAAAAATCGCTGACATGACTGTCTGCATGCGTGTCATGCCAGGTCACATCATGATATCTAGTCTAGGCTCGCCCAATACCACGTCTCACCCACCCATCTATTCATCACCCATCTCTCCACCTCTCTTCTGACGTTTCTCTGTTTACATCCCCACACCCCCCCGCCCCGCACCCCCCACGTTCCCCACCCCGCCCCACACGCACCCTCCGTATCTTCTGCAGCCGTCTGCCTTGGTGTTCCAGCAAGTGCTGATGGAAATCGCACCTCCCTTTCATGGACACTCTCAGCAGAAACAGCCGCAGCAGCACCAGCAGCCGCAGCAGCAGCAGCAGCATCAGCAGCAGCAGCATGCATCTGGAACCCTACAGCCAGTGAGGTTCCACCTAGAGCAGCTAGACCTCGCGGGTGCCCTCATCTCGGCTGCGCCCATCACCCCTCCTGCCAGCGTGCCTGCCTCTCCCGATGCACGCCACTTGCCATCCCACTGGCCCTCTCACCTGCCACCACCGCTGCCTACGCACTTGCCATCGCATGCATCCCCTGCAGCAGCGGCAGCTCACCAGCGCTCCCCCACACATCCTGGTGCGGCGGCGGCAAGTGCCGCCTCTCCCCTATTGAATTCCCTGCATAATGCTGTCTCAACACGAACAGGAGCAGGAGCAACAGCAGCACCCTCACCAGCAGCAGCAGCAGCAGCAGCAGCAGCAGCAGCAGTGTCCGCTCAATCTCGTTCCTCTCACCCCTCTGACGCCATGGCTGTGATGCTGCATGCGCTGCTGCCTGCCTCCCCTCGCCTCCGTCACATCAGCCTCTCAGGGGCTCACCTCTCCACCCCTGTACGTCCCTCTCCACCCCTGTCCGTTCCTCTCCACCCCTGTCCGTTCCTTTCTTCCTGTGCGCGTCACTGTGTCATATCAAGTTTTCTCTGGATTCGCTGGATTATCCGCGCCCATTCCCCCCTTCCCTCCCCTTTCCTCCCCTCCCCTCCCCTCCCCTCACCCCATTGCCTCCCCCTGCTTTCGTCACATCAGCCTCTTTAAAACCGCTTCCCCCCCTCCCTCCCCCATCTCCACTAGGCCCTCCCCTAATTTTGCAGGGTGTGTTTGAGAATTCTCAAAAAGGCCCTCCCCCTCATCCCCACTGCTCTGCTGCACAATTTTTCAACTCCTGTCTGTCGCCTCGTGCATGTACCACAGGGGACTACACACTTTTTGAGCCGTCTTAATTTCCCTTTGCATACCACAATGGCTCTCCCCATGTCACTGCAGGCCCTCCTTCCCCTGCTGCAGTACCTGGCGTCCCCTCTCTGCCGCCTCCTGCATGTGGACGTCTCACGCTGCACCCTGCACCACCCCTCTGCTCTCGCACTGCTACAAGCCATGGCAGGTGAGCGTGCAGGGGTGTGTGTGCATGTGCGTGTGAGTGCGTGGGAATGTGTGTGTCTGGCGGGGGGGGAGGGGAGAGAGGGGAGATAGGAGGGGGATGAGATGGGAGGGAGAGGGATACTAGGAGTGAGTGAGAGTGAGGGACGAGGCTTCCTAACACGTCCTTGTACCATCCGTTCCCTCCCCTCCACCCTTCACAGGTCCCCGCCACTGCCCTATTGGCTTCCTCCGCCTCTCCTTCAACCCAATTCTCTCTCCCCCGCCCAACTCCCCTCCCACCCCTCCTCCCTCCGCCCCTCCCTCCGCCCACGTCTCCCCCTCTCCACTCCTCCCCTCCTCCCCTCCCATCCCTCCTATCTCCCCACACCGCATGCCGCCTAGTGCCGCGAGTGCCTTTCCCACAGCTCCTCTCCGTTCCTTTACGGGGCCTTCGCCTGTATTGTCTCCTGCTAGGTATGCTGTGCACGCTCCGCCTTGCTCTGCTGTAAGCCCTTGTCGTAACGCCTTGTTACGAGAGCGGCCGGAGGACATTCGGCAGCCGGCAAAGCGGCAGAAGCAGCACCAGCAACAGCAGCAACAACAGCAGCCACAGCAGCCACAGCAGCAGTACCAGTGGCAGCAGCAGCAAGAGAGGAGAACAGGGGCTGAGGCCGCAGGCGATGTGAGACATGGCCAAATGGCGGAGGTGGAAATGGTGGAGGAGAGCGAGGATAAGCAAAGGGAGTCAGAGATAGAATGGTGGCTGAACCAGTGTGAGGAGGACGTTATGAAAGGGATGTACGGGGGGATGAAACTACCAGTGGGAGATGAAACTACCAGTGGTGCTGACGCTGCTGCTGCTGCTGCTGCTGAAGCTGCTGCTGCTGAATCCGCATCGCACACTGCTGCTGCAGCTTCTGTGGCTCCTCCTCTTGGTGCTCCTGTGGTTCGTGAAGCGTGTGAGGAGGCAGAAGGAGGAATAAGGGCTGGAGCGGGGATAGGGGTGGCAGGGGGTGGAAAAAAGAGAGGGAGGGTTGATGGGGTGGAATTTCTTCCAAAGCAGGACAATGAAGCAGCTAGGGGAAAATCAGCAGCACAAGTGCCACCAGCAGCAGCAGCAGCAGCAGTAGGGGAACAGTCAGACCACCCCAACCCCTTTCCTCCAGGCAGTCCCTCTTGGAGGGCAGAAGCTCTCCTGCAGCTGCGGATTGCAGCTGAGGCTGCAGGATTTGGCTGCTGCTGCCTTGGCAGTAGTGTTCGAGCTGCCAGTGGTGGCATGGGCAGCAGCAATGGCGGAGTCGGAAGGGGCAGGGCAGGCGATGGTGGTGTGCTGGAGGTGGATGGCTGTGGCTTGTCGTCTGACGAGTGTGCTTTGCTTCTTTCATGCGATAGTGTGAGAAGTGGTGACGGTGGTTCTGGGGATGGTTGTTGTAGGAGCAGCAGGTTTGTGTGCGGTGGTGCAGTAGGAGGCAGGGTTACAGGTGCTGCAGGTGCGGGTGTTGATGGGCTTTACGGGCTCGCTAGTGCGTTAGTCCCACCTCATCAGTGCGACTTTTGCAGCGAGTGAATGAACGATGCTTGTTTGCTAATGTGGTTTGCGTTGTTGCGATGCTTTTTAAACCTGAACTGCCCT
Source organism: Closterium sp. NIES-67 (assembly GCA_027943415.1). Classification (NCBI taxonomy): domain Eukaryota; kingdom Viridiplantae; phylum Streptophyta; class Zygnematophyceae; order Desmidiales; family Closteriaceae; genus Closterium; species Closterium sp. NIES-67. The sequence goes on from BQMB01000774.1 coordinate 554,803, forward strand.
ATGTAAGACTAGTGCCCATGAATTAAGCATAACTAGATCAATGAAGACCTTGGATTGGTGACTTATGTAGTGTACAGCATCTGGTTTCAATTTTTAGTATACCTTTGATATTTTGTTTTTGTTTGTTTGTCTCCCAAGGAGGACACTTAATTTTTCAATAACTACACTTGGTACTATAACAGCGACATGAGCTGGACTTCTTTATTCATTTGTGCATGAAGCGAGAGTTACGAGATCCCTCGAAATCTTCCACTCGCTCCTGCCAACAATACCACCAGCCCCTAGCGCGCTCGGAACAATGTCCCCCGCCCCGCAGCGCCAGTCGCCCGTTGTCCGCCGCACCGCGACACTCTAGGGAGTGACGAGAATGACGAACGTGACGAAACGAAGGCGAACCCAGAATGCGGCACTTCGTCAATTCGCGAACCACTCGCTTGTCAAATTCCCGCAGCCGCTCCTCCTGACAGGCACTTCCCTCACAGCTGCTGTTCTCCCAGCCAAGCCTAGCTCTTGCTTCTCCAATCTTGCTGCTGCCGAAGACAGCAGCCAAATTCTACTTCCTGCCATTCCTGCCAAGCCAAATTCCTCACCACTCACCACCAGCCAAGCCAAGCTTCCCTCCAGCCAAACCGCACTCGCAGCCGCTTTCCGTCAGAGACCTCCCCCCTACTTCCAATCTCATTCACAATATTTTGATCCTAGCGACACGTCGCCGCTCTATATTCCGCCGCTGATCCCTCTTTGATAGGGAGTCACGGCGCGTTCCTCCCTTCCGTCGTCGCGGCGGCTGGACCTCTTTCCCACATTTGCTTGGCAACCCCATCACGCTTGCCTTCAGGCAGTTCTCTTTTCCACGATTCTCAAAACTCAGTTTCCGATTTATAGTTCTGCTAGTCCACATCAACGCTCACTTTCAGCGTTGCTTCTCTTATCAGACAGTTCTCTTCAGCGTTTCTCCTCAGCGTTTCTCTTCAGCGTTTCTCTTCAGCGTTTCTCTTCAGCGTTTCTCCTCAGCGTTTCTCCTCAGCTACTGTCCTCAGCTACTGTCCTCAGCTACTGTCCTCAGCTACTGTCCTCAGCTACTGTCCTCAGCTACTGTCCTCAGCTACTGTCCTCAGCTACTGTCCTCAGCTACTGTCCTCAGCTTCTGGCCTCAGCTGATGGCCTCAGCTGATGGCCTCAGCTGCTGATGCCGTACGCACTTTCGTTCAAGGTTGAAGCCTCAGCACCGTCTTCGTAGCATTGTCGACAAACCACTCCTGCTGATCGCAAGTAAGAGACGCTTACTACTGGTCCACTTTTTTTTCAGGCAGTTTGTTTGGCTATTCTCCATTGACTAACTCTACCATCCTTTAGTATTTTTATTCAGGTGGATTCGCAAGATATGCAACCATGGCTCTCGCCGTTTATGGCGGGCTTCAAGCAAGACTTCACAGCCGTCAGATATGCAACATATGCAGAAGACTCGCTCGTGCAGCCGCTCGCTTCCCTTAACGCTTGAAGCTGCGGAATACGCGCGGTTGGATGCAACGAACGGTTCGCGCCTGTGCAAGTAAGTAAATGTCAATCCGTTACTTTCAAATTTTATTCATCTCTTGCAATATTAAAACTGATGTTTGTGTTCGTTGTATGCCTTCTTTCAAGATTATCCAACATCTGCATTCTTCTTTTTTATATTGACTTTCACGTGTGCAACTTCCAAGATAAAAGGTTCAAATTGAGGATCTAACATTCTATACCCGATGGCAATTCGTGTTTCAGAAGGTAAGCCACCTTCTTAAGCTTTCTAATTAAGCACGTCGATAGGCTGCAATTTCGTCCTCCCTCTGACTAGCTCGCTTGTCTGATGTGCAGGACGGATCATTGGCGAACACATTTATCACCTTGATGATACGACCGTGTCCTATCCATGGCGTCTGATACGAACTTCAATGCCTGGTGTCAACATTCGCGGCCCTGAACCTCCCATGGCATCTTGTACGAACTTCAATTGCTGGAGCTTCACTGCTGCTGCTGAGTACTTCGCAGAGATAAGTACTCTTTCTTTCCTCCGTCGTCACTTGAAATTCTATTTTTCTGCATCATGCATCTCGCTTCTCGTCGCTCCAGCCCAATGCCCACCCTCGGGGTTCCTTGTGTCTCTTCTCTAAGTCGGGTTAACACTCTCTTTAGCGTCGCTAGCCGCCGTCTGCCAGTCAGTCCGTCTGCATGTCTGCATAGACGTCAGTCTCGATCTCGAGGTGCTGGTTCCTTGGCCTGGATGCGACGCCCTTCCCCCCCCCCCCACGCCCCCGTTTCACGGTTTGTCGCTTTGCAAGTCGTTTTTTTCTTGCACGATTGTCACTGACTTCCTTTCTTGCCCCTCTTGGCAGGTCCCCTTGAACGCCGTTCTGCCTCCCAAGTTTTATGGCGGCCCTGAGGGTTACTGCCAGCAAGCTGGCAGCACGGGAGCAGCCACTGTAAGGTATTTCCTTGGTACCCGGCTCTTGTGGATTTCTCACGCCCTCTTTCCCAATATGTCGCGTTGCAAGCCGTTTTTTTTCTTGCACGGTCGTCTCATTAACTTGTTTTCTTTCTCCTCTTGGCAGGTTCCCTTGAGCGCCGTTCTGCACTCTCAAGTTTTATGGCTGCGCCAAGGATGACTGGCAGCGGACTGGCAGCACGGGAGCAGCCGCTGTAAGGTGATTCCTTGGTACCCGGCTCTTGTGAAGTTCTCACGCCCTCGCTTTCCCAATTGGTCGCTTTGCAAGTCGTTTTTTTCTTGCACGGTCCTTTCACTGACTTACTTTCTTGCTCCTCTTGACAGGTCCCCTTAAACACCATTCTGCACTCTCAATTTCACGGCGGTGCTAAGGATTAATTACTGGCAGCAGCCTGGCAGCCCGGGAGCACCTCCATCACCTGAAGAGGATAAGGTTGGAAGTATCACCCCTTACCCTACACACTCCACAAGAGCCTTCCCTCCCTCCCCCCCCCCCCGATCGAGGTTGGTACTGGTACAGGTTCGGTTCAGGTCCCCTGTAAGGTATTCTCTTGGTACCCGGATCTTGTGGAGTTCTCACGCCCTCGCTTTCCCGATTTGTCGCTTTGCAAGTCGTTTTTTTTCTTGCACGGTCGTTTCACCGACTTACTTTCTTGCTCCTCTTGGCAGGTCCCCTTGAGCGCCGTTCTGCACTCTCACGTTTTATGGCGCTCTAAGGATTTCTGTCAGCGGGCTGGCATCACGGGAGCAGCGGCTGCAAGGTATTTTCTTGGTACATGGCTCTTGTGGAGTTCTCACGCCCTCGCCTTCCCAGTTGGTCGCTTTGCAAGTCGTTTTATTCTTGCACAATCCGTTCAGTGACCTAGTTTCTTGCTCCTCTTGGCAGGTCCCCTTGGACGCCATTCCGCACTTTCAAGTTTTATGGCTGCGCCAAGGATTACTGTCAGCGGGCTGGCAGCACGGGAGCAGCTCCATCACCTGGAGAGGTTTAGGTTGCAAGTATCGCCCCTTACCCGACACACTCCACAAGAGCCTCCCCCCCCCCGGTTGAGGTTGGTGCTGGTAAAGATTCGGTTCACGTCCCCTGTAAGGTATTTCGTTGGTACCCGGCTCTTGTGGAGTACTCACGACCTCGCTTTGTCGCTTTGCAAGTTTCTTTTTTTTCGCATGGACGTTCATTGACCTTCTTTCTTGCTCCTCTTGGCAGGTCCCCTTGAGCGCCGTTCTGCACTTTCAAGTTTTATGGCTGCGCTAAGGATTATTGGCAGCAGGCTGGCAGCACAGGAGCAGCCGCTCTAAGGTATTTCCTCGGTACCCAGCTCTTGTGGAGTTCCTACGCTCGTTCCCTTGGCTGTGAAGAACGTTTTTGTTTTCTTTGCACGCCATCTACTGACTCACTTTCATTCTCCTCGTGGGTCTTCTTGAAGGCCCCTCTGCACGCCCAAGACCCATGGGAGCATCAAGATTTGAGCGCCCTAGCACGTGCCATCGCCTGCAACTCCTTTGGAGACCTTCAGCGCGAAGCCGTATGTGCCAAGGGAGGCGCTGGCAGAAGGGAGCCGTCGCCCTTCTACCCAGTCGCCATGACCAGCTAAGTTTTCGCCTCGCTCCTTAACCCTGCTTTCTTCGTTTTAAGGCTATTCAAATTTCATTGCAGTGGCATCTCTCATCCTGCATGGCCCGCCATGTCATCCATGCTCGATGCACCATGCTGCCTGCGGACCCACACCCCACTCGAGCCACCCCCTGGTCTGGTTGGTAAAGGTTCAGGTCGCCCCTCAGGTGCTCAGGTGCCTCTGGTGAGTTCAGGTCCCTCCTCTCTGGTACTTGGCTCTGGTGGAGTCGTGGTCAGCACAGCAACATGCTCACACCGCCCCATGCTCACACCGCCCCATGCTCATACCGCCCTTCATACATACCACTCTTCATCCCCCATGTCCTGCTCTGTTGGTACGTTCTTTGGACTTGCATTCACTCGCTCTCTCCCTCCCCCCTGCCCCTGGACTGGCAGGTGCTCTTCTCTGAGCGTCAGAGGCAGCTGGCAGCAAGCGGCAGGGTGGACAGTGGAAGGGGCTGAAGGGGCTGCAGCGAGTGGCAACCACAGCACAGCACAGCACAGCACAGCTCTCACATCCACACGGAAAGATAAGTGTCTGGTCCATGCTCTCTCTCTTTCTTCAAGTCGATTCCTGTTGTTGCTTTCATGGCTTGTAGTTTGTTCACTCAGCATCTTTCATTGCACGCCACGCCATGCCATGCCCTGCCATGCCACCCTCCCTCGCCCCTCATCCATGGCATCATGCAACTTGCTGCTGGTCAAGCCACACTCCACACAGAGCCACCCCCAGGTTCAGGTTCAGGTATGGTTAAGGTATAGCCTCAGGTGTCCCCTCAGGTGTTTTTCAGGTGCCACTGGTGAGTTTAGGTCCCTCCTCCTCTCTTGGTACTTGCCTCTGGTTGACTCGTGGTAAGCACAGCAGCATGCTCACTCCGCCCCATGCTCATACTATTCATCCACCATGTCCTCTCGTGACTTGCACTCACTTCCCCTCCGCCCTTCCCTCACCCCAAGCACTGTGCGACAGGCACTGTGCTCCAAGGCCCTGCACTCTGCTTCAAGGCCCTGCACCCTGCTTCAAGGCCCTGCACCCTGCTTCAAGACCCTGAACCCTGCTTCAAGTCCCTGCACCCTGCTTCAAGACCCTGCACCAAGAGTGAGTATCATGTCTCTGATTCCACCTCTTTTCGGCTTCTCTTTGTCCTTTCCTCCTCGCACTCTCCCCCCTTGTTTTCTTGGGACTTAGACTCAATCGCTCTCTCCTTCCCCTTGACTGGCAGGTGCTTTCTTCAGAATCAGCTGACCGCAAGTCGCTGGGTGGAAGGGACTGGACTGCAACGAGTGGCAGGGTGGAGGGAGTGCATGGACTGCAGCAAGTGCCAGCAGCAGTACACAGCACTCGATGCACAAAAATATAAGTGTCTGGCCCGTTCTTTCTCTCTTTCATCAAGTCGATTTCTGTTCGTTTCTTTCTCTTGCTTTCTCCATGCCATGCCATGCATCCACCCCCGCCCCTCATCCATGGCATCATGCAACTTGCTGCTGGTCAAACCACACTCCACAGAGAGCCACCCCCTGGTTCAGGTACTGGTTAAGGTCCAGGTACAGGTGTCCCCTCAGGTGTTTTTCCAGGTGCCTCTGGTGAGTTCAGGTTCCTCCTCCTCTCTTGGTACTTGCCTCTGGTGGCAGCTGTGGTAAGCACAGCAGCATACTCACAACACCCCATGCCCATGCCACTCCTCAGCCACCATGTTCCCTTGTGTCTTGTACTCACTCTCTCCCTTGTCTCCTCATCCCCTCCCTGCCCCGGCCCCACTTTTCCTCCAGCTGGCAGGCATGCTTCCTCAACCCACACGCTCTTCTGTAGGATCCTGCACTGCGCTCCAAGCTTGGATGAAGGTGCCTGCCAACAGCACTGGCAGGGGTCCCTTCGATCCCAACCACCTGTGAGTATCGCCTCTCTGCCTCTGGCTCTTGTGCTCTCTTGATTGCTTCCGGCCTGGACTCGGTAGTTCTCTTTCCTCACCTTGGTTTCACCTCCTGCCCTTCCATGCAGGTCCGGCCTTCAGTCCCTGCCCAAGCCCAAGCCCAAGCCTAAGCCCAAGTCTAAGGCCCGAAGCATCTCAAGGTAATCTTTCGAAGCCAGTTTTCACCCCTTGGCTGTCCTTTGCTTTCTGCAGTCATCAGCTGGTTTTTTATGTTCACTCCTTTGCTTTCAGTCACTGGACTGCTCTCTGCTTCCTTCCATGGCTGGTACTGACTTCTGGCTCCCCCTTGCCTTCCCCCCCCTCCCAGGCACCCATGGGATGGGGTGGACGTGGCTGCTGGAGGCACCGTGGCTGTGGCTGTGGCTGTGGCGAGTGGAAGGGGGCTTATGTGGCATGTGGCATGCGGGATGGCCATGCACGAGTGTGGGGACAACCCTTGGTGTTGGCTGAGAATTTGCAACCGGGCCGGACCGGGACTGGTTCTGTCGGTGCACCATTGGCTGGCCAGCAGTGGTGTCACCTGGCGGGGGTGGGGAAGGGCAGAACCAGTCCCTTGGAAGGGCACCCGGATTTCCTAAGACCAGCAACACTGATGGTTGACCCTTGCTCTCTGCATGGGGTGGATGCCAGGCCATGCTGGGGTGGGCATGGCTGGCATGCTCTTTGTGCCAGGCCATGCTGGGGTTGGCATGGATGGCATGCTCTTTGTGCCAGGCCATGCTGGGGTTGGCATGGATGGCATTGTTATGGGGCATGCCGACTCATTGCAATGGATGGTGCTGCCATGCTGGATGGTACAGCTACAGTGGATGGTGGACAGTGGTACAACGAGATGGTGCTTGACTGGATGTGCAGCTAAAGTGGAATTTGTCCCACTGGATAATGCTGCTACACTGGATGTTGCCGGGATCAGTACTTGAACCATTATTGCCTATGCCTATCAGCTGGTGGGATGCTGTAGCAATTCAATTACAGTATGCTTGTCATTTGGGTTACAGATAGTTTGGCTTGCACTTTTTGCGAGAACGGGTGGTTTGCGAGAAGCATGTTTTTGTAAGAGGCACCAGTTGTGATTCTGCAGAATCAGAAAGTGAATATTAACCTCCACCCAAGGTTAGTCTGGTTGTAGAAAATTTAGGGGACTTGGCTGGTGTGTCGAATTTTGTTGAAATAACGAAAAGTTTTGTTTGGAATTGTATACATAAGCTGGTAGGAACATGGAGGAAACACTCTGCAGCCAAAACGAGCACCAATCAGGGTGACAGTTGGTGTCTTCGAGTCAATGCAATTATTGGTGGATTTTTACCAGCGCTTCGGCAAGGGAATTGACATGACGGTGTCGTGATTTGTGCCACCAGCCCCGAACCTAAGTTCACCGAAGTTAGCGTTCCGAGCCACAATCACGCCGCAACCATGGGATGACCTTCGGCAGAGCCAGGTTCGGCACGAAGACCGCTTTCTGCGCGGGCCTTGCCGTGCCAGGCAAGGCGCCGCCGTCTTTCTTGGTGGTGTTGGCTGTGTCCGCGCTTGATGCGTCCCTTGTCGCCGTCGCGACAAACCTGAGGCTTCGAGCAGCTCCCAGGTCGCCCGAACCAAGCCATCGCTCCTCCGTACCTTCAACCGGGCCTGCGTCATTCCAAACCTGCTTGTTCCGGAACTCCCGAGGCTTGTTTGCACCCTCCATACCCAACCTAGGGAATTCAATCTCAATCTCACTCACATTTCCTGCCCCCAGCTCTCCCTAGGTAGTTACTAGTTACTCAATACTCTCCCTAGATTCTCCGTTTCCTGACCCTGATCCTGATCTTGTGTACCGTGTAGGTTGGCTCCTCCTCTTGCTGCTCGATCAGCCATTCTGGAGACGAGTCGAATCGTTTTTAGGTTTCTGGCTTTCCGTTTAGTTGGCGAGGCGGTTTAGTGGTGAACCAGTTTACTGGCTTCCGACAGTTTGATAGCGTACTATTCCTAGAGTCCTGTCATCCGTTTGTCTCACTGGGCGTAACGGCTCTTCGTCATCCTCGATCATTTTTTCGGCTTATAAGTAGGGAAGAAGACTACTCTAGAAACCGTGCTCCCTTGCCAGGCATACGGCGAAGTATCGTAGATTCTCGTGGAGCTCGTTCAAGGACAAGTACCTCAGAAATACTTCGAGCGTCACCATCACAGCAGACGTCCAAGCGCCTCACAGCAGGTCCGTCTCTGAGAAAATTTTAAAGTCCTCTTCCGCTCTTGCGACTGGACTCAAACGTCACCTATGCAGGGTCAGGCGTCGTCTGTCTTCCGCTGTTCGCTTCGTTCTTGACGACAAGGACTCGACTCGCCGGTTCCGGCTTCGAATTGCCTGGGCACTCTCGACCAGCCATTCGCTCTGATCACTCACGCTCACCCGGGCTTGTGGAAAAAAATATTTCCAAATCGGTCCGGGACCTGAGAAACACACCAGGCGACAACCTCCCTGCGACGAAATAGCATGTGTCAAACTTAATGTCAAACCCATGGAGGTTTCTGCCACTTACCCTGTTCCGTCCGTCCCCTTGCCGCTACTGCAACCCTTAGAGCCCTGTGCCTACGCCGCTCACAGACAGACTCACACCTTACAATCACACCACCCGTGCTTACCGACCCTCCATAGCAGGTCCGGCCATGCCTCTCCGTCGTCCCGCCTTGGATTGCAGCACGGCGCCTCTTGCGATGCTCTTCATCACCTGTGCGCTCCTGTTAGGTACGCTCCTACCAGGTACGCTCCTACCAGATACGCTCCTGTTAGGTACGCTCCTGTTAGGTACGCTCCTACCAGGTACGCTCCTGCTAGGTACGCTCCTACCAGGTACGCTCCTGCTAGGTACGCTCCTACCAGGTACGCTCCTACCAGGTACGCTCCTACCAGGTACGCTCCTACCAGGTACGCTCCTACCAGGTGCGCTCCTGTTAGGTACGCTCCTACCAGGTACGCTCCTACCAGGTACGCTCCTACCAGGTACGCTCCTGCTAGGTACGCCCGTCTCTTATACGCCCGAGCGGAAATCAGGCAAGCTAGGCCTTCGTAGCCTGAGTTTTTGTTTAGTCGGTTTCTCCAGCCGATCTCCTCTCGGTAACTAGAAGATGGATTAGTTCTATTCGAACTACCTTGTCGTACCGTCCATTGTATGCACATCCATGGTTGAGCAGCTCGTGCTGAGTCGTGCAGATTCGGAGGAGGCAGTTTGGGAAGACGTGAAGGAAGTGAAAGTATTGTAAGGACGGGCGGAAGGATGAAACGGGTGGAATAACGTTTTTTCTCGGCTTTCTTCCGTCTCGGAATAACGTATAAACCGCACTCTAGACTCATACCTTCCTCCTCTCCATCACAGCCACCGTAATACCACCAGCAGCCGTGAGAGGTGCTTCCCCCCCCCCCTTCCTCCCGCTTCCCTCCCCTCGACTTAACGTCTCCCCTTCACACCCTCTCTCCCCGCCCACCCGCCCCGCGCCCACTCGTCTTCCACCGCAGTGGCGGTGTTGCGCGTGGGGGGTGGTTTGCGCAGCTGGTGGCGGCAGGCCCGGGCCAACTCCCGCTCTCATTGAAGTTTTTCCTCTTTCCCCTCACCCCCCCACCCCCCCCCAGTGAGCGCGGCGGTGCCGGCAGCGGCGGTGTTCAAGGTGGCGTCGTACAGGGAGCTGGTGGTGGTAGAACGCCACACCCCCCCACTCCACCTTCCCCAAACATCTCCTCTCTTCCCCCCCTCCCCCCAGCGAGCGCGGCAGTGCCCGCGGCGGCGGTGTTCAAGGTGACGTCGTACAGGGAGCTGGTGGTGGCGATGCCGTCTCCCCTCACACCTCCCCTCTCCCACACCCTCTCCCGCATCCCTCCCCCTCCCCCTTACCCCACCCCCCAGTGAGCGCAGCGGTGCCGGCGGCGGCGGTGTTCAAGGTGACGACGTACAGGGAGCTGGTGGTGGCGATGCCGTCGTGACCTGACCCCACCTCACTTTCTCACTAACATCCTAACCCTCCCCCCTCCTCCCTCATGTCTCCTCCCAGTGAGCGCGGCAGTGCCAGCGGCAGCTGCGGTGTTCAAGGTGACGACGTACAGGGAGCTGGTGGTGGCGATGCAGGCGGGCGGGCCGATCGTGGTGTCGCACTCGTTCTACCTCGACGGGCCGCTGCCCAACGTCTCCCGTCCGCTCACCATCTCCGCCGACCCCGCCTGCAGGAAAACCGAGGTACGCGCGCGCGCGTCACACACTAGGGCGACACACAATAAGTACGGGCGCCTTAGCTCTCGAACTTGCTCTCGTCTCGCTCCCACTCACAATCTCCAAGTCGAGGAACCCCGCATCCCTGTCACACGCTCGCCCCAAAGGAATTGCCCTCGCCCTTGCTCTCGCTTCACGCACCTTCCCTTTGCACTCGTGTCACCCTTTCCCGCGCCATTGGCCTCGCTTCTTGCTTCTCGCATCTCGGCTCTCCTTCTCTTTCTCCCCCCGTCGCCCTCCTCGTCATCTTTCCCCCGCTGCTCCGCCTCGCATCACCTCCTGACGTCCCTTCCCTCCGTACTCTCCTCCCCATCCTCCCCATCATCCCAGCTCAAGTTCTGCCGGCTAGATGGCAAGCGCCGCCACCGTCACTTCATGGTCGTCAAGGGCGGCGTGCTCCGTCTCACCGGCCTGCTGCTCTCCCGCGGCCGCCCGCAGACCGGCAGTGGCGGCTCCATCTGGATCCTAGACGGCGGCAGAGCGATCCTCAATCAGGTCTACTTCCGCTTCAACGGCATCGGCGGCACGACTGCGTCCGGCGGCGCGATCGAGGTCAACTCGGGCGGGAGCCTCCACGCGACCGCGTGCCACTTCATCCGCAACTTCGCTGGGTTTGGCGGCGCGATTTCCGGCGCGCTGCGCGCGGGGGTGGTTGCAAACTATTGTATTTTCCACCGCAACCAGGCGTCGACGGCGGGAGGCGCGGTGTCGCTGATTATGGGGTCGGTGGGAGTGTTCCGACGACCCAAGTTCTTCGCCAACCTGGCCGGGGTAGGTTACGTGTATTGTGCAGTCGGCTCAAAGACTCGAAGAGAAAGAGTCCATGCCTAGGCCCTCTTTTCCCCTATTTCTTCCTTCTTTTTGCTCCAGGTGGCATGTTCTTGCTGTAGGTAGTACCTGACTCTGCTTGCTCCTGCTTGTTCGGCTGCTGATGCTGCTGCTTTCCCCCCCCCCCCCCTTTCTCTTTCGTGTTTGTCTTTCCAGGCGGGAAGTGCGATGCAGACGGATGCGTCCAAGCTTGCGCTCTGCAGTGTGCTTTGGTACAACAATAATGCCACGCTCCCTGTAAGCATGCAAATCAGCTCCCTCCCATTCCCCCTTCTCCCCCCCTCTCTCCCCGCTCTTCCTGCCCCCTTCACACCCCCCTTCCTTCCTTCACCCCCCTTCCTCCATCCTCCCCATCCCTTTCTTCACACGTCCTCCTCCTCCTCCTCCTCTGTCTCTCACTCCATCCTCCCCATCCCTTTCTTCACTCGTCCTCCCCCCTCCCCCTCTTCCCTCGTCCTCCCCCTCCCCCTCTTCCCTCGTCCTCCCCCCTCCCCCTCTTCCCTCGTCCTCCCCCTCCCCCTCTTCCCTCGTCCTCCCCCCTCCCCCTCTTCCCTCGTCCTCCCCCTCCCCCTCTTCCCTCGTCCTCCCCCCTCCCCCTCTTCCCTTGCTTCTGCTCCGCTCCCTTCCTCCCCCCTCCCATATTTCCTCACCTTTTCCCCTTGTGCGTTGCCTACAACTGCACGCCTGCTGCTTGCCTTTCTAACTCCGCGTGCAATCTATGCGCCTTTTATTCTTCCTTTCCTTTCCTTGTGCCCCTTCACAGGGCACTGCGTTTCTGGTTACGCAGAAGAGTCGGGTGACGCTGTGTCGCACAAGCCCTAGGATCATCTCAGCCACAACCGGTTCTACAGTCACACAGTCATGCGCCTTCTGCCCTTCGCAAAGAAAATAGGGTTGCGGTCGAATTGAAACACAAGGGACCAGAGAAGCAGGCATGAGGGTTGCAGGAGCAGAGGGATATTAGTGAGAAGGAACAACTGCTGTGCTGATGAGAAGTAGTTTAGGTCTGAAGGGTTGACAAAAGGCTTGATGCTATCAGATTTTTAAGGTTTGGCTGGTAATGTTGCAGCTGGTGAGCACTAGTTGTTGGTGAGGAATGTGCTATCCACTGTGTGGTAGGTTGTGTATCTTGCTTTGACCATTTTGTAGGGGTGCTAATCTGAGTGCGTGGTGTCGAAGGTTTTTATGTTGCTACTAGAGGTGAGATGAGGTATTGAATGGTAGGGCTAACGTGTTTGGGAGTTATAGAGGATGTGGCGCTACACTTACATGGGAATTACGCGGCTATGTATATCTAGGTTATTGTTACAATTGTTCAATGTGCTATATGGGGTACACAACATTGTGTTTCTTCTTTCGCCGAGAAGTCGCCAGTTACCAAGGCTGGCAACCAGGGGGCAGCACGGCAGGTATAGCCTCTCCACTGGGCGACAAGATGCGACCACATAACTTCGCCAGTCACCAGATCTTTGGCCATGAAAGGAACCACGAAGCACCCCCTCTTCCCACAAACAATCTCCCTGCTGACGTGCAATCTGTCGACGTGGCTCAATGTACGTGTCATCAATAAATCTCATCCACTGACAGACCACCTCCCGTCGCGACGTCCCCGCACGAACCCCCCCTTCCCCTTCCCGTTCCCAATTTCCCCCGCAGCTTCACTGTCGTGCTTTCCCCGAGATTCCCCCAACTCCTGAATCCCTCCCCCCACCGTTTTCTCCGCGCCCCAGTACCTCCTCCGCGTTTCCCCTCTTCCCCCCGCTCGGAGAACTCCGCGCGTCCCCTTCCCCTCCCGCTCCCTCCCCCTCGCTGTCGGTATTTTCCATGCCGTAAGAATTTCCCCATTCCTGGTCGAGTGACATTTCTGCTCGGACATTTCCTCCCAGTCAGTAATTCCGTTCAGTCGCAGCAGCTGTCCCGACTCCCGTGTGCGTGCATCCTCCATCAACTTCCCAGGCCATTCAGCTGCTTGCAGTCCCAGCCTCTGCTTTTTTACTAATTTTCGAACGCTTTCCGTCATGGCCTGCGCCTCGGCCCAACTCGTGTCATCCTCGCAGCGCCTGCTCGGCGCGCAGGCCATTCCGTCGTCGCTATCCGGTGAGATGGACATGCACAGCCAGACGACGCATGCGACGCTGAACAGCCGCAGCAAGTGGGAAAGAGCTGTCTTTCGAATTACCTGATGATTGTCTTTTCTTCTTTTTCGTTCCTCGAGCTCTCGATCCCTGTGGATTGTGTGAATGCATCTAGGCTTTGCGCCTACAGTTCCTCGAAGTCCTCGCGTTTCTTATTGATAGTTCGCATGATTGTGGTTTTTTGTTCCGAGCTCCCGTGATAGTTTCGCGTCGTGCTCCCGTTACTCATGCATGCCTTTCTCATCTTGTCTCTTCTTTTCTGCCCGTGCTCTCTCGTTGCTTCCACGTGTCGTGGTCGGGACCAGAAAGCGCGCACGTGACACGTCATGCTGCGGCCAGCACCTCGCAGCGCCGAGTCAGGCCGTGCCGAGCAGGTGAGCGGGGGAGACACTGGGATGAGACAATGCAGGAATGGAGATTTTTCAGTCGATTTTTCACTGCGATGAGTCAGGCTGTGCCGAGCAGGTGAGAGGGGGAGACATGGGGAAAGGGGACATGAAGGAATGGCAAGAGACGAGGGGGAGATGAGTGAGGAGGAGGGAATGGTCAGTGGGTAGAGGAATGAGAGGAATGAGGTAGGTGAGGAAGGCAGGCAGAGCGTTCCCTGCTTTTCAACCGCACGCAGTTTGTCTTTTACCAGAGCATTCTCCTCGCAATTAATCCTCTTTTACCAGAAATGACATTCTCAACAGCATTGGTGCCATGCGCTTTCCGCTTTCTCTTCCTTTCACTTCCTTTCTCTTCCATTTAGAATTCCACTTTCAGTCCTCACAAACGAGCTCCGTTCTCCCTCCTTCGTCCACCATCCCTCCTCCCCTTATTCCCCCCTTACCCTTCCGCTGTTCCCCCAGCAGAAGCCGCGAAGGCCTTCACCCCCGCGTCTGACGGCGACGTCTCCCGCCGCTCGCTGCTGCTCGCCGTCTCCGCCGCGCCCGCCGCTCTGGCCCTCTCGCTCTCGCTCTCCCCGGAGGCCATGGCGGCCCCGCGCACGACCCTTCCGACGGAGAGCGAGGAGGAGCTCAAGCTGTGCTCCGCCGAGTGCGAGGCCACGCTGGACGACGTGAGTGGAAAAGGGGGCGTGGGGGGGGGGGAATAGGGAGGGGGTGTGCAAGGGGGGGGGGAGGAGGGGAGCGGGGAGAGGGAGGGGGCGGCGGGCGGAAGGGGAGAGTTGGGAGTTGGGGGGAGGGAGTAGTCGTGGAGAGATGGCCCTTCCGACGGAGAGCGAGGAGGAGCTCAAGCTGTGCTCCGCCGAGTGCGAGGCCACGCTGGACGACGTGAGTGGAAAGGGGGGCGTGAGAGCGTAGGTGCGTGGTACTTTCTTGTGCTCTAGTGTGTATGTGCGTTGAAGAAGGCGTGCGGGGGGGTGGGGGGGGAGAGGGGGTGGGCAGAACACATTGAAGACCCCACGATCACCAGGTGAAGATTCATATCCTGGTGACCACTCTGTTTCACTTCATCCCCCCCTCTCCCTCTCCCTCTGCCCTCCTTCCTCTATCTCCTCTCTCCCTCCCTCCCCTCCCTCCATCCCTTCGGATCCCCCTACAGACGACCGCCTCGGGACTGCAGTACCGGGACATCGTGGTGGGCTAGTGCCACGATTGCTGTTCTCTTCAACCCCTCCCTCCCCCTTCCCCCCACTCCCCCGCCCATCCGTCCCCTCTCTCCCCTCTCGCCCCTCTCTCCCCTCTCTCCCCTCTCTCCCCTCTCTCACCTCTCTCCCCTCTCTCCCCTCTCTCACCTCTCTCCCCTCTCTTCCCTCTCTCCCCTCTCTCCCCTCTCTCCCCTCTCTCCCCTCTCTCCCCGCCAGATCCCCCTGAAGACGACTGCCTCGGGGCTGCAGTACCGGGACATAGTGGTGGGGCGAGGGCCGTCGCCGCCTGTGGGCTTCCAAGTGGCAGCAGACTACGTGGCCATGGTGCCGTCGGGGAAGATATTCGCCAGGTGATTGCCAGTCTCCCGTCCCGTCCCACGTGGTCCTGACCACAATGCCGACCCCATGTATTTCAGTCGTCTCAATAACTGGCTTTCCAAGAGGCAGGAGACTACGTCGCCATGGTGCCGTCGGGGGGAAATATTCGCCACGTGATTGCCTCGCCAGTCTCCATCCCATCTCCCATCTCCCATCTCCCATCCGGAGGTAACTTTTGAGTCGATTCAAACGACTCCCATCCCGTCCCTCCCACGCTGCCCACCCCGCAATGCCCACATTGCTCACCCTTGCTTTTGAGTCTAAAGCATTGAGTCAGCCCATAAGCTTGTTCCCTCCCAGGTGGTGGCAGACTACGTCGCCTTGGTGCCATCCGGGGAAATATTCGCCGGGTCACCCCCAGTCCCAGTCCTACTTTGCCCGCATTCCCCACCCTCAGCAAACCTCGCCTTGCTGCCATGCCCTCGCTCCCATCCATCCGTCCAACAGAGGATCTCTGCTGCTTGTTTCTCCTCCATCTCCCTCCCACTCTCCTGCTCCCCCCCCCCCCCCTTTCCCCTCCCACATGCGAGCCTCGTCCATTCGCGCGTGCCCCTCGTCCCACCTGCTGCCCCTATCCCCGCTGTCCCTCATGTGATGAGTCGACGTCTGAGGCGCCTCAAGAATCGACCCTCCCTCCCTGCCTCCCTCACTCCCTGCCTCCCTCCCTCCCTGCCTCCCTGCCTCCCTCTGTCACTCGTGTTGCCCGCGCCCTTCCGATGCATGCCTCCCTTGCAGCTCTCTTGAGAAGGGGATGCCATATATCTTCCGCGTCGGCTCAGGCCAGGTGCGCGCGTGTTGTGTGTGGGGGGGGGGGGACTATGGGGGCTGTGGGAGGAGAGGGGGGAGGAGGGGAGGGCTTGTGTATGAGTGTGCTTGCTTTTTCTGCAATGTGAGGCAAACCACCACCAATGCAGTGTTTCTGGCACGGAAAAAACATGTGAAAACCTTTCAAGTGCGCTCAAGTGGCATGACAAGCAGGCACCTTCCGTTTCAAATGCTATCATAAAATGCCCCCATGTGAAAGTCAGTTCCTTTTTGTAGAATTGCTGCAATATCGCTTTGGAATCGTCAGCCAAGCATTGCCATCTCCCGCCGCCCCCACGCTTGTCACTCCCAGTGACAGAGCGAAGTGAGGAGGGGTTGCTCTCCTCACGTCGCTCTGACACTCCCAGTGAGCTCTGTGAGTGCTGTGTGCTCTGTGTGCTCTGCCCAACATGCCTGGTGTGCTCCTGTCTATCCTTCACCGGCCCATGTTTGTATTTATCCTCCTCTCTACCATCGTCAGGTGGTGGCAAGGCTGGATGAGCGCATTCATACTATGACTTGTGAGGTGCCTCAAGTGGTCAACGTGCCACCGTGTATGTTCACCCTACCGTTCTGTCTCAACCCCCCTTCCCACCCCACCCCTAATCTCTCCCACCATCAGTCGTGACAGGGCTGGATGAGGGCATTCTTTCCATGAGATTTGAGGCGCCTCAAGTGCCCAACGTCCCACCATGCACCCGTATGTTCATCCTACCCTCCTGTCTCACCCCCCGCCCCACCCCTCCTCTCTCCCGCCATCAGGTGGTGGCAGGGCTGGATGAGGGCATTCTCACCATGAAAGTCGGTGGGCTGCGCCGACTCTACATCCCTGGAGAGGTACGATTACATCTCTGGGCAGGTACAGTTACATCTTTGGGCAGGTACAGTTACATCTCTGGGCAGGTACTGTTACATCTCTGGGCAGGTACAGTTACATCTCTGGGCAGGTACAGTTACATCTCTGGGCAGGTATAGTTACATCTCTGGGCAGCTACGGTTACATCCCTGGCGAGGTTGTTATGAATGGGACTGCCGAGTAGCGCGGAGGGCAATGGCGAAACTGTGAATGAGTGAATGACAATAAAATGAAAGACAATACAATATATAGAAAGCCTAGGGTGATCCTGGACGTAGGATCGGAAGGTTCGGGAAATGTGTCGAAGGGCCTCGATGTGTCGTAGCGAGATCCGGAAAGGCCCAGGAGGCTCGAACTGAAAGGTCTGGAACCCTAGCACTGGTTCGGGACTGTTCGAGTCGTACGCCCTGTAGCAAGCCTCAGTAAGGAATTACTCATTCCTTACAGAGGTGATGTTACATCTTGGGAGAGGCATGATAACGTGTGAGATGTGTGACCAGAAACGTCAGCGGCCCAAAAAACAGAACACGTGTGTGTTCTGAGTTACACCTGTTCGGCCGCTGCGTGTTTCTGAGTAGGTAGCTTCGTCCTGTCCACTGCAAGGAACTGAATGACCTCTGAGATCCACCACTCTACTCTAGTCTTTATGCCCGTTATCTGATACTCGGCGCTTTCTCACAACTCCCCTTGCTCCCCTTGCCCCCCTGCTTCCCCTGCTTCCCCCACCTCCCCCACCTCCCCCCTTCCCTTTTCAGCTGGCCTTCCCCAAGGGCCTGGCCTCAGCGCCTGGGCGTCCGCGTGTGCTGCCCAACGCGCCCGTTGTGTTTGACGTGAAGCTGGCCTATGTGCCGGGGCTGGAGGAGGACGAGGAGGAGTGAGAGGTGGATAGAGGGGGAGTGAGTGAAAGGGGACGGCTGGAAACGTGGGGGGAAGAGGATAGGGGGTTGTGCTGCCAAATGCGCCTGTTGTGTTTGATGTGAAGCTGGCCTATGTGCCGGGGATGGTGGAGGACGAGGGGTGAGCGTGGCGGGGGACTATGCTACAGGTGGAAATTTTTGCTGGACATTCCTAGAGTATGGCTGCATTCTACCATGTGTTAATGTGAGTGTAACAATGAATTTTGAGATGAAGATAGGGTACAAGCAACAGGTGTAGTTGTTGCTGGTTAATAAGAGAGTCCCAACTGAAACGAAAAAAATCTGCAACTGAAGGCGGAAAATCTGCCACTGTTTGTCTGATATGTGACAGGTTTTGCTCATTCTTGGTGATTGAACAAATGTGAATAGTTTCATTCATCGCCACCAATTCAACGCCAATGGCAAAATCTACGCATATAATGCATACACATACTTACAACAACCATCCTGTAATGTACTGCACTATACTGTATCGCTATGTAGAGTACTGTGTCCCTCACCTAGACCTAGTCCTCCAACCACGCCTCCACATTCTTCTGGCTCTGCCACTGCTGATAAGCCGCTTCAAAACTCTCACTCTCTTGCTCCATACCCACTCCTCCCCCTTCTCCCCCCCCTCCTCCACCTGCCATACCTCTTCCTCCTCCCATGCCACGCCCTGCCTCCTGCCCAGCTGCATACACTCCAGTCCCCACACCTGGTCCTCCCTCCCCTGCTCTCCCCTCTACTCCCTCTCCTGTGCTCTCTCCCTCCCCAGCATCACCACTGCCACCTCTCGAACCATCAGCACTTGCCTGCAGCTCGTTCAACCTGGGCCCCCCTTCCCCTGCACTTGCACCCCCATCCCCAGCTCTCTCCCCATCCGCATCCTCTCCCAGCCACGAAGACAAATCACCACCATCCTTCACTCCCCCCTCCGCTTGTCTGCTTCCATCACCACCCCCACCACCACCACCATCACCGGCAGCAGCTACAGCAGCTTTACCAGCAGAGGCGGCAGGCCCTTCTTGGCCCGATGACTCGGAGGCGCGGCGTTCAGGCAAGGGTTCGTATCCGGGTGCAATGTGATTCACATAGTGCGACATGGAGGACAGGAGGAACCGAGAACGATCCGGAGTGCTTAAATCTTGGCTCTGCCGTGACCCAAGATTAGAAGCAGCAGTACCAGTGGAAACAGCAGCAGAGTCAGCAGCACCCGGGACAGCAGCAGCAGCAGCGGAAGCAGTAGCAGCAGGTGCAGGTGCAGCAGAAGTAGCAGCTGGGTGAGTGGGAGTGGGTTCTCCATTATTCCCCACCAGATCTGGCCCTAACACTACTGTGACGGCCAGTGCAAGCAGCAAGGCACGATTCTCCTGCACCTTTGGCTGGGGATACAAAGCTCTAAGCTCTTCAGCAGCGTTACCAGCAGCGGCGGCAGGCGCAGCAGCAGGGGCTTTAGTGTGTGAGGGTGGGGAGGCGAGGAGAGGCGAGAGGAGGGTGGAGAGGAAGCGGCAGCGGTCTTGCACGTCAGAGGAGGGGTCTGTGGTACAGAGGGAGAGAGCTCCCTGCAGCACATGGGATATGGTGGTGCGCGCTGCTGGGAGGTCGGGGGATGGTGATACGGCCCCCTGGGATGTGGCTGGTGGTGGTGTGGGTTGTGTTGCAAGCAGGAGGTACACCTGTTGGCGTGGTAAAGGAGTGTGGAGTAGGGGATGACGCGAAAATGGTACAAGACGGGAGGGTGCTGTTACTTCAGCTCTGAGTTCAGCAGCAGAAAGTTGTACTCGATTAGGCGCCTCTACAGCGACTCATTCAGTTGCACATAATGATTGTAAGCAAC